>OX402075.1:2763887-3160123 GCA_947859365.1 Archips crataeganus
CTTTTTTTGGCGCGATTTATAACAATGGACGAAACATGGCTCCATCATTACGACACTGAAACGAAACTGCAGTCTATGACATGGAAAAGGCCATCATCTCCAACTCCGAAGAAATTCAAGGTGAGCCCATCTGCCGGTAAGGTCATGGGCTCTGTTTTTTGGGATGGTAAAGGGGTATTAATGATTGAGTATCTCGAGCATGGAGCCACTATTACGGGCACTTTATACGCCAAACAAATAGCAACATTGCGCAATGAGATCCGCGAAAAACGGCGAGGTAAACTCTCGAAAGTTGTGCTGTTCCACCAGGACAATGCCCCGGCACACAAGTCCGCCGTTGCAATGGCTGCAATTCGTGATGCTGGGTTCGATATCCTTAAGCATCCTCCGTATTCACCAGATCTCGCTCCCAGTGATTTCTACCTATCTCCGAGATTGAAACAATACCTGAGAGGCCAGAAATTTGAAGACGACGACAAGGTAGTCGCTGCAGTACAAGATTTTTTAAGTACTCAAGATGAGACCTTTTTTAAAAATGGAATTATAAGTTTAGAAAAAAGATATACTAAGTGTATTATGCTAAAAGGTGACTATGTCGAAAAATAAAATGACATTTAGTAAAAGTTGTTTATAACATACTCATTCTCACTTTTTATTGAACGCCCCTAGTAAGTTAATGTAGTGTTAATGAAAGTAAGTTGTTAGTATATAATCTTAAAATTTAAAAGATTGTACTAATAATATTTATAATTAATTTGTATTTCTTATGAAAGTAATAAACAGTTTAAATTTTTTTTTTAGCCCCTGTACAGCGCGAGCGAGGACTCACTTATACAGTTCAGCTATAATTACACAGTTCAAGTGTTTGTTTCTTCAAATATCCGTGCCGAGGTAACTGACCCCAATTACTAATTACAACTGACACCAACTGACACAACAAACGCACAGCTATTAATGGTTAATTAATTTTATTGCGTATTTACCGTTCAGTTTTTGGTTCATTTTCTTTTCATTATTGAGGGGTAAAAAAGTATTATAAGCAGCCCGGAGATAAAAGTATGAGTAAGTGTACTGTCAGTTAAAAAGAAAAGGTACCCCCCTGGATGACAAGTACTTACTTGTTTACAAAGCATGCCATAACACAGAATAAGTAATAGTACTAACGTACAGAAGGATCACTCTCGAACAAAGGTCAACTTTAGGTATAGAAACTTTCCTACTCCTACTGCGTGCACGCGAAATTAAAACTTATCGTGTGATACGAGCGTTCATATTCCGTTGGGCACCGCTGATCCGAAACCAAGGGCACAGGGTTCCCACTCGCCCATATTTGGTAGGTATATAAATCAAGAAAGATAACAGTGTGTATTAATTCAGTAAGCTACCTTTAGTATGTAAGTAAGTTATTTATAATATCAATGAACTAAAACAATTACTTTGC
Source organism: Archips crataeganus (assembly GCA_947859365.1). Lineage (NCBI taxonomy): Eukaryota > Metazoa > Arthropoda > Insecta > Lepidoptera > Tortricidae > Archips > Archips crataeganus. The sequence goes on from OX402075.1 coordinate 2,765,329, forward strand.
TCACCCGCGACCTTACAATAGTTACGTTTATGCAAGAAATGTGCGTTCATGCAGTTCCTCCACCTCCACACTGTACGAACACACACAAATCACATAAACCCAACCATCACCACCACCAAGCTACACTGACGCGTTTCGAACTCAACCAGAGCTCATCTTCAGAGTTACCACAACCGTATGCTATGCTACCAAATGTTAAACTAACAAACCAAAACAAATGTTTTAACTTGTCACTGTAACTTCTCAAGTACCCACTTTATTTTTCTTATTCTCAAACTACCCCACAAAAATTAACTTTTATTGACATATTTAAAACTACCTTGATTTTTTTTTTGTTTATTTATTTATAAGGCATATTTAATTAATACTAACTGTTCAAATTCGACCCAAGCCGCAGTAAAGGAGAAGATACTAAATTTACCTGTTCATTAATAATAGACCCCATAGTGTTGTACCTAATTATTTCCATGCATTCCAGAGCATCCAGACGCAACCCCTTGCCGCAATAATGTTACACTTGTAACAATAATGTAATTTCATGCATAAACGTAACTATTGTAAGGTCGCGGGTGAGCAAAGTAATTGTTTTAGTTCATTAATATGGACCTCCGCAAAGTAACGCCTGATTCAATAAATTTATAATATCGTTTAGAAGTCATTGTTTGTTGCAAAAATCACAGAAAAAAAAGATGCTTAATTACGCGCGACGCGGCTAGCGTGCAAACTGAAGGCCGCGCGACAACCTACTGCCATACTCCTCCCGGGAGGAGCGCCGGCCGAACATACCTAAACTGCGGAGTGAAACCCCCCTGGCCATAGTTTCATCTTTTCATTTAATGCACCAAAGTTATCAATTTTTTTTTAAGTTTTGAGCATTATTTGCGAAAACACACCTTCGGAACTATCCGCTCACCCGGTCCAAGATTTATTGTATTCATTTAAACATTTTAAACTCGTGCTGTATCATTACTAGCAATGCTATAGTCCTGAAATTCGTATGCAAGATACACACATGATTACACGATTACTTGTAGTTCGCTGGATAGAAAAAAAACCAAAGTCACTAAAAAATAAAATCAACTCGTAGTACGACGCTAATACTGCACGGCAGGTCATGACTTTTTGAATGTTAATAAAACAAGATGTTTTCTAGGGCGTAGTCTTGCTACATTTTTAAATATGTATTTGTTTTAGTAATAAGATGAAAATACCCAAAAACACGCGCAGACCAACCAACCTATCTTGAGCCATCGTGCCTCCCCCACGCGGCCCCACGCCCGAAATCGGCCACCCAAAATCGATTAGCGCGAAAAACACAATGGGGCCTTAAGCGGGTGAACCGATTTGGATGTTCCGCACCTCGAAAGGAAAAAGCGGAACCCTTATAGGATCACTTTGTTGCCCGTCCGTTCGTGTTAAAATCGTTTTGAAAGGTTATATCTCGAAATTGGTCCCATATAAATTTGGAGAGCAAATTCCAACCCTAAGAGTAGGAAAACAGGGGATGATTGACGGTTCACTCACTGATTGTAATGTATGACCACGCATAACTTTTTACAGAGTAATCCGATTTTTTAACCCCCGACACAAAAGAGGGGTGTTATAAGTTTGACCGCTATGTGTGTGTATGTGTATCTGTCTGTGACATCATAGCTCTTAAACGGGTGAACCGATTTGAATGCGGTTTTATTTTTAAATTAAAGCAAGTTTCTTGACGATGGTTCTTAGATATGTTTCATCAAAATCGGTTCAGCCGTTCCAAAGTTATCAGCTCTTTTGTTAGCTGCGGAAGGGATCTTAGACGTATAATGGGCATTTACTTTATGTTCAAACATACTAGGGGCGTTCAATAAAAAGTGAGAATGAGTATGTTATAAACAACTTTTACAAAATGTCATTTTATTTTTCGACATAGTATATCTTTTAGCATAATACACTTAGTATATCTTTTTTATAAACTTAAAATTCCATTTTTAAAAAAGTTCTCATCCTGAGTACTTAAAAAATCTTGTACTGCAGCGACTACCGCGTCGTCGTCTTCAAATTTCTGGCCTCTCAGGTATTGTTTCAATCTCGGAAATAGGTAGAAATCACTGGGAGCGAGATCTGGTGAATACGGAGGATGCTTAAGGATATCGAACCCAGCATCACGAATTGCAGCCATTGCAACGGCGGACTTGTGTGCCGGGGCATTGTCCTGGTGGAACAGCACAACTTTCGAGAGTTTACCTCGCCGTTTTTCGCGGATCTCATTGCGCAATGTTGCTATTTGTTTGGCGTATAAAGTGCCCGTAATAGTGGCTCCATGCTCGAGATACTCAATCATTAATACCCCTTTACCATCCCAAAAAACAGAGCCCATGACCTTACCGGCAGATGGGCTCACCTTGAATTTCTTCGGAGTTGGAGATGATGGCCTTTTCCATGTCATAGACTGCAGTTTCGTTTCAGGGTCGTAATGATGGAGCCATGTTTCGTCCATTGTTATAAATCGCGCCAAAAAAAGTTCCCGGTCTTGCTGCATCAGGTTCAAAGCTTCTTGACAAATCTCTAGTCTAGTTTGTTTTTGCGTGTCAGTAAGCATTCTTGGTACCCAACGCGCAGATACCTTTTTCATACCCAAGCGTTCATGTAAAATATTATGCACGCTCCCCGTTGAAATCTTTACATTTTCAGCAATAAAACGAACTGTGACACGACGATCCGCCAAAACTGAGTTTTCGACTTTTTTCACAATTTCTTCAGTTACTGCTGTAGTAGGGCGTCCGGAGCGGGGGTCGTCCATTGTCGATGTTCTTCCACGTCTAAATTCGGCGCACCAACGTGCGACTGTCGAATACGGAGGAGTATTAGACCCTAAAGTGTCCCGCAAATCCAAATTGACTTGGTCCGTAGAAAAATTTTTCAAATACAAGTATTTGATAACGGCGCGCAGTTCAATTTTCTCCATTTTCGCTAACGTACTCAATAGCATTGCAAAGAAATTACCGTATATTTTTTTAAACAAAAGACCGTTAGTTTTTTTTTCCATAGCAATCAGCTAGATAGATTAGCTTTACCGGCCAGTATTTAATTTCGTAATATTAAAAGAGTTTGCATCTCATTCTCACTTTATATTGAACGCCCCTCGTACGTATGAAATAATTGAGTTGGGGGTTTTGAAAATTTTTAATTTATAGTTATATTAAATTATGTACTCAGTATAAGTTAATATTTACTTAAGGTCCGCATAAAACATGTCGGCGGTCCGGACCCGGACCACGGTCTGCCATTTGGTGATCCCTGGTGTGGTATCAGAGTAGGCTTCCATTGCTTCTGACTCAATTTAAAGGGGGTTCTTACCTTTCAATTGGTCCAAGTAGGAGATCTGTCGGTCACCATCCATGGGCACAGTCACCTTCATCAGCTCAGGAGTGCACTCGATCACCGATTCAGACCCTGAAGACAAGAAACAGTTGTTTACACAAGGAAGTAGATAACATACACACATCACGTTTCCATTAGGTCGTCAAATTGACGAGATTTCATTTCTTTAACACCTGAAAATTACTACAGGAATCGAAAGTTTTGCCTCCTAAACACGGAAAAATATTTATTATAATTTATTTCTCTATATTTAAAAAAATACAAGAATATAAAAAATATATCTGAATTTAGCAATACTACCACAGAATAGATATGTTCCCTTTGCCCTTTTCACCAGAAAAAAAGAACTGTAATAATTTTAAATTTGATAACAACCTCAACGTCAGATTTACGTCATTACTTTTTTTTTTTAATAGAGACTAGACAAAAGTAATGGATCTGTGGCGTGTTGCCACAACAGAAAACTCTTGTGTGGTAGTTTTGGAGTTATGCCCTTTTAGAATGTTTGTTATATAATAAATTAATTAATAATCCTATTTTCGTACTAAATACAAACTGAAATATAGATGCACAGAAAAAACCCCAGAAAAAAGACCAATGCTGGGAATCGAACCCAGGTCCTCAGCATTCCGTGCCGCGTGCCATACCCCTACACCACCACTGGTCTAGAGATTAGACACGAATCTTTCCTATACATCATACATTTCAATCTGCTAAATCATCACCTTATGCAGTGACAAGCGCACATCTATGTTACACCCTCATCGAGAGATTTTAACACTCCTTCGGAACTAACCGCTCACCTGGACAAGAGATGGCGCTACTGTGCAACTTTAAACAAGTTAGCTATGAAGTATCTTTTTTTTTTTTTTTGTATACATCGTTCGTACATTCGTACGAAATATATGATTTCACGGGATGACCGTAAAAGTAATAAAAAAATGAAGTTGAAAAAATAAGTACAAAAAAAAAAGATACTTCATAGCTAACTTGTTAATAATCCTAGTGAAAATTTAAAAATATCAGCGTCTTTCTCTTTCCAAACAGAATACAGAGAACCAATCAAATTATAGCCTTAGAAATATGAAATCTGGTCAATTGTAGGTTCGCATTTAAAAGAGAAATTAGTCCTCATCGTCGCTCCGACAAAGCAAAAGAGGTATTTTAAAACCTGACTAGCTGGTTGTGTCACTTGACCTTATGCAGTGACGCTATATTACGTCATCTCAGTCCGCCAATGTCGTATTATTGTTGTTAAGTTAGTAGTTTTTGTGCAGCTAAAATCATAAAGTTTGCAGTTGCTTCACTAGAGCCATAAGCTACGTAGCTAAAAATATAATTTAAGTTAAAATGCACGCAGAACAGATGGGCGCTGGGGCCGAAAAGTCCTCGAATGAAGACCACGGGCTGGCAAGCGTAGCGTGGGACGTCCACTAAGGCCCATCGCACATGGAGCTACTCAAAGAGAACTAGTTACTTAAAATTACTAACGAGTGAACTTAAATTACTAACGAGTTGCTTGAGCGTCACCGCCCATACATTCGCATTGAAGTTCGCACACGACGCGACTAGTTAGGTACTGACGTCAGTAGCTAGTAGTAGTTCTCTTGGAGTAGCTCCATGTGCGATGGGCCAAAATTGAATAAAGAATTTTTGACTTCGACTTTGAAATGAGAGGCCTATGTCCAACAGTGGACATCCTACGGCTGAAATAATGATGACTAAAGATAATTGTGCTTTTAAACTGGCATTTCGTTCTTTGATTTGACCCTAATTTTCTTTGCGGGTAGCATCAAGCCATACTCGCGACTATACAACCAAACATACAACCAATGATACAACCCACCTTCCAAACCATACAACCCGTCACACCCACCGTAGTAGACGGTGCCGTAGTCAAGTCAAGCACGTGACGAGCTGGCCATGAGTGTCCAGCACGTCACATGAACGTCCTACGTCTAAAATGATGAGTTCGCTAGACATTCTCAACATTCTATATGTTAAGCAATGCGTTCGGATTCCCATAATATGAACATTAAGCTGCGTGCACATTAAGCATAAAGGCGAGTTCACACGCGAGCCGGCATCGGGTCGGAACGGGCATCGAACCTGGAAATAATTGCTGGGCTTTTAATATGTTCTGGACACAGAAGACGAAACCGAATCACGTAATGTCAATCGAAATATGAACACTGAACACTGTTACGGCTTGCCACAACCTTTAAAAAAAATATAACAAGCCATATTGGAAAACTCATCATACAGGGGTTTAAGTACCTAATATACGAGTATGTATGTATAAATTATTGACCTTGTGTGATCGATATGTCAAAAGGATGGTCACTGAGCAAAACACAGATTGATTTGAACTGATATATATATTATGTAAATGCACATTCACAGTTAAAATCTTAGTTACAGGTTCGATGTTTTCAACACGACCGTATAGCTTCGAAAAGTTACCGCTCGTAATGTTACCAGCTTTTGAGTGGTTATTGAAATAGTAGTAAGTATATAAGATTTAAAGTCGAAGTCGAAAGGAAAGGAAAGTCGAAAGGGGAAGTCGGTTGGAAGCGACGTGGTTCAATTGGTAGAACACCCGTGTTGGGGCGCATACCCAGGAGACGTGGGTTCGAATCCCACCGGCGCACCCGGAGAATTTTTCGCTTTTAAATCTTAGTTTCGGTGAGCAGACGTAACTGCTAATAAAAATAAATAATAGTAGTAAATAGTTGAATGTATGTTATTGCTATCGTTACAATAAACATTGTTATGATATATTTTGTTATTGTTAATAATGTTACCTAATTTACCTTTGTGCTAAGATTACCTACATAGCGGTTTTTTCCAGGGGTTAGTTTAGTTAAATTTAATTAATTCATATAATTATGTCTACTTATGTAAGTCCTTTCTTCGCCTGAGACACAGATCCTCCTAGTTCAGACATGTGTCATTCTTCACTTTTACTTTGTTTAGACTTAAGTTTTGTATTGTAAAAACCTATTTTGAATAAAGGTTTACTATTATTTATTATGCTGAGGGCCCAATTTACACTGTTCGATGTCATTCTTCACTTTTACTTGTTTAGACTTAAGTTTTGTATTGTAAAAACCTATTTTGAATAAAGGTTTACTATTATTTATTATGCTAAGGGCCCAATTTACACTGTTCGATGTGAATGTGAGTGTTATTTGTATCTCATCGTCTACATTTAACGAACACCTGTGTAAGATCTTATGTCCCTTAACGAATCGGTTAAAATACATGGATTTTATTCGATTTAATGCAAAACATTTGATTCAGGCAACGTCTATTAAGTGTCAGTTTGGCCCGATCCCGCGGGAAATGGGGATAAAAAGTAGCCATATGTTACTCCAGATGTTCAGCTATCTACAGGGTTATTTGTAATTCACTGACTGTCTTTTGTTTTACGACTTTTTAAAATGAAGCACTTTTTTTCCCATACAAATACACAGAGTATCGTAAAAATAAGAGGTAATCTCAAATTTTCAAAACGTTATTACACCAAAAATATTAAGTTATGACAAAAGCCGTAAAACAAAAAACATTTGTTTAAGTGGTAGGAGTTTAGGGTTAAAAGGATGCTAGTGAATTACAAATAACCCTGTATATGACATATTTCATTCAAATATCCGTCCAGCCGTTTTAGCTTGAAAGAGTAACAAAGATCTGTTTACAATGTACGCATACGCATGCATATATTGCATATGCTATATAGGTAAACAGGGTGTCTCGAAACTCAACGATAACTTGGTAACCGGGCGAAAGGTCCAGTTATATAAGTTCTGGTATTATTATTATTTATATAAAAATATGGCTTCTGTCCTATTTTAGGACAATTCCAGAAACCACGTGGAGACAACTTGCGCATTAAAAAATGTCAGACACGAGAGCAATATGGAATTTTGTGATCACTTAACAGTATTAAGGTTAATAGCCGCATAAAACACTATCAAAATTATACTTCGACTAGCCAAAGAAACAGAAATACAGGCGTCCAACGCCTCAGCATAATGATGAGTCAGCGACCGTTTCACTTTTGCGGGGACACACATGCAGAGCTGTGTATGTACCTACATGTTTATTACTTCATTGTATGTTATCTTTGTTTTTTTTGTGTGAAATTGTGTGTACTTTCTTGTATAATGTGTGTCTTGTAAAAGTGAATAAATGTCTTCTTTCTTTCTTTCTTTCTTTCTTTAAATACCAAAATTATATACTGTCTACATCCGCCATGTTCGAATGCTACAAATCGAAGTCAAGTTCTGGTAAAAATAAGACAAATTTCTATGCCTCTTAATTGTTAAGCCATAATAGTCACACTTCACACATAATATATTACTTATAGTATTTAGATATATTCGAAAAAAATGTCTATTATCGCCATAATATCAGGACTTGTTACTCAGATTCTCCGAAATTTTAATAAATTAATGAATTCCAAAACTCGAATTTATTGTACGTTTTTCTCCGGCGGTCATGGTCAACTGAAACGAGCGAAGCCACGAGGCGTGACTAGTAAGTTACTTGAACCGTGAAAATCTCCACAAGTGCGAGTCTCACATTACACCATTAGGGTTCCGTTGTATGTTATGATCGCGTAAATTTGAAAATTTTATACACGATGTTTTTCTAGGTCAGTATTCGGTGGCTACCGCGTTTAAGTCGCAATTTACGTGAAGCACATCTACTTTTTCAAATAATGATTTGCATAATATTTTTATATTTATATTTTTTTGATCAAAATCATTGTCACCCTACACATGGTTTAGTCTATGAGTTCTATGACCCTAAAACCTCTTTGACAAGTCAGTTTCTTAAACAAACTTTGACGTGAGATCTGTCTAATTTCCCGCCAAAGCGATGACACTTGATAAAACTAATCGACAGATGAAGGATGGCCAGGCATTAGGTGGTTGGAGAAAGTCTGAACAGTAACTTTTTTTCTATTATACAGAGACTAAACTGCTTGAGACATCATAAATTCCAGGGATTAATATTTTTCAACTCCTGATTGCCGATTAAAAATCACTATGTATTTTTCTCGACTCCAAGAGGTACATATTGAACGTTGCAGCATTAATGAAAACCATTTTTTTTACTAGGAATGGTAATAGTCACGATCAATATCCAATAGAAAACATATGTAGCTATTATATGGTGTGAGATCCTTTTTTCCTGAGTTAGGGAACCCTGAAAAGGTGTAAGAAACTAAACTTCCGGCTAGTCGGAGATTCACAAAGTGTCTTGAATTAAAATTTTTATATAATGGTTATGGTTGGTATGGTTTTTGGCGATTTACGCAATAAAAATCAATAATTTAACGCGTTTTATCTTTGTCATTCTCTGTTTGATTAACACAAAAGAAAAGATATAAGTACGTACTTAACGAAGAAAAGTCCTGTCTTATTGACTGACCATCTGACTGATGGGAAGCAAAAGTGTACAATTTAAGACCTTATTTAACCGTATGTTCATTGTGAATAAATAAATTTCATTTCATTTCATTTCATTTCAACTCGCTGCCTTTTAGGCTCATCAACGTCCAGCCGAACCCCTTTCAGAAGACTGAAATATTGTATAGAGGTTGCCATTATAATGTAGGCAAGGAATAAGGACGGATTTGATGAAATTTCCACGGGATAGAGAATACACGGGATTAATAGGATCTTATCTCCATAACTGTGATTACTACACTCTGCAAATTTAGCTTGCAAGTAAGTGATTTTAAGAGTAATAAATTAATTTCAAGGTTTCGCTACAAAACCTCCCATTCTCCCCTCCCTCCTCTTTCCCCATCCTTTTTAAAGGCCGGCAACAGATCAGTGACTCTCTCTGAGTTGTTGATATTTATGGGCGGTGGTGAGCATTTGCCATCAGATGACCCGCTTGCTCGTTTGTCTCCCTCTCATACACTCGCACTTTCTGCCGAGTTTTTTGCGGCGCATTCTTCTTGGCAGTGATGGTCCTTAAGAAAGCGCTGGTAGTTTTAAAAAAGTGACATGTAAAAGAGCGTTTTACGTCTTAGCAGAATAAACGTTTTGATTTTGATTTCATAATTTAATAAATGGTCTTCTCTTCAAAATCACAATGATTAGTGATTTAAAATTTGGCATAAAAGTAATTGGTACAAGATTTTTCAAAATTCCCGTGGGATACGGCCGGCATACATATAGGGAACGTGCACATCGACGGTGCTGCCAACTGGTGTTATCAATTTGAATGTTTTACCCTGATAAGTTTCTTTTACTCTCCGCATAGTGTCTCTTCTGTCGCATTAGTGCTGCCGCCTATAGTTTCTACACGTTCCCTATAGAGAATTAGGATAGAGTTGCTACTCCAATGAGAAGACATATTTATGGAATTTCCCGCGGGATAGAGAACGGAAGTTGTCCATAAATATCTGCGCGAAGTTGCAGTCAAAAGCTAGTTTTAAGTTACTTGTCTTTGTATCATACTTATTAGTATTGACAGTTACACCTCGGCCGCAACGGTTGTAAAGTCAAACTTAATTATAAGCGTGCGCTCGTCAACTAGGTAAAAGACATAAAATGTCTTCGCATAGTTATTTCACACAAAGCAATCAAGATGTGAGATTCCCGTTCCCAACACTGGGACGTGGATATACGGTTTTATTGGCCGATAGAACAATAGTGAAAGGTTTGCTTCGGAATTCTGAGTTTTCTATTATGTGGGCAAAGACAATATTTTAGCTGGAGTTACGCGAGATAACGTTGTGGTCCAAGTTATAGAGAAATCAAAGAAAAGAAAAAGAAGTAGTGGTAGAGCCATGTTGTAGCTAGCCGCTGCATCACGAATTGGCCGGCTCGTCCGGGGCAGTACCACCCTCTCACAGAACACCGGCGTGAAGCAGCACCTACTCCTGCTGCGTTTCGTACAGTCAGTGAGAGTGCCGGGGGCAATACATCTCCCCCTCCTCTCTTCCCTTTTCTTTTTCCTCTCCCTTTTAGGGCCTACAACGCACTGGCAACACGTAAAGTGCTGCGGGCGTCTATGGACAGTGGTGATCATTTAACATCAGGTGACCCACTAGTTCGTTTGTCTGGTCTCTCTAACATAAAAAAAAAACATAAAAAAAAACACATTTATTCATGTCACTGCTCGGACAGGGCTTTACAATAACATAATATACGAAAATATAACAAGATTCAATAGATTCGTAATAGTGTACCTAAGATTAAATCGCAATTAACGTTCGTCTTTTTTTAGTTGAATTTCGGTCACAGTTTCGTCGAAGTGGCATTCCTAAAACAATTTAATGACGATCGAAATTAGTGAAATTATTTAGTTATGGTTACTTATAAATATATAAAATATGGTAAAAGATTGCTTACATATGTTCTAACCTACATTTGACATATTAATAAAACCAGTTTTTTTTTTCAGAAAATGGACTATCAGAGATTGATGGTTGCATAAATTAATACGTTCAATTCAACCATCAGAATTTAAAAAAAAAATGTTGGTGAAAATACTTTCACAAACATGTGGGTAATTAAGTATATTTAAATAATAATGTACCTACGTAATACTATTCTATTAATCTTATCGGTTCTAAGTTCTTATGGCGATTATTTTGCAATGACCTGTCCGAGCTATGTTCATGATGTCATACAATTTAAAAAAAAAGCATGAATGTCACGAAATGGTTCCAAATCAGCAAAGTGCCGGTCATGCGAACGGCGTTGATCTTCCTTTAAGACCATCACGCTTGAAAAAATCTTTTACCCTGCTAACATTATAAGCCGTGTAACCTAGTTATTTGACCTATGGCCTCTCAAGCAGAGGGTTGTGGGTTCGAGCCCCGGCTCGCACCTCTGAGATTTTTTATAGTTACTTACAACTCAAAGTAAATGAACAATTCTGATTTTTTTTTGCATCTGCAATGGGCTTTACCAGGATAAACTGATGACCCCTGGAGCGCGTCGGACACACGCATATAAATGTACGTATTAACATAATAGTAAATATGCAAGTGTATGGTTCCAAGAAGGTGCATTGTATGGTCGTGAGAGAGTCACACGACTTTCATACGCCGACCGATTGATTATTAATTTATTTTAAGTTTGATGGACTGGGTTTGCAAGAAGTTTATATCGGGTGGTTGTTGTGTCAGGTGGTGTTTTAAAACAGGTGATACTTAGTGTTGCTTAAACTGAACAACCTTCTCCAAGGAACATAGTCGAAAAACGATTTTTTTTTCGTTTTTCGACCTATGTTCCTTTGAGAAAGTGCAACACTGTCATTTGTTTTCGGGAAGGTGCGTCGTCATTCACCCGATATATTAGCTCTTGTCCGTGACTTTATCCGAACACTGATAGAATTATGGTGAACTCTTATTTACGTAAGTTTTTCATTGTAGTAACGTCATGAACATTTTAAATATTTATTTAAAGCGCAATTACAACGCTACTAAAGCACAATACTGATACATTATGTGTACAACTATCCTAGACAAAAATAAGTACAGTCAACAATTTTGATTCCTAGACAACTATAGAACCATAATCATAATCATAATCATAATCATAATCATAATCCCGATGTCAAAATGAATCAATTTATTTATCTTCTATGACAGTGATTATAAGGTAATGTATGTCATGATTACTCATGATGACAAACTCGATCTTTGCGAACGTGTGTCAACGATATTTAATAGGAAAGGAGTTTGTTTGTGTATTAATAATGTGAATTGTCACTGGCCGTCTGTCAAAACTTTCTTTTCCTCTCGTGTCATTACGTTTATTGCAAATTGTGTTCGGGAAGTTGGTAATGCTCTGATTGGAGTCACCGGCGCCAACCCCAGCACATTCAAGCTGTCCAACGACGTCGACTTGGTTCGCTGCCCACACTCAAACATTGAAGACGACCCGCTGACTTCTTCACCCAGGTCACAAGACCCTAGATACTCGTTTCACTCATATTTAACGCAAAACGCTCCCTAAATGAAAATTTATTGAATTAAAACGAATAGATAAAAATCTGGCAACCGTCGCCTTTGACAGCCAGCCCAACGTCAACCCCTGTACCTTCAACACAAAAAGTTTGCGCAACACTGGGATAGAGATCGCGAGTTGACTATACAATTTATTTGTGCACGGACGAAGTAGCTTGAAAAAGCTAGTTGAAAATAAACGCGTCTTCTTGTAAATTAAACCGCATGTCCCTTGGAACCACGCAATGCAAGCTAGTAGTTACGGTCATTGTTCGTCGGACGCATGACCGTTTCGGTCGAATCGACGGGTCGCTAAAGGTATTCGCCTTTTAAGGAAGCTACGTTTAATTGACTGTGATAAGACATCAATATAAAATACGTTTTATTACAATCTTAGAATACCCTTTATGGTATGTGCCACAGGTTCCTTATTAATATAGCATAGCATAGCATATTTGGGAAGCTCTGTAATATCTTGTCATCCAATATACCGCAATGTCTCAAGGTAAAAGTCTTTGACCAGTGTGTGTTGCCAGTATGGGCTTCATAAGGAAGCTCAAAGTCACTCAGAGGGCAATGGAGAGGGCTATGCTCGGAGTTTCTCTGCGGGATCGCATTAGAAATGATGAAATCCGCGCAAGAACTAAAGTCATCGACATAGCTCGAAGAATGGCCAGACTCAAGTGGCAGTGGGCAGGGCACATCGCTCGTAGAACTGATGGCTGATGGGGCAAAAAGTTTCTCGAGTGGGTCCACGGACCGGAAGACGCAGTGCAGGTAGGCCTCTAACATGGAGCAACGCCCTGGTTAAGGTTGCGGGATCGCGTTGGATGCGGAGGGCACGGGACCGATCTGCTTGGCGAGCCTTGAGCCTATACACACACGCTAGTAGTATGCTTTCGTGCTATAGCTATATCGTTTAAATGAGTCCTCGCCCGCGGGATACAGGGCCTGGGGGTATGCTTTTTTTTTTTTTATAAATAAATAGGCTTACGTTTGACCTCAATCTCGCTTGATGGAAGGCGAAGATGAGGCCTAAGATGGTACACGCTTGCCTAGAAGGTGTTGGTTCACTTTGACCTTAAAGATATCCAGATTATAGCGATCCGGGAAAACTGACCTCGGCAGAGAGTTCCACTCCTTAGCTGTCCGCATAATGAAAGAAGAGGCAAACCGATTCGTGCGTAAAGGAGGAATGTCTACAACATAAGGGTGAAACTGCTCGCCGCGCCTAGTCGTTCGGTGGCGGAAAGGGGAAGGGGAAGACTACAAAGGGGATCGGGATACCTGATTTACACTCTCGCCTCGTCACCTCGCCTCGCGCCTCACCTCGTCGTCTCGCTCCGGACGCGAGCCTCAAAATCAGGAGACGAGGCGCGAGGCGCGCCTGTTCACACTCTCGTCTCGTGGCTCGTCCCGCAGTTCGTCTCGCCACTCGTACGCGAGTGTAAACCAGGTAGGAGAGGTGCGGGCGGCGAGCGCGCCTCGTGTGCCTGCCGCCCTCACCTCTCCCGGCCCCCTTTGTCGTCTACCCCCGCGCCTCTGTACCGCGCGAGGACTAATTTTAAACGGTTTAGCTAATATAGCATGTGTAACAGTAACTTTAGAGCTTCCAAATTTTCCGTGGCAAGAATAGATGATTGACCCACGAATGCATTTGACAATGAGCCGATTCTAAACCAATTTTTGACCGACTGCCAAAAAAGAGGTTCTCGGTTTTTTGCGTAGTACCCGTTACGATGACGTCATGCAGTCTCGTCACGTGCGGCGGATGCGCGGGCGCCTGTATTGTGACCATTACTGTGACTCGGTTGGAGGCAAAACCGGTCAAGTGCGAGTCGGACTCGTATACGAAGGGTTCGGATAGTCTAGTTGTTAGAGAACCTGACTACGAAGCTTGAGGTCCAGGGTTCGATTCCCGCGTCAGAGTATGGTATATATGTAAAATAGGTACGAATATTTGTTCTCGAGTCTTGGGTGTTTAATATGTATTTAAGCACGTATCCATCTATGTCAAGTATGTTTATCTGTTGCCTAGTACCCATAACACAAGCTTTGCTTACTTTGGGGCTACGTCAATTGGTGTGAATTGTCCCGTGATCTTTTTGACGTGACAACGTCTAATAAATCGATGAACGTCGGCTGCACGCACGAAAAAGGATGACGCAATGTAACGTACGTTCGTACATGTCCCGTACAAGGGAGAGCAGGGAACGCCAGGATGTACAGTTAAGGACTTTAATTCATGAGCCACCATGGAACCTTTTAAAAGGAAAAGTCATTACGATTTTCCTTGTTAATTAATGCGATGTCTCTATGACGTTTACTGTGAAATGCTTCCATGGTGGCTCATGAATTAAAGTCCTTGACCGTACAAGAGAGCAGCGCGCGCCAGGATGCACCGTTTTCAAGATATTTGACAAAACACCGGTTCTCGTCCGATCACCGAGGTTAAGCAACGTCACACGCGGTCAGTACTTGGATGGGTGACCGCCTGGTTTCATTTTTGTTTTTCGAATGTTTTGTTATGACGTTGTCACGTTAAACTATCGTCCGTAAACCGACTTTACAGACAATCGGTTTTTTTATTTTAATAACCGCACTAAAACATTTATAACACGCTTTATACTATACAGCAATCATAAACCACACTCAGTGTTGGAAATGAATCATTACCATAACACGTAAACTATGTATTAATTAATAAAAAGTACAACTAAAAATACTGTTGGTGATAGAGATGGGACTGAGGCTATCGACAATTTTATGCACTCTAGCGCAGCCATGATAAACTTGAAGTCACTCGTGGTCGTGGGCTTACAGGCTGGTTTAGACGGGGTCAGTAACTGACTTCGAATTCGAGACAAGTCAGCGCTGACCCGAGAAATACCCAATGTAAATAGATTTGAAGTCAGTACAGCGGTGGGAGGTCAGCGCTGACTTTCAATTTACATTGGGTATTTCTCGGGTCAGCGCTGACTTGTCTCGAAATCGAAGTCAGTTACTGACCCTGTCTAAACCTGCCTTGAAGCATAAGACCGTAGACTATGTGGGCCACATTCAATCTTAAAGAAAACAAACTATTTACTAAAAATGTTACCGAAAAAAGGACTTACTATTATATGGCAAGTACACCGTGAAATTTTAGTGGTTGTTTTCCCGAAACGAGGTGATTTAGTATCGATTGTACAATCGATTTATAATTACTATTTTGACTAGAGTCAAAAATCCAATTGTGAAAAACGAAAGTCGAAAATGACCGCAAACCGATAGTAACGCTTCGTTGGTACAAGTAGCGTACGATCGTACGTCAGGTTAGGTACCAACGAAGCGTTACTATTGGTTTGCGGTTATTTTCGAATTTCACAATTGGATTTTTGACTCTAGTCAAAATAGTAATTATAAATCGATTGTACAATCGATACTAAATCACCTCGTTTCGGGAAAACAACCACTAAAATTTCACGGTGTATATATAGTAAGCCGTGGCGGCCTAGTGGTTTGATGGGTTTGACCTATGGCCCCTCAAGCAGAGGGTCGTGGGTTCAAATCCCGGCTCGCACCTCAAAGTTTGTCGGGATTTATGTGCGAAATTACATTTGATTTTTTACAGTGAAGGAAAACATCGTGAGGAAATCTGCATACACATGCGAAGAAATTCAATGGTGTGAATGAAGTTATCAATCCGCACTGGGCCCGCGTGGGAGCTACGGTCCAAGCTGAGAGGAGGCCTGTGCCCTGCAGTTGGACGTATGGCTGAGATGATGATGATGATGATATTTACATCACAATGTGTTTGTGTTTGTTTTTTTTTTGTGTTTAGTTTTTTAAATGGGTCCCACTGAAAAACAGCGTTGCGGCTTGCCGCAACATTATGCTGAGTGGGGCCCAATTTATACTATTCGATGATTTTTATTTGTATCTTTTCCTGTCAACTGTATTTCCTGTGTATCGAATATGTGTAAATAAACATCTCTCTCTCTCTCTCTCTCTCTCTCATTTATTAAATTGTGCTGAGGTACTTCAACGTTTTTGGACAGCGCCTTCTATTATTTTTAAAGTTAAAATCCCTCCTGAACTCATTACCAGGATATTGTGTCCTATGTCTCATTCCAGATCTTTGTTTATCTAAACAAATAAATAAATAATAAATAAATCATAGTATAATTGACACCAATGCGTGAAGTTTCAAATTCCCTCAGTCGTTATTGCGTAATTGACTAACATCTTCACAAACTCTCTATTTAATATAGAATTTTAGTGGATTTCTTGTTCGATAAAAGTACAGTCAGCAAAAAACTAAATTAAACGTGAAACGAAGGGTTCCCTGCCATTATCTATAAAAACGACAAAAAAAATCACGTTTTTTGTATGGGAGCCCCCTTAAATATTTGTTTTATTTAAATTTATTTTTAAAGTGAATATAATAACGAAATATTCTGTAGGTAAATATTTCAAGGGTCTACCTGTTGCCGTTATCAATATCGAGCAAAATAATCACGTTTGTTGTATGGGAGCCCCTTTAAATGTTTATTTTATTCTGTTTTTAGTAATTGTTGTTATAGCGGCAACAGAAATACATCATCTGTGAAAAATTCAACTGTCTCGCTATCACGGATCACGAGATACAGTCTGGGGCCCTACCACGAAGTGCATAATTCGAACTTCGTTCCGTGCCGTCCCGCTCACGCTAATATGATTTGACACGAGAGTGAGAGGGATAAAACGATACGAACTTCGATTTTCGAATTTCGTAGTAGCGCCTCTGTACCTCTACTATGAGTTTACACTAGTTTACAGTACCTCTACCATGAATTTACACTAGTCTAGTTTACGTTACCGTACTCGCTAGCGACGGCGTAAATTATTTGTATGGAGAATTTCACAGCGCCTCTAGCGGTCACTTACGGAAGTACAATTCTCCGTCGCTAGCGAGTACGGTCACTGTAAAATAGTGTAACTCATGGTAGAGGTCTAGTGACCGTAGTCGCTAGCGACGGCGTAAATGATTTGTATGGAGAATCGTACTTCCGTAAGTGACCGCTAGAGGCGCTGTACAATTCTCCATACAAATAATTTACGCCGTCGCTAGCGAGTACGGTCACGTAAACTAGTGTAAACTCATGGTAGAGGTACTGGTGACCGACGGACAGACTGACAGACGGACTGACAACGGAGTCTTAGTAATAGGGTCCCGTTTACCCTTTGGGTACAGAAACAATTACAACTCAGACTTCGTTAAAAAGACGAATGTATCGATATGTTTTCGATAAATTCCGTTACAGAGTTTATCGATAGAGCTTTTAAAAAAATATTTATTGCCACACTAGCTCTACCCGTTGGATTAAAAGTAACCAATACCGGTATTTATGCGGTTAAAAATAAGCCTTTAGTTAGTTTGCCTTTTATTTTAACTTGTCGAGTTAAAAATAACGTGGTTTAAACCGGTCGAGTGGAAACATGGCCATGTAAAGAAAGACATACATAGGCAGATGGGCCATAAAACTGGTGAACCGATTTGAATGCGGTTTTTTTTATTTGAAAGCAGGTTTCTTGGCAATGGTTCATAGATATGTTTCATCAAAATTGGTTCAGCCGTTTCAAAGTTATCAGCTCTTTTTTTAGCTGATACATATTTGTTCTGGTTTCCAAATTTTAGACACAACAACTCTAGGTCAAGAAACACCAGACTAGACACTTTCTGAGGGGTAGGAGAACTCTCCAAGCGCATTACACTATAGCTAGACCGTTTAAATGAGTCTTCGCACGCGGTACAGGGGCTGGGGGGTACGACGACAAAGGGGGCCGAGAGAGGTGCGGGCGGCAGGCACACAAGCGTTCGCCGCCCGCACCTCTCCCGGCTAGGGTTGCCAGGTGTCCGGCTTTAGCCGGACATGTTTGGCTTTTTGCGGTCGCGTCCGGCCAAATATGTACGTGTTCGGCCTGTCCGGCTTTTGTCAGGCTTTTTGTCAGAGTGGCGATTCGTACGACGATGGGCGGACGAGCGCCCGAGCGGACAAGGGCGAGCGGAGAGCATACTGTCTTCCGCCCGCGCATCGCGCCGTCCGGCTTTCGTTAGGCTTTTTATTACTATCGCACTGCGCGCGCACACGGCCTTGCCCAGTCTTGCCACGCCGCCCCCGCCCGCATCGGACGGACACATACACACACTCAAAAATCCCTTTTTTTAGCATCCGGCTTTGGAATTCAAAAGTCCCACTTTTAAATGTGTGTTTTATTCGATATTTTTGTCAAAAATCCCTAATTTTTCTTAATGTCCGGCTTTGGGACCCAAAAGTCCGGCTTTTTTGACGGGTAAGTTCGGCTTTTTGATTTTTAGAGATGGCAACCCTACTCCCGGCCCCTTAGTCGTCACCCCCCAGCCCCAGTACCGCGCGAGCGAGGACTCATTTAAGCGGTTTAGCTATAATAGCTCAGCTTTCCGTCTGACCTTATCCAACGTATATCTACACCGCAGATTTCTTGTTTCTGTGATTTAAGGGCAATCTGCGGAGCGGGAAATCGATTGATGCGGTTACATAGTTTACTTTGATCTTGTAGAAAGCGTTGCAACTAGGGTTGCCAGGTTAAAAATTAAACTCGTCACAAAATAAAGGCCCGTTTTGACATTTGTCTTCGCGACGTAACTAGCGATGTAACCATACG
Source organism: Archips crataeganus (assembly GCA_947859365.1). NCBI lineage: Eukaryota > Metazoa > Arthropoda > Insecta > Lepidoptera > Tortricidae > Archips > Archips crataeganus. The sequence continues at coordinate 2,784,341 of OX402075.1, forward strand.
ACTCAATACTCACCATAAATCGGTTCAAGTTTGCACGAGTATTTCATCGATTTGAATATGTAAAGTACATTGGATTACAGTTCTGATTAGAAAATTTTACTTAAACTGATATTGTAGGTATTTTGAAATGATACAATGTTACGAAAGTTCCAAGCTCATAATTTTCAGAACATTTCGACCGGTAAAAAACAGAGAACTTCATGGGCGTGAACTGTCAAAAGGGGCCTTTTATTTTGTGACGAGTTTAACGTTTGGTTTTTAGCAGACTTCAAAAAATAGGAGGACATCGGTTGTACTTTTTTATATTCAAAATCAAATAAAAAAGTTTTTCTACTCCTGTAGTATAATCATTCAATTATATGGTCAAAAACTATGCAATAATAACTAACGTTATAAGTCTGTTCCAAGTTCTATACTCTATGGTGCAAATTCAGTAAGATAATAACCCATAGTATTTTCATTATGTTACGGGACAGAGTAAAATAACATTAAAAAAAAGAATACTGAAATCAATTTTGATAATCGAGTTTCTTTAAATATGCGTGTGCCACGTGATTGGTTGCCTAAAAATGAGTAAGAACAGGTAGGACCAATCACAATCAAGGTTTATTTTTTCAAGCGAAATTTCGTAATTGAGAACACGCTGATCAAGCTCTAGGGTACGAGTACGGTCGCAAATTAAAAAAAAATAAAGCGGGAAATTAATATTAAGTCATTATACATTAATTAAAATATGTTTACATTAACAATTATTAAATAATGAATACTTAAATAACGGGCAATAAATGAATTTTAAAGTCATTATTAAATATGAATATATTAACATCATTCAATTTGGCTGTATGACCTAAAGTTCCCGGGTCCATTCTAAGGTTGCGAGTAGTGAAAAAAAAGATTCAAAATAGCGGGAATTTGTTTCACGGATTTGTTTTTGTTGCACGGAGTTCTTTCAATTCAAGTTGAATGAAATAAAAGAGTTAATCACTATTTAAATTTCTTTTTATGTGTGAGAATTTGTGACTTTGGTGAATTAAGTGATGCAGAAATGTTGACGCCGCTAGAAATAAAACAGGCGGCAATTGAAGTGAGCAATAATTTGCTACTTTAAAAACGAAAAATTCATTTATTGTCCGTTATGTAAGTAATCATTATTTAATAATTGCTTATTTTGAACTCGTAGAAAAAGTAATGTATGCAACTATTCATAATCGGCCATTAAGACACTCATGCGTATTATGCGTATAATGGCCCTTATTATGATACAGTTGCATAAAATACTATTATTCTGCAAGTAGACAGCAAAGGGCTCTTAAACATGTCACTTTTTTATGATGACATAGACAGACAGACACACACACAACGGTCAAACTTATAACACCCCTCTTTGTGTCGGAGGTAAAAAAAAGAGTTTATACTGGCAACCCTAACGCTCAATTTCCCGCAAATGCGTCCGTCCGGTTGTTTGTATGTCAGTGGCTCGGCGCGCGCGCAGACTCGCCGCAGACGCGCCTAACTGGTAAGACCTGGATTTAATGAAAAAAAGCGGGAAAGGGTTAAGCGACATTTCCTTTTTAGTGATTTGTAATTCTATGTACCTATTTAAGTTAATAAAAGTTTATTCTAATACTCATACTAAGCCAGCAATTGCCTAGTTCCAGGCCACGACAATAATGTGGGTCTATAATGACTCCCATAAAATTTTAAGTCATAATGTATTATTTAGTCATAATCAACGTTAGTCATACAGTGATTTATTCCTGAAACAATTTATTTTTCGGAATTATTATAAAACAAACCTAACCTAACCTAGGTACTGCATTCTATAAAAAAGTCCTGAAAAAAATACTGTCTCAGAAATAAATTTTATGGGAGAAAAGGTTCGTCACCTTAAAGTTGTCATTTCCCTGCACCAAGGCAATTTGTGTGTGTGTATGTGTGTGTGTGGTTTCTTGGCGACGGTTCTTAGACATGTTTCATCAAAATTTGGTAAGCCGTTTCAAAGTTATCAGCTTTTTTGTTAGCTGCGGAAGGGATCCTAGACGCATGATGGGCATTTGAAGTCTAGCGAAATTGCACTACACCTTGACAAGCTCGTGCGCGGCGCTCGGCGGAACCCTGTCGCAGAACCCTGTCCTTAACAAGATTGTTTTAATAAGCGCGGCAAACGCTGACTGCGACAGGGTTCCGCGGAGGGTCGGGCACGAGCTTGTCGGACTATACCTATTCGAATCACTGGAAATAACATTTGAATTTTACCATGAGCTTTATCGTGAGGAAACTACACACATCTGCGTTGATATTCAATGGTGTGTGTGAAGTTCCCAAACCGCATCAGGCCCGCGTGGGATATGCGGCCCAAACTCTGTCATTCTGAGAGGCCTGTGCATTACAGTACATAAGTAAGTATATAGCCTAAGCCAGTGGTCGTCAAACTACGGCCCGCAGCTGGTATTTTTACGGCCCGTCACATATGCAACGACTTTAATAGTAATGGCTTTGAAAAAAGATTTTTCATACAAAGGTAACTAAATAGCGGGCACGCGTGTGTGAAAAAAAAATTAAAAATGTACAACATCGTACATAATAAGTACTTAAAATTTAAGTCTTAAATTGTTCTAAAACTTGTTCTAAAAATTACACGTAGAATTCTATTAAGGGTTGTAGGTACTTAAAATAAAAAAATAGTAAAACACTCCTTTACATAAGCTACCGATGACTATTCAAATGTACCTATTAAAAGCCAAGTCATAAGTGTGCGGCCCACAGTAAGCCCTCACTTTGTCTAATCTGGCCCTTGATCATAAAAGTGTGACGACCACAGAGGCCCTACCACGAAGTGCATAATTCGAACTTCGTTTCGTGCCGTCCCGCTCACGCTAATATGATTTGACACGAGAGTGAGAGGGATAATACGATACGAACTTCGATTTTAGAATTTCGTAGTAGCGCCTCTAGCCTAAGCTGACGATGATTACTAGAGACCGGATCATATGCAAATGCATATTGCATATTTAGCCCATTTTAATCTATCCTTGCATATTTTACCTAAAATCTTGTCATGATGCATATTTTCACTAGATAAATTGCAATATTTCAGGGTAAGATAATTAATGATTCATTGCCAGAACCAATAAGTGCTATAACATAGCACCTAAATTTAAATATTACCTGGTTGCCTCAGTGTAAGTAGAACGGTCGTTTCCCACTTGTAAAAATATTTTGTGTGATTTAAAGGCACGATTTTAATTTATGTAAAGTAGAATATTTGGGAAAGTACCTCATTGTTATCCTCTACACTACAAGAATACAAAGCGTTAAATACCTAATTCTTAATTTACTCTTGATATCTTACTAATCTTGATAACTCTATGTTGCATATTTTGACAGTTTTCGTGCATATTTATAACATTTTTCTTGCATATTTGCATGCATATTTCAAGACTTTTATGTTGCATATAATACGGTCTCTAATGATGACTGTTGGTAAAGTCCTCAATGAAAGGCATATCGACAATTATGAGACAATGGCGAATATTTGTTCTCTCAGACAGATAAACAAACAAATCTAATTCCAACAGAGCTGGAAACTCGAGTTAAATTCTCATAGCCGTGGGAATGACGTGATTACACTAAAATTATGGTTTTAAAAACTTTAATCTGTCAGATGCGATCTTGCCTTTGTCTTGACATAATATGAGGGATGGGAAAGTAGCGATAACGACGTTTTGTCGATTTTAGCCGCATGTATAGTAGATTGTTCAACAAGGGAGGAAAATAACCAATATCACACGAGGTTACTTGGCACCCGAGCACAGCGAGGGTGCCAATATTCCGAGGGTGATATTGGTGTTTTTCCCGAGTTAAACACTCTGCTTTTCATTTCGACTACAAGGAAAGTAAGAAAATATAAGTATAAATAAATAAAAATGTCTGGTCAATATGATCGTTGTAAAATATTTCAGTGGAGTTTATTGTTAAGGAATAATTAATTTAACAATTAGAATGTTCAATATAATAATCAATGAAAACAGTAGATAAAGTAGGTATTTTAGTAAATTTATTTATAAAATATGTAAGTAACCAATTTGAACCAAGGAGTTAAGCTGTATAGAGATAGGCTGTGTGGACAATAACATTGTCGTTTACCGTGTTTTTTTCTTAACATTTTCTAACTTTCCTTTTTTTAGGTTTAAGTCACTAAATAAGAAACTAATGTAAATTAATAATTTAATTTAATAATATTTCACTGGCATTATAAAATTTGTAATATGACTAATTAAGAAAAAAAAACTCAATACTTAATTATTCCATGTATATGCCGTAATGCTTGGCCGAATGCGTATGTGTTCCATTGACAGCCAATGCCTTTAGTTTTTTTAATTCATATCTACCCTAGGGAAGAAAATAATGTTATCCTCCCGTAGGTCAGATATGATTTGCCTCACTTTCCGAGTATGAGAGATGAAAAAGCATTAGCTCCACGCCACGTTTTGTTTTTCTATGTTTTCTTTTTAACCTTTTAAACGGCAAAGGGAATTGGTGTACGCAGTCACTGTTGTTCATGTAATCATGTTGTTTTTCTTTTGTAGTTTAAGTTTTTTTCGTGTTGTATATTATTAGGTTAATGTATTACTTAATGACAAATTTTAGTTGTTGAGATGATTGTTCCTGTATTTGTTTTTAAATTGTGGTTAAAATGGTTCCGACGGAAGACCAGCGTCGGCTGGCATGCTGAGTTGGGACTATTTTGTGACAATTTTTATCTCAAATACCGTTTTCCTAGTTTTTATAAAAAAAACACGAATAAATGTTTTTTTTCTTTCTTTATAGTCGGGCTATTTTAGCTCTGAAGCTCTTCTTTGGCCATTGGAATTAACTCAGTCCAGATTTTATTATATTACTAGCTGTTGCCTGCGACTCCGTCCGCGAAGAATAGTAGCCGACGACCTATTCTCAGACCTATGGAATATAGAGAAAAAAATTAATAAAATTCGGTCGAGCGGTTTCGGAGGAGTTCGATAACAAACACAGTGACATGAGATTTTTATATTATATTAGATAACATTAGCTGATGCCCGCGGATTTTCTTGTTCATAAAAACTTTGTCCTGACAATAATTATCCAAATTTGGCGCAGTGGTTCCCGAGTTTAGCGCTTAGCAACACATTTGGCGATTCATTTTTCGATTTCCGATTCAATTTCATCGACTGTACCTTGTATAAACTATTTTACGGTAGTTTTATCGTTTTTGAACATAAAACTACCGTAAGACTCACTCACAGCGAAAAAATACGGATAACGCAAGTTTATGGTCGAGATTAGCTTGACATGTTTCGGGCTAATCCGTAGTCCTTCATCACGGAGCACACGCCACGGTGGTTGCTGCCAAACACGCATGAATGGGCTACGGATTAGCCCGAAACATGTCGTGCTAATCTCAATCACAGACGTGAGTTATTTATATTTTTTCACTATAATTTTATCGATGCCTAAAGAAAGAGGACATCACTATGGTATGGTCTTTGTTGGAGCGTTGTGCGAAAATTGTGTTGTGGAAAAAAATGCCATTTAAATCGTCTATATATACGATCCGTGGGGCCTTTTAGCTAATATTTTCGTTATTCTTCTTTATGTTATTAAACATAAGTTACCATACTACTTTTGTAAGAAAATAGTTTGATACCTGATTTACACTCTGGCCTCGTCACCTCGCCTCGCGCCTCGCCTCGTCGTCTCGCTCCGGACGCGAGCCTCACCCCGGCGCCACACATAGACAAAAGTTTCAACACATATTTGAACACATATTTGATCTATGGTTGATTGTATGGTTGTTCTATTTAACAAATTATCAAATACCGGTGCTTCACATGTGATCAAATATGTGTTCAAATATGTGTTGAAACTTTTGTCTATGTGTGGCGCCGGGGTCAAAATCTAGGCAAATCACGAGACGAGGCGCTCGGCGCGCCTGTTCACACTCTCGTCTCGTGGCTCGTCCCGCAGTTCGTCTCGCCATTCGTACGCGAGTGTAAACCAGGTATTAAACTTTTAAGCCCTCCTTGCTTTTCCTTTCCTCCCCGGTTCATACAAGTCCGTCCCACAAGTGGGCATAGGCTTCTTCTCAGAAAGAGATGGCTTGAGCTGTAGTTCCAGTTCCATCCTGGCCCAGTACAGCTTGGAAACTTCACACACACCTTACTTTATCATCATCGTCTCCGCATATATACGTCCAACTGTGGGACACGGGCTTCCTCTCAGAATGAAAGAGCTTGGCCGTAGTTCCCACACGGGCTCGGTGCAGATTGGAAACTTCACACACACCATTGAATTTCGTAGGTGTGTGCAGCTTTTCATGTAAATATTCAACAAGATTTAGGTCGTTACTGAGACAAAGTCCTCGATTAACTAAATCTAAATCTAAATCTTCTAATCATCCGTGGCAGCATAAACTGGCTGCTTTCCATTGTTATGTTAATAGATTGTTGACTGTGCCTCTTTCTAAGGAACATTTTGATTTAGAGTTGAGTACTATTTATCAGATAGCGATCTCAAATGGTTATACAAAATCAATGGTAGATAGTTTAGTTCAAAAGAAGCAGGCACGGTTAGTAAATAGCATGCTTTACGCTGCGTTACCTCCTCAGTCTACTAACAAATATAGATCTAGCATCTCTTACGTTGGGGGGTTGTCTGATAAGATTTATGGCATTTTAAAATCAAACAATATTAATGTTGCCTTTAAGACTAACAACTCTTTGTACTCTAGGCTATGTAACCACAAAGAACAGGTAGATAAGGGAACTAGATCGGGGGTATACAAGCTTACTTGTAATGACTGCAATGGGATATACGTAGGACAGACAGGCCGAAGTTTTAATACTAGATTTAAAGAGCATGTTTCGGCATATAGGAATGAGCATCCAGATAGATCGAATTTTGCAAAACATTTGTTGGAATCAAATCATTCATTGTTAGATTCAGATTCTTATGAAGTGTTACATTATTGCGGCAAGGGGTTGCGTCTGGATGCTCTGGAATGCATGGAAATAATTAGGTACAACACTATGGGGTCTATTATTAATGAACAGGTAAATTTAGTATCTTCTCCTTTACTGCGGCTTGGGTCGAATTTGAACAGTTAGTATTAATTAAATATGCCTTATAAATAAATAAACAAAAAAAATCAAGGTAGTTTTATAATATGTCAATAAAAGTTAATTTTTGTGGGGTAGTTTGAGAATAAGAAAAATAAAGTGGGTACTTGAGAAGTTACAGTGACAAGTTAAAACATTTGTTTTGGTTTGTTAGTTTAACATTTGGTAGCATAGCATACGGTTGTGGTAACTCTGAAGATGAGCTCTGGTTGAGTTCGAAACGCGTCAGTGTAGCTTGGTGGTGGTGATGGTTGGGTTTATGTGATTTGTGTGTGTTCGTACAGTGTGGAGGTGGAGGAACTGCATGAACGCACATTTCTTGCATAAACGAAACTATTGTAAGGTCGCGGGTGAGCAAAGTAATTGTTTTAGTTCATTAACTAAACCCACACCACACTAAAGACCAGGGTCCAATTGCATAACAAATTACAAGCTAATATTATTAGTTATCTTGTATTGGAATTCACTAATACCATTTGCTTGTATTTTGTTTGCATATATTGGGTCCTGACTAAAAGAACGTGCTCTCGACTTTCCATAATTAAGTAACTTTTATTTCTTTTCTGAAGCTGTTAAATAGTTTATCACTACATAGTATAAAACAAAGTCGCTTCCCGCTGTTTGTCTGTCTGTCCCTATGTATGCTTAGATCCTTAAAACTACGCAATGGATTTTGATGCGGTTATTAGGGTTCCGTAGTCAACTAGGAACCCTTATTTAATAGATAGAGTGATTCAAGAGAAAGGTTTATATGTATAATTTACTTATTTTTTTTTTTATCAATGCATTTACATGCATTGCACCCGTGCGAAGCCGGGGCGGGTCGCTAGTTTTATAGTATAAGTTTAATAGGTTAATTATTTAAAAACAAAGCGCGTCTCGCCCTCAAACGTAGCAGTTTGGTGAGAATATTTATGTAATAGTACCTAAGTTGTAATTAAATTTATAAATACAATAAAATAAGGTCACACTCTGGTGCCGATGCCAGGAGCGCATTCAGAGACGCCAGTGCGCGGGGCAGCGGCGAGCTCCTGCGAGACACGGTGCGCGCCGCCGGGACCGCAAGCAGCCCGCGCGCCCGAGGGCGGAGGGTTATACGACCAACTTCTGGGACGTAAAGCCTCACCACACGACCCACCAGTTCAGGACAGTCAGACTCGCCCCGCAAAATACTACAAACTGTGACTAGCAAATTATAATTACGCCTCACTTCAAGCGAATTGAAACCGAGACAGCCGAGTAAGAATTTGGTCGGATACAGATAAGGATAATACCCAAAGCTTTTCTTAAATAGAAACCTTAAAAAAGCCTTTTGGACCTTCTCTAACAGAAGAATAATAATGATCTTTATCGCACTTAAACTCCGAAAAACTCAGAGGTGCGAGCCCGGGCTAACTAAACTATGTTAAATAAAGCTTGTAAAAACAATGAAATGTACTAAAAATTACATGTATTTATGAATAACATAACATTAAAGTTAATGGTAAAACATGAGTCCGCTAGCGTTTGTTGAAGCCACGAAATTATCCACTTAAGTCGACCATCTTCACGGGCTCTATTCAACACTGACTAGGCTATATAGAAGCGGAGCGAAAGCCAGATGATTCAGTCACTATACTATTTTAAACTTTCGTGACCACGGCCACTGCGATGTGGCTGAGTCCCTGTAGTTTACTAGATGCACCTGGTTTGATTCACCTAAGTGAATTAAGTAAACTATAAGTACACTTAATACCCACTGTGCACCTAATGTGTGTAAAGTAATTAACTTAAGATATTAAATTGTACCTACTAAGCGCTATGGATATTTAAAGGTCCGAAATAAACATTTTTTTTATAGCACGTATTTAATATTGTATTTTGATCGTTGACATCATCTGGCTTCTGTATCGCTTAGGCTGAATAAAACGCCCCAGACGCAGTTGTTATGTTGGCCAACCTGTTTTTGTTCCTATTCTCGTATCAAATGAGGATAGATTTGTTAATTAGGGATATTAAGACGCAATTAAGTGTTGTTTGTGTTACCGACAAAGCGGCGATTAAAAGAAGATTAAAGTAAAGGTTAAATGGTTAAATACACGGTGAAGTTTGAAGTTTGTTCGTGATTTAAGTAATGATGGTGACACTTTAGGTACTCCATATGAACAACAAAATAAACAAAGGCACCCTTGTTTATGTAGTAAGTACATCTTTGCGGCAGTCAGTCATCATCATTATCATCATCATTTTAGCCGAAACCGTCCACTGAACATAGGCCTCCCCCAAGGCTCGCCAAACAGATCGGCCCTGCACCATAAGCATTCAATGCGTTCCCGCTACCTTCACCAGGTCGTCGCTCCATCTTTTCGGAGGCCAATCACTGTGTCTTCCGGCCCATGGATGTCACTCGTACACAGACCTAATATCAAGTCAAACCGATCACGGCGAAGAAATTAAAACCGAGTAAAACTATAAAATTTGAACGAGAAAATAAATTTAAATTGAACTAAAAGCAATCCGTTCTCGTGCTACAGGGTGTCCATAATTCGCGGAACGAGCCCGTCCTGCCGTACCTAATTAACGTGTGGTCACTCGTTCCAGTGAAATTCTTTTGTAATGAGCTCTCTAGGGTTCCTTACGTATTTACGAGTAAACTCTTCACGTATTTTTAGCGGGTCTCATTCTAAATCCCTAACATCGTTTGTCCTAATGTAATGTTTGTCCTAATGATCGTTTGTTCTAACACTTTTTTTCTCGGAAACCGTGAATTTTTCAGGAACTTTTTTGTGATTATCCTCTAGAACTCTATAGGTTAGGTTGGGTTTGTTTTATAAAAATCCAGAACAATTAATAGATTTTAAATAAAAAGAGTTAGGACAAACGATCATTAGGACAAACATTACATTAGGACAAACAATCATTAGGGATTTAGATATAGAGCCATTTTTAGTATAACCATGTTTGTTGGTCCATGATTTTTTGAAGTTTGTGGAATAAAACCAGTGATCGGAATTAGGTGAGCTAAAATACATATTATTCGCAAGAGAACTAATATAGAGTGGTTAAAACCGGGCAGAAAAATATTTTGCTTCTTGAATACTGAGTAGGTATTCTATTATTTATTTATTATAGCCATGGTGGCCTAGTGGTTTGACCTACCTAAGGCCTACCTAATGCAGAGGGTAGTGGGTTCAAATCTCGGCTCTTTATGTGCGAAATTACATTAGAAATTTACCATGAGCTTTACGGCGAAGGAAAACGTCGTGAGAAGAAGTTCAATAGTGTGTGTGAAGTTCCCAAACCGCACTGGACCCGCGTGGGAACTAAGGCCCAACCCCTCTCATTCTGAGAGGAGGCCTGTGCCCTGCAGTGGGACGTATATGATGATGATGATGATGATTCTATGTTCATCAGGGTACTTGTCATAATTTCAAAACATAAGATGTTTTTACTTACAGTATGGGGGATGTTTGTTGTTAGTTTGTATTAAAAAGGGAGGATTATAAAAGTGTGCCGAAAATGTTAGCTATAACTTTTACACATAAAACAACATGTACTGTAAGTAAAAACATGTATTTAAATTACGATTATACATATAAATATATTTTGTTTGAATAAATATTTTTCATAGTATTAAATAACCGCAAAGTGCAGAAACATGCTCAGCTTTTCTTCATGAACTAAAAAAAGAAAACGATGCCATAAGCATTTGGGGTTCCCATAGGAATTGAATAAAACTAATGATTAGCGCGAGCGAAGCTGCAGGAAATGGCTAGCTAAGCAAAATATCATCGTGATTATTTCCAGGATATCGTATAGCTAATTATGAGTGAAAGACGTAAAAATTTAATACATACTTTCGTTTCTACAGAACCCTTCACTTCGTTCTACGCTTGAGCCGATTAAATAGATCGTAACCACAAAAAGCAGCCAAGTGCGAGTCAGACTCGGGCGCCTAGGGTTCCGTGAAGACAAGAGTAAAATTACCTGAAGTTTTTTTTCATAAAAACTTGATCCTGACATTGTTTTTATGCAATATAGGCTTGAGTTTGACCATAATCATAAGTCATAAGTTTATTTATTTATTTATATGTGGCTGTTTATCCCACTGCCTATATTTATTTTTGACGTTTATTATATGTACGATGTATGTATGAGTAGATGTACTATTTTTTGTTGTGTTTAATTTTCTGATCCACTGTTGATGCACCACCTGCTGTACCTTCCTTCTTTCTGTTAAAGGGTTGCCTGGAAGAGATCGCTCTTAAGCGATAAGGCCGCCTATTGCTTACCTTGTAACTTTCTCTCTGTGTACCTGTTTTCTGTATCGCTTACTATTTCTGGTGTACAATAAAGAGTCATTGTATTGTTTTTTTTTTTTTTTTTTATTGTATTGTATTGTAATCAAAATCACGCCTGATGGAAAGCAATAATGAGGCCAACGATGGAGCACGCTTGCCTAGTAAATGCTCATACTCTAGGCCCGCGTGGGAACTACGGCCCAACCCCTCTCATTCTGAGAGGAGGCCTGTGCCCTGCAGTGGGACGTATATAGGCTGAAATGATGATTAAAATCCTGTCATACCTGTACCTCTACCATGAGTTCACACTAGTTTACGTGACCGTACTCGCTAGCGACGGCGTAAATTATTTGTATGGAGAATTGTACAGCACCTCTAGCGGTCACTTACGGAAGTACAATTCTCCATACAAATCATTTACGCCGTCGCTAGCGAGTACGGTCACGTAAACTAGTGTAAACTCATGGTAGAGGTACTGTATGCTTAGTATAAGTTTTTACTTCACCAAATACTTCTCGATCGCGTTTACGTAAAAATTTCATTTCTATGGAAGCATGGACGCGCGCGCGCGGAGACGCTGTCCATGTTTCCCTAGTAATTGATTTTTTACGTAAACGCGATCGAGAAGTATTGAAGTGATGTAAAACTTATACTAAGCGTACTGGTTTACACTCGCGTACGAGTGGCGAGACGAACTGCGGGATGAGCCACGAGACGAGAGTGTGAACAGGCGCGCCTCGCGCCTCGTCTCGTGATTTGCCTTGATTAGGCTCGTGTCCGGAGCGAGACGACGAGGCGAGGCGCGAGGCGAGGTGACGAGGCGAGAGTGTAAATCAGGTATACTTAATAAAAAATAGAGGCTTCCGTTTGTTACCCTTACGGAACCCTAAAAAGGCTTAAGCAAAAAGAGCATAAGCAAACGGCTATAGTAAAATAAAGAACAATGTTGAATGAAGATTTATAACACCTTATAATATTATGCGTGCGTATAAATTTTACAAGAATTTATGCTGCGCGAGGTATTTTGTATGACGTTACGGTCATTGCTGTTCGATGTGCGCGGATAGATGGACGAAAGATTATACTATACGGAAAATACAGGCATGTCGATTCTCTTTAAAAAAAATCGATCTCTGCTTCGATTCGAATCGAACATACTAGAATCGATTCTTGTTTAAATCGAGCATTAAAAGATCGATTTTCGATTAATCGCGCCAATTCCAAACATGCCTAATACATGTAGATACACAAAACCTTGTCCTTCACTTACTGCTTGAATTAAGTTAGGTTTGGTTTGAGTGTTTGACTTTTAGTTAGAGAATAGACGCGCCCGGAAAAATAAAAAACGCCACCTTTGGAGGCGTTCAAAAAAATTAACTCTATGATGCGTTCAAATTATCGATCAAGTACTACCAGTTGCTTTTGCGTCCGACAACAGCAAAAAATTATAAACTAAATACCCGATTCGGGAATACCGATTCGGGAGGTTTATAGATCGATTCATTGAATCGATGTAGGGTTCAAAATCGATCGATCGAAATGCCTCCGACTGCATTTTATCGTTGCATTAAATTTTGAAAGACTGCCATCCATGTGTTTTAAATTCGTTTTATTGTTATTGAACATTTGGGTAGTTCTACTAGCGTTTCAACCGCTATCACTGATATTGATAAAGGAACTCCCTACCTGTCATTACATTTTGCCCCCTTCATTCCTATGTTTGCTTATTACATAAAATAATTTTGTTTTTATTTTCTTTTGTACTTATTTATTTTCTTTCTCTTATGAGAATTTCTGTACCGCAAGTAACTTTAAGTGTCTGCTTATCCACTATATAATAAATTGTCTTCTCTTAAATAGGTGAGCTGGAAGAGATCCCTTTTTAGGGATAAGCTCGCCTTTGTTCTCCTCTCTGTGTATTTGTATTTTTATTTTTATGTGCAATAAAGAGTTTAGAGTTTTGACAGTACCTCATAATCTCATAAATAACATTTCTTTTTTTCTTTTATAAGTTTTATGGTGTGACGTGTATACCTACTTATCGCAGTACGAGTAGGTATGTATGTCTGTTGATACTGTCGCAACACTTTGACCTGAATGGCCGGCAAAGGACATGGGTGTGCCAATTCGAAGCCATGTTAAGGATTATGGATACGGCGTGGTTATTGCGAACTACACCATTTTGAAGAGAATTAATAATAATTAGCTATAAATTAAAAAAAATATAAACCCTCGCAATTTGAATAGAATAAAATAAATAGAATAGAATTTCATTCACCACAACATAAAGTGCAATATAGAAAATGAACTAAAACAATTACTTTGCTCACCCGCGACCTTACAATAGTTACGTTTATGCAAGAAATGTGCGTTCATGCAGTTCCTCCACCTCCACACTGTACGAACACACACAAATCACATAAACCCAACCATCACCACCACCAAGCTACACTGACGCGTTTCGAACTCAACCAGAGCTCATCTTCAGAGTTACCACAACCGTATGCTATGCTACCAACTGTTAAACTAACAAACCAAAACAAATGTTTTAACTTGTCACTGTAACTTCTCAAGTACCCACTTTATTTTTCTTATTCTCAAACTACCCCACAAAAATTAACTTTTATTGACATATTATAAAACTACCTTGAATTTTTTGTTTATTTATTTATAAGGCATATTTAATTAATACTAACTGTTCAAATTCGACCCAAGCCGCAGTAAAGGAGAAGATACTAAATTTACCTGTTGATTAATAATAGACCCCATAGTGTTGTACCTAATTATTTCCATGCATTCCAGAGCATCCAGACGCAACCCCTTGCCGCAATAATGTAACACTTCATAAGAATCTGAATCTAACAATGAATGATTTGATTCCAACAAATGTTTTGCAAAATTCGATCTATCTGGATGCTCATTCCTATATGCCGAAACATGCTCTTTAAATCTAGTATTAAAACTTCGGCCTGTCTGTCCTACGTATATCCCATTGCAGTCATTACAAGTAAGCTTGTATACCCCCGATCTAGTTCCCTTATCTACCTGTTCTTTGTGGTTACATAGCCTAGAGTACAAAGAGTTGTTAGTCTTAAAGGCAGCATTAATATTGTTTGATTTTAAAATGCCATAAATCTTATCAGACAAACCCCCGACGTAAGAGATGCTAGATCTATATTTGTTAGTAGACTGAGAAGGTAACGCAGCGTAAAGCATGCTATTTACTAACCGTGCCTGCTTCTTTTGAACTAAACTATCTGCCATTGATTTTGTATAACCATTTGAGATCGCTATCTGATAAATAGTACTCAACTCTAAATCAAAATGTTCCTTATGTGATTTGTGTGTGTTCGTACAGTGTGGAGGTGGAGGAACTGCATGAACGCATATTTCTTGCATAAACGTAACTATTGTAAGGTCGCGGGTGAGCAAAGTAATTGTTTTAGTTCATTAATATGGATCTCCGCAAAGTAACGCCTGATTCAATAAATTACAATATAGAAAACTTATCACATCTAATATATAAAATCTCGTGTCACGGTGTTTGTTATCGAACTCCTCCGAAACGGCTTGACTGATTTTTTTGAATTTTTTTGTCCACATTCGGTAATCGGTAGGTCTGAGAATAGGTCGTAAGCTATTTTTTTTATACCTACCCCTGTTCTTCGCAGATGGAGTCGCGGGCAACAGCTAGTAATTAATAATATAGAAAAAAACTAAACTAAAACTAACTCTAATCCGTTAGTTGTTGCAAAGGGGATTCACTCAGCGTATGCTGCGAGTCAGGTATCCACAGGAGGCCCGGACTGGCACAGCCCTGATTTTCAGTACACCCCTTGATTTAAAACATGAAACTACCGTGAGACTCACTCATAGTGAAAATAAACGGATCACTCACGTTTTTAAACGAGTTTTGCGCAGTGCGCGTTTGGCAGCCGCCGTGACGTGCAACTCCGAGAGGAAGGGCTACGGATTAGCCAGAAACATGTCGAGTTAAACTCGTTTTAAGACGTGAGTGATCCGTTTATTTTCACTACCCCTTGATTTGGTCATGGTCACGCTATTTATGAAAATAAAGTAAACACCCATTAAGCGTCTAAGATCCCTTCCGCAGCTAACAAAGGGCTGATAACTTTGAAACGGCTGAACCAATTTTGATTAAACAGGTCTCAGAACCATCGCCAAGAAACCTGCTTTCAAATAAAAAACCGCATCCAAATCGGTTCACCCGTTTAAGAGCTATGATGCCACACAAACACACTTATATGATGCAAAATGGTATCAAATGTAATTTCGCACGTAAATTTAAGAGCTCAGAACTCGAACCCACTTTTGCTTGAGAGGCCATAATAACAATAATATCACGGAACAATTCCCACCAATTGACCTAGTCTCAAAGTAAGCAAAGCTTGTGTTATGGGTACTAGGCAACGGATAAACATACTTATATAGATAGATGCATACATAAATACATGCGCAGTGTTTTTTTTTAATTCCGTTAACTTTAAGGAAAGATTATCCAGTACGCTTAGTATAAGTTTTACATCACTTCAATACTTCTCGATCGCGTTTACGTAAAAATTTCAATTACTAGGGAAACATGGACAGCGTCTCCGCGCGCGCGCGTCCATGTTTCCATAGAATTGAAATTTTTACGTAAACGCGATCGAGAAGTATTTTGGTGAGGTAAAACTTATACTAAGCGTACAGGTCAAATAGATTTAATTTCTCGAAGAAACTAGTGTCTTAACTCTTACTATTTTTGGGTTATTCAATAATTAAATTTAATGGCTGAACCAGTGTTAAAGGTCCTTCATTACGTCCTATTATTATTCATCTTTTAAATTTCATTTCGTCAGTAAAGAGTTTTCTATTCATAGCTATTCGCTACAAGGAGATTATTGAGCCGAGTTCGTTCGACATCACATACTTTTTCTTTTATTATTGTGTCACATCAATGTCATAATCGTAAACATTGGTATTATCTCAACGGAAAATGCCGCCATTTTTTTTCGATTTTAACAAAAAACAATATACACGGTAGTTACTGTTAATGTATAGTCGGGATAAGAAAAGGTTCATCACTTTTCGACTCTGTGTCAACGAGTTAAGGTCGACAGACAGAGCAACGTGTCGAAATTAATGGAAATAAAAAAAAAAACGGCCAAACCACTGGGTTACCACGGCTTTTGAGGAATAGAATACTACCCTGTGGCAATAGAAAAGCCCACCCACTTCAATCATCATTTAATAGGCCGGTTTTTATTATAAAATAACAGTAATCCATGCTCGTATCATTTAGGAAGGTACAAGTTGTTAAATATACAATATCTTTTCATCCGCCCACACTGTGTGCAACGACCTTTACAACCAAAAATAGGCAGAACATCAAGACAATACAGCTATTCACCACACCATACAACCATAACACCATAGAATAAGGTTAAAATTTAAATGCCTTTTCTTTTCCCAACTGCATTTTAAAATTTGTCGAACCAAGATAAAAATGAATGTGCAAAATTTTATGTGAGTCTTAAGTGGCTATGTTAAAGTTTAAATTGTAATGTGTTTTATTTTTGCAACTGTATCTGTAGTTGTACACAGCTTCCTACGTTCGACACCCACAATAATGTAAAGGCTGATTCATAATACCGGATTTGTAATAAATATACTTGAAGAGATTAACACACTTTAAGGACATTTAAACGCTCAAGGAAATTCTAAGAAAATAGATATTTGCAGACGTACAGTAAAATTACAAAAGTTTACCACTGACAGATGGTTTGCCTTCATTTCATATTCAACTTTAACGACCTACAAATAAAGCCAATTCTAGAATACTGTTACCTACGTTTGCAGATTTTGTAATAACTACTTTATTTGTATGGCGTTAAAGTTGGAAATTAAATGAAGGCAAGCATTCTGTCAGTGGTGAACTAAAAGTAGACGTATTGTACTAGCTTACGGTCTTAGCTTACTTTAGTCCGGGCTCGAAACCACGACCCTCTGCTTGAAAAGTTATACGTTAACCCACCAGGCTACCACAACTTATATTAATTCATACTAGCTAAACATATTTGTTTATTTATATTATTTATATTATATCTCATGCCTGTATGTCTGCCACCTACATTAGTTTGTTCATATTTATTAATTTCTTCGTATTTGGGTGACTAGAAGAGATCGCTTTTTAGCGATAAGACCGTCTATTGTCTACCTTAATTTTTATTTTTGTAATGTCACTGTACTGTTTTTGGTGTTCATTAAAGAATGTTTGTATTGAATTGTATTTAATTTGGTCCTTCGAACCGGATAACGAAAATAAAATTTAGCTTAATACTAAACATATAGAACTCTAAAATTTGCTGCATATTAAGTGCTGTTATACGTCAAAAACCTCCCAAATTGTCTCTAATTTAGAATTAATTACTAAGTTCTGCTTCCGTTGCTACAAACAAAGTGAGTGGAAACAATTGAAACGCTAATGGGGCCAGAAAGAATAGTACCTACGTTGTGTTACCTAAACCTACTGAAAAAAAAATAGTTACCAAGCCTAAGGTATTCATTAGCTGTTGCCCGCGACTCCTTATTGTTTTTAACCCCCGGCACAAAAAGTTTGACCGCTATGTATGTTTTTTCTGTCTTTCTGCCTGTGGCATCATAACTCCTAACCGGGTGAACCGCTTCAGATGCGACTTTTTTATTTGAAAGCCAGTTTCTTGGCGATGGTTACTAGACATGTTTCATCAAAATTTTTCTAGCCGTTTCAAAGTTATCAGGTCCTTTGTTAGCTGCGGAAGGGATTTACTTTATTTTAAAACATGTGTCAAGCGTTGGAGGTTTTTAAAATTTTTAATTTATTCTAATGTAGGAACTAAAGCACTACTTACTTACTTGGTCGACTATCCACACTAATCCATACTAATATTACAAATGCCAAAGTGTGTCTGTCTGTCTGTCTGTTACCTCTTCACGCTTAAACCGGTGAACTGATTTAGATGAAATTTGATATAGCGATAGTTTGAGTCCCGGGTAAGGACATAGCATGGTTTTTATCCTGGAAATCGTCCTTTAAGGGAGTGAAAAGGGAGACGGAAATTTGTATAGCAAATCAATAACTGCTCAACCAAACCAATTTAGTAGAAAAAAAAAATTTTACCTTTATCTTTAAACGGCTCACTTTTAAAAAAAAATAGTTTATTTACCAAAAAAACACTTGTTACAGAAAAAAATGCGGTACATCTATCAGACTCCAAACTAGGCTGAGCCTGTACCTTGGTAGCCTGCGAGTGCGATTAACTGATTAACAGAACTAAAGTATTACAGAAGTTGTTATTAATTACAAAATAAAATAAAAACGGATTACGCGATTACAGTGTGTTCGAATTTGTATGTGTGCATGTGCATACGTGTGTGGTGTGTGTGTGTTTGTGTGTGTGTGTGTGTGTGTGTATGAGTGTGTGTATGCTTGAGTGAGCGCGTGCGTGTGTGTATGTGTACTTGTAATAAATTGGGAGAAGACGCTGACAACTGAGATACAGGTTTATACCTAGTTCAGTAGTCAGAGACTTCATAAAATTATGTTCATCACTGTTTGGTCAATAAAGTATTATTATTATTTATTATTAATTTAGATGGAATTTGGTATGGAGATAGTTTAAGACAGTTGTTATTCCGGAAAATTGTATAGTTCCCGCGGGATAGTAATAAACGATTATGTTGAGTTAAACTGTATGAAGCAGCCGATTAAATGGTTGTAACTAAAAGAGATAACGTTTCGCATTTTGTGTACCAAGGTTGTATCTGTTCGTGACAATGCTATTTCGTCGAACAATTCCAACTTGTGTGTGTTGTGAAAGAGTCTATACATAGTCCTTCATGATATACAAACAATCTAAGGCTAAAATATACTCACGTATTATTTTTTCGGTATTATGTGGTTTTGGGTTTTCTTATTCTGGATTAAGAACACTATTGATCTTGATGAATAAATAAGATGTACCGAATTTTCAATACCGTAAAACGGGGTTACTTTAAAATGCAGGGACTACTTTGGAAAACGGTTTTTACGCCGTGTCCTTATTTTTTTAGACCATCTGTGGCAGTGAAATAACTACCTTGATAAATCAACTAACTTTTTAAGTCATTCGTTCAATCGAGCTATGAATATTTGCGTTTTTATAACCATTTTTAACCCCCGACACAAAAAGAGGGGTGTTATAAGTTTGACCGCTATGTGTGTGTCTGTCTGTGGCATCATAGCTCTTAAACGGATGCACCGATTTGGATGCGGTTTTTTTAATAGAAAGCCGGTTTCTTGGCGATGGTTCTTAGATATGTTTCATCAAAATCGGTTCAGCTGTTTCAAAGTTATCAGCTCTTTTGTTAGCTGCGGAAGGGATCTTAGACGCATAACGGGCATTGACTTAATGTTCAAACAAACGAGTGACATAATTGCGTTGGGGGTTTTTAAAATTTTAATTTATAGTAGTTATAATATAAATCTATCAAAGTAGCCCCATAATTTCCTAAAGTAACCCCAGTTTACCGTACAATTTATTGTGTCAGATTTGTGAAGAGTCGCTACAAACAGCATGAAAAAAAAATTACAAGACTGGCTCAAAAATAAGAATGCTTTTTAGGGTTTCGGAGCCAAAATGGCAAAAACCGAACCCTTATAGTTACGCCATGTCTGTCTGTCCGTCTGTCCGCGGCTTAGCTCAGAGACTAGGTATTAGGGCTAGAAAGCTGTAATTTTGCATGGAAATGTGTAGCAATGTGTTACCTCTCATAGAGGTAAAGTGGGAGAACAATTTTTTTCTCATTTAACCTTGTAGTGTGTGATGCCGTTAAAAAGGTTTTCAAGACGATTTTTCGATGTAGCGATTCGTTTGCGAAATATTCAATTATAAAGTGCAACTTTTTGTTAAAATCGAGCGTCCAAAAGTTAAGCTGTTGGTTTAAAAATTAAAAAAAAGACAGGATAGGAGGAAATATGTCAAATTAACAAGGAAAACTATAACGGCTAAGTTTGCTTGAGAATTATTTGTAATTTAAGAGTAAATAGCAACCTGACCTATACATAAGATATTGCTTGTTTATGTTTATTGCTTGTTTTATACGGACAGTATAATTAAATAAATAATAATAATAAATAAATATTAGGGTACAATCTTACACAAATCGACCTAGTCCCAAACTAAGCAAAGCTTGTACTATGGGTACCAGACGACGATAAACATACTTATATAGACAAATAAATACTTAAATACATAGAAAACATCCATAACTCAGGAACAAATATTCGTGCTCATCACACAAATAAACGCCCTCACCGGGATTTGAACCCAGGACCTCTTGCTTCGTAGGCAGGGTCACTACCAACTAGTAAAATTAATAATAATTATAAGCATGTAAGGATTTTTTCGTAACGGCTACGGAACCCTATCCTGGGCGTGTCCGACACGCTCTTGGCCGGTTTTTCTTTCTGAAGTTGTTCAGGTTGGCTGATGGGACAAGGTTCTAAATAATTGTGATCATGTGTTTTTTGTCGAGTTAGTTTTTTGCTTTATGGGCTAATATGAATATAATATGTAGTTTCAAACAAGCAGTTACGAAAACGTTATGTTTAATATTTTAATCGGGCAGTGGAACAACTTCGCGGTCCAAATATTTGAGTCGGACCGTGAAATATGCTATGAATATTAATAAATGCGGTTCTACTAGCCCAATCTGACAGTGGCGTGGAATGAACATTTTCTTTGTACTATGAAACAGCTCGCAGTGTACACGAAATAAAATCTGTCAAGTATGAATGGACTCATACATGAAGGGTTCAGTACCTCCGTACAATGTTTTGAAAATAGTTCACGAAAAAAATGTAAAGTTCGAGTTCAAGACGCTAATAAATCAAGTTTCTTGTATGACGACCCCATTTAATTATTAACTTTATCATCATCATTTCAGCCGGAAGACGTCCACTGCTGAACATAGGCCTCCCCCAAGGCTCGCCAAACAGATCGGCCCTGCGCCATCCGCATCCAATGAGTTCCCGCCACCTTCACCAGGTCGTCGCTCCATCTTGTTGGAGGCCTACCTACACTGCGTCTGCCGGTCCGTGGACGCCACTCGAGAACCTTTCGGCCCCATCGGCCGTCAGTTCTACGGGCGATGTGCCCTGCCCACTGCCACTTGAGTCTAGCGATTCTTCGAGCTATGTCCGTGACTTTAGTTCTTGCGCGGATTTCATCATTAACTTTTTATTATTTTATTATTTTTTGTTATAGTGGCTACATGATTAATGAAAATTTCAAGTGTCTAGTTAATTTCAAGATAGAGTTAAATTTAACTCATTTCGTGTATGACGACCCCCTTTAATTTTTAACTTAATTTTATTTTTAGTTTCTGTTGTTTAAAAAAGCCGTGGTGGCCTAGTGGTTTGACCTATCTACTCTCAAGCAGAGGGTCGTAGCGTAGGTTCGAGTCCGGGCTCGCACCTCTAAGTTTTTCGGAATTTATATGCGAAATTACATTTGTAATTTACCATGAGCTTTACGGTGAAGGAAAATATCGTGAGGAAACCTGCATACACCTGAGAAGAAATTCAATGGTGTGCGTGAAGTTCCCAATCGGCACTGGGCCCGCGTGGGAACTACGGCCCAAGCCCTCTCATTCTGAGAGGAGGCCTGTGCCCTGCAGTGGGGCGTATAGGCTGGGAGGATGATGATAATGTCATGAACCTTTATTAAGGCCAAACTCTTAGATTGTAATTGTTTATTGTCTAAAAAAAAACCGGCCGAGTGCGAGTCGGACTCACGCACGAAGGGTTCCGTTCCGTAGCATTATCTATAAAAAATTGCGATTTACGATTTATGACGTATTAAAAAAAACTACTTACTGGATCTCGTTCAAACCAATTTTCGGTGGAAGTTTACATGGTAATGTACATCATATTTTTTTTTGTTTTATCATTCTTTTATTTTAGAAGTTACAGGGGGGGGGGAGGGACACACATTTTTTTATAGTTTAGAAAAAAATGATATTAGAAACCTCAATATCATTTTTGAAGACCTATCCACAGATACCCCACACGTATGGGTTTGATGAAAAAAAAAATTTTCGAGTTTCCGTTCTAAGTATGGGGAGCCCCCAAAATTTATTGTTTTTTTTTCTATTTTTGTGTGAAAATCTTAATGCGGTTCACAGAATACGTCTACTTACCAAGTTTCAACAGCATAGTTCTTATAGTTTCGGAAAAAGTGGCTGTGACATACGGACGGACAGACGGACAGACAGACATGACGAATCTATAAGGGTTCCGTTTTTTGCCATTTTCGCTACGGAACCCTAAAAAAGACTTACAAGGTTTGACCAACACATATTAACTAACAAAGCAAATTAAATAAAAGCTTGCGAGATAGTGGTACTTTACTGACGTCAGCAAGTCACTAAACAGTCCAGTCATCAACTACTTAACCAGTGTAGCGAATCCATTGCGCCGTGTAACAACGTGTTACATTTTGCTCAATTTCATAGTTCATTGACACCGCGCCGTTTTTGCATGTCTGTGAAGATGAGTTTGAGTTGAACACGTTTAGGGTTCAGTGCCCAAAGCCAGCGGAACCCTATTACTGAGACTTCTTTGTCTGTCCCCTCCGTCTGTTACTGGGCTGTATCTCTTGAACCGTAATAGGAAGCACTTGAAATTTTCACCGATCATGTTTTACTCATCATCAACATCATTTCAGCCGAAAGGCGTACTGCTGAACATAGGCCTCCCCAAGGCTCGCCAATCTGCATCCAATGCGTTCCCGCTACCTTCACCAGGTCGTCGCTCCATCTTGTTGGAGGCCTACCTACACTGCGTCTTCCTGTCCGCGGACGTAACTCGAGAACCTTTCATGTTTTACTGTACTGAAACAATTACTTTGCTCACCTGCAATTTCAACCTTTAAACTCGACCTTTAAGGTCGCGGGTGTGCAATAGTTATTTGTTATACAAGGGGGGAAAGTTGTATTTTACCTGCGAGTGTTCATTTGAAACACGAGCTATCGAAAGGAGTCTATGTTTGACCACGAGCGAAGCGAGTGGTTCAAAAATAGAATAATAATATTTCAAACTAAATACAAACTGAAATATAGATGCACAGAAAAAACCCCAGAAAAAATACCAATGCTGGGAATCGAACCCAGGTCCTCAGCGTTCCGTGCTGCGTGCTTACCCCTACACCACCACTGGTCTAGAAGTTAGCGACGAATCTTTCCCATACATCGTACACTTCAGTCTGTTCAGTCTGTTCAGTAGAGGGCATAACATAGATGCGCTTTATCACTGCCTAAATGTACTTGTAAAAGTTGGCCTAGTAGCGCCATCTCTTGGTCCAGGTGAGCGGGTAGCTCCGAAGGAGTGTTGAAGTCTCTCAGTAGAGGGCATAACATAGATGCGCTTTATCACTGCCTAAATGTGATTATAACAGACTGAAGTGTACGATGTATGGGAAAGATTCGTTGCTAACTTCTAGACCAATGGTGGTGTAGGGGTAAGCACGCAGCACGGAACGCTGAGGACCTGGGTTCGATTCCCAGCATTGGTCTTTTTTCTGGGGTTTTTTCTGTGCATCTATATTTCAGTTTGTATTTAGTTTGAAATATATGGTTTCACGGGATGACCGTAAAAGTAATATAAAAAAAAATGAAGTTGAAGAAAATAAAAAATAAATAGAAAAAGATACTTCATACTTAACTTGTAAAAGTTGGCCTAGTAGCGCCATCTCTTGGTCCAGGTGAGCGGGTAGCTCCGAAGGAGTGTTGAAGTCTCTCAGTAGAGGGCATAACATAGATGCGCTTTATCACTGCCTAAATGTGATTATAACAGACTGAAGTGTACGATGTATGGGAAAGATTCGTCGCTAACTTCTAGACCAGTGGTGGTGTAGGGGTAAGCACGCAGCACGGAACGCTGAGGACCTGGGTTCGATTCCCAGTATTGGTCTTTTTTCGGGGGTTTTTTCTGTGCATCTATATTTCAGTTTGTATTTAGTTTGAAATATAAAATAAAGTTGTAAGACTGTATTTAGTGTTTTTACTCGATGCAATTAATTAATTGTGATGTTAAAAATTCAGTACTTTTAACGTTTTGCGTTTTGTTAGCTGTCAAATATCACTTAGCTAAGCTGCCTTCAAATGTCAAAACTCTTTCTTCACAAGTGGATAAAAAGCGATTTTCTCAATAGATGTCAAACAAACAAAAAGGGCTTTCCGAGCTAGTGAGGTGAAATAGTTATTTGTTATACAAGGGGGGAAAGTTGTATTTTACCTGCGAGTGTTCATTTGAAACACGAGCTATCGAAAGGATTTTATGATTGCCCACGAGCGAAGCGAGTGGTTCAAAAATAGAATCCTTTCGATAGCGAGTGTTTCAACACACGAGACGTAAAATAACTTTTCACCCGTGTATAACACAAAACTTTTCACCTCACTACAGCGAGGAAAATAAGAGAAAGGGTTTGTACTATCAATTATTATTTATTTACCTCTTTGTCAATACTTTAATTTTGAAGTATAGAAATATTGGTAAAATCAAAAATAATGCAAAATAGCCTAAGCATATCCAGTCTTTATGGAACTACTCCAATACCGACATTCCGCAAGCTCAATTCCGCATTTTGCCGGTTTCCCGTAATTCCACAGGTGTTAATACGTCTTCTTCACTCGAATCACTCATTTTTAATAACAAAATAACTAGAAAAACATGCGAATATTTAACATTGACGGCTTAATTAATTGAAAAGTTTTGATTGGCTTAAGTTTTTTTTTATTATTTCGGATGCGTTTGGTTCGCACATCGACTTACTTGGACTGTTAGAACATTTTATCCGTTTTTACAACAAGAATGAAGGTTAATGTTGAATGCTGATATTTATGAATTAAAATAAAGCTGTAAGACTGTATTTAGTGTTTTTTACTCGATGCAATTAATATGTGATGTTCAAAATTCAGCACTTTTAACGTTTTGCTTTTTGTTAGCTGTCAAATATCACTTAAGCTGCTTTCAAATGTCAAAACTCTTTCTTCACAAGTGGATAAAAAGCGATTTTCTCAATAGATGTCAAACAAACAAAAAGGGCTTTCCGAGCTAGTGAGGTGAAAAGTAATTGTTTCAGTTTATTAATATGGACCTCCGCAAAGTAACGCCTGATGCAATAAATTATGTTTTACTGTGGCTGCTATAACAACAAATAACTCAACAACAGTTTGTGTTGTGGGTGTCTATGGACGGCGATGATTCATTTCCATCAGGTGACTCGCCTGATCGCTTGCCCCCTATCATCATCATTAGCCCAGCCTATATACGTCCCACTGCAGGGCACAGGCCTCCTCTCAGAATGAGAGGGTTTGGTCCGTAGTTCCCACGCGGGCCCAGTGCACACACACCATAGAATTTCTTCGCAGGTGTATATGTATACAGGTTTCCTCACGATATTTTCCTTTACCGTAAAGCTCTGGTAAATTACAAATGTAATTTCGCACATAAATTCCGAAAAACCCAGAGGTGCGAGCCGGGATTTGAACCCATGACCCTCTGCTTGAGAGGCCATAGGTCAAACCACTAGGCCACCGCGGCTGTGGTGGGAATTTCACTGTATATGGCAGAAAATGTGTCGTAACATACTTCGATCAACAATACAACAGTATTTTGTAACAAGCTGTATTGTTGATCGAAGGTGAAATAGGTTAAGCGCGAGTCGGACCGCGCTCCGAAATTCCATAAAAAAAAATTAAAACAAAAATGACTTTGCGTTGCTGTGAAAAAAAAGTTATTTTTGAGGCCTTGAAATTGAAGCCGGGACCTCAAACTGCGTAATCAGGCTCTCTAACCACTTGGGTATTATGTCGACTTGAGCCTTCTTTCTTTATGCCCCTTATAAAGAAAGGCCCCTTTACCGAGCAATAAGTCTTTGTTACTCCGAGCCTCGAACGTCACCATATGAGGCTACTAAGTGATTGAACTCAAGTCATGTTCCGTTACCATGATTCATTGGCAAATTATATTAATTATGTGCGAGTAGGCGTAACTAAATAGGTTGTCACGAAAAACAACCAAGGGTGTGTCGGACCAAGCTCCGTGTTCTGCTAGTACATTTTTTTTTGAAAACGACTTACCTAGTACTTAGTCGTTTTCAAAAAAAAAATGTACTTACGTAATTCAGGGTTTTAATTGAAACAGAATTTAAGTGATTCCTTTGCGTAACAAAAGTTAGTCATATAAACTATATGTGTAACTTTCGTAACACAAAGGAATTACTTAAGTTTTGTTTTTATTAAATTTAACGTTTTATTTTTGTTCCTACCCTAACAGGGTGTTGTGTACCTACTACTGCTTAATATGCCACCTTATGTAATGAACATGACTTATAAAATGAAATAAATAAATAAATCTCTTAATTGTGTACAACTTTTTTTGAAAAACTCTTATGTCCCCCAACTTTAAACTTTCTTTAGCCTACTGTACAGGATTGTAAGTATAGTAAAATTTTATTGAAAGCGTAAAAACCCGTGATTTATGTAACATTTACGTGTTTTTTTTTCTGTTAAATGCACTCGCAGATGGCCAAGATACAGGCTCAGCCTAGTTCGGCCACTGATGGATACTCTCAAAAATGTAAATAGTTTTTTTGTCAATAAACGATTTTGTATTTTGTATTTGTATACACCGTGAAATTTTAGTGGTTGTTTTCCCGAAACGAGGTGATTTAGTTTCGATTGTACAATCGATTTCTAATTACTATTTTGACTAGAGTCAAAAATCCAATTGCGAAAAACGTAAGTCGAAAATGACCGCAAACCAATAGTAACGCTTCGTTGGTACAAGTAGCGTACGATCGTACGATAGGTTAGGTACCAACGAAGCGTTACTATTGGTTTGTGGTCATTTTCGACTTTCGTTTTTCACAATTGGATTTTTGACTCTAGTCAAAATAGTAATTATAAATCGATTGTACAATCGATACTAAATCACCTCGTTTCGGGAAAACAACCACTAAAATTTCACGGTGTATAGTGAGGTAGGTATACCTTGTTACCTTATTGGATCGGTTTACTAATGAATTTATTCCGCATTTTTGTTTTTAGAGGAAAAGGTGCTAAATGAAACAAGAATAAAGAAAAAGGACCCTTCTTATCATCTCTAAAATATAATTAATTATAATTACAAGTTACCTTTTCCAAAAGCCACGTGAAGGAAGCTCACAAACAGTATGAGCTTGACGACCGCCATTTTGAAGCACACGTCACTAGCACTTGTCACTTTATATCTGAAACAAAGATATTATTATTAAAAAAATAAGGTAAAGAGCTATAATTGGATACTGATAAAATGGCCGCTAAAGATTTCATTTTATTATCTACTTACAGATAACCTAACGCATTGATGACAACTATATAAGTATTTTAGTTAGTTTAGTTAGTTTAGTTAATAGTCTGTTGATATTTATTAATTTCTGAGTAATTGGTTGTCTGGAAGAGATCGCTTTTTAGCGATAAGACCGCCCATTGTCTACCTGAATTTTTATTTTTGTAATGTCACTGTACTGTTTTTGGTGATCAATAAAGAATATTTGTATTATATTGTACTATATTGTATTTTATGCCGTTTTTCGATATTGAGGTGTCAAGCCACGTAGGTATCTCGTTTTTGTATTAATTTTAATTTTGCTATCAATTTTAACTTTTTTTAATAATTTGGATAATTTTGTGTGATTTCTGCTCCGAATCACAAACTTTTTCGATCCTACTAATAATCACATCGAACACAACAAAATCATATCAGAGGAACAGAAAGGATGCAGGCGAGGCCACATGGGATGCAAGGAGCAGCTGATTATTGACTCCACCGTCCACAAACACGCGACTAGTAAAAATAGAAACCTACACTGTACATATATTGATTACAAAAAAGCTTTTGATAGCGTACCTCATTCCTGGCTGCTACAAATATTAGAAATATATAAAATAGACCCCAAAATAACTCACTTCCTACGTAATATAATGACTCAATGGAAAACTACTCTCCAATTAAATGCTGGTAATAACACAGTAACAACGCGCACCATCTCCATTAAGAAAGGTATCTATCAAGGCGATTCCTTGAGTCCCATGTGGTTTTGTCTCGCCCTCAACCCCTTATCACATCTACTGAACAACAGCCGAGCTGGATACAACTTCAGAAACACTCCAACAGATACACGCATATCACATCTCATCTATATGGACGACATAAAATTATACGCCAAGACAGACAAAGACATGAAGAAGTTAATAGACATCACAACAATATTCAGCAACGATATCAACATGGAATTTGGCATAGAGAAATGTAAAACACTACACATAGTAAAAGGAAAGATACAACCAGGTAACTATACAATAGACGACAATAACACTATAACAGCAATGGAAACAAACGACCTATACAAATATCTCGGATACAAACAGTTAAAGGGCTTGGACCATACTATAACTAAACAAACATTAAGTACTGAATACAAAAACCGCCTAAATAAAATATGCAAGTCTCAATTATCTGGCAAAAATTTAATTAAAGCCATAAACACTTACGCCATCCCCATCCTGACATACTCATTTGGAGTTATAAAATGGTCCAAGACCGACATAGAAGCCACAGAACGAACTACACGCACAACACTAACAAAACATAAACATTTACATCCTAAATCAGCAACAGAAAGACTGACTACAAAGAGACAGGAAGGAGGTAGGGGCATGATAAACATTTATTATCTTTGGCAAAAACAAATACACAGCTTACAAACATTCTTTCACACCAAATCACATACAAGCAATATACACAACACAATCGTTCAAAATGACCACAACTATACTCCACTAAACCTACACGAACCACCTGACACACAAAATATTAACGGCAACGACCCACAAGCACAACTGATAAATAACTGGAAGAAAAAGGTACTTCATGGACGACATCCTCGTGACTTAGAACAAATACATATAGACAAACCTGCATCAAACACATGGCTAAAAATAGGCAGCTTATTCCCAGAAACCGAAGGTTTCATTATTGCAATCCAGGACCAAATCGTAAATACTAAAAACTACCGAAAATATATAACAAAAGACCCAACACTCACAAACGATAAATGCCGCAGATGTCACACCCAATCGGAAACCATACAACACATAACCGGAGCATGCACAACGCTAACACAGACAGACTACACACACAGACACAATCAAATCACAAACATCATCCATCAAAACCTGGCACACAAACATAAACTTATACAAGACACACACACCCCGTACTACAAATACACACCACAGATAGTACTTGAGAACACAACACACAAATTATACTACGACCGCGCCATACTCACAGATCGCACTATCCACTATAATAGACCTGACATCACATTATTAGATAAAATAAACAAAACTACTTACCTCATAGACATTTCAATCCCTAACACACACAATTTGCAGAAGACCATCACGGAAAAAATAACAAAATATGCAGACCTAAAAGACGAAGTTGCTAGAATATGGAGACAGGAGAAAGTGTACGTAGTTCCAATAGTCCTATCCACAACAGGCGTCATCCCAAAGCACCTACACCATAGCATAAAATTATTAGGCATAAAATCATACATATACACAATCTTACAAAAAGCCGCAATACTGAACACTTGCAGAATAGTCAGAAAGTTCATGCAACTGGACCCTTAAAATAACCCTCCGCAGTCCACTTAAATATTCACAACTCTTGCTTGCTACATTTACTTGGTGGATAACCCGTAAATGTAGTTAATACCAACCTAGAGCTGAGAAAAAAAAAAAAACATTCGATAATAATAATAATAATAATAATTTATTTCAGACATTAAATATCCATAATATGTTAGCAACAATTGTAACCTTAAACCTATATTAGTAAATACATCAAGCTAAGACACAAAGAAAAATAAAAATAAAATGCAAATAGAAACACTAAAACCCTACTCAGCTCTCGCTGAGAGATGCAAGGCATCCCATGCGCGCTCGCCGCCCGCGCCTCTCGCGGCCCCCTTTGTCGTCATACCCCCCAGCCCCTGTACCGCGCAGGCGAGGACTCATTTAAACGGTCTAGCTATACTCGTCTATCCGTTCGTCGATTTTAACTACTCAACTAGCATATTCTGCATTTTTGAAGGTTTTTGTATAACGAAAATGTTCACGCAACGCTACTAGCTAGTAAACAAATAATTAACTAAACCGCTGGACCATGTGACGTGGGGAACAATTAACAATTATCACGGTCGGAATCGAAGTCACAGTCTAGTGCGTGTGCGCAGCTAACCACTACACCACAGGCTCGTGGCATCAATAGGCCGCTCCTTATCAAACCTACTTTGCAACCAGGGGCTAAATTCAGGAACGGGCCTTCACGGGTTTGGTAGCGGTAATCACTCGTTTGGGTTGGGTTTGGTTTGAACTGCTATACAGGAACGCCAAAAATCAATGGTTTGCGAGAGGTTTGTGCTGAGTTTGGGATGAGCCTTTTTTATTTGTTTATTTATTTACAAAGCGAATTAACAGGAAAATAAGGCTCATCCAAAGCTCAAAACATTCCTATCCTCTCCCAAACGATTGAATTACCGCTACCAAGCCCGTGAAGGCCCTTTCCTGAATTTAGCCCCAGTGAAAGAATACGTGGCAAAAAATTCAGTGCCGTTAAAAAGCGCTCTGCTCTCAAAATGAATTCTTGGAATGTCACCTAAATTATATAATAAAATCTCTAAAGCAATAAGAGACATTGAAAATATTAGTACATTGTGCATTAAGGGCCGTAAGTAGGGGATTATTAACGAGAGTCTATTAGAAGCCCGACGCCGAAATTAAAATAAATAATTTTAATAATTTCAAAAATAAATTCCATAAACCTCAGTAGTACCCGACATGCTTCAGACTAATCCATATTTTTTACCAAGATTAGTAGCCGGTGTACTATTTTTTACTATTTTTTATCAACACAAGTGACGAACATAGGTAATATTTTTTATTATTACCTATGCTACGCAATAATAAATCTAAATTATTTATTAATTCATTATCATTTTATTAAGTGGTTTATATAGTATATTTGTGTATCGTTCCGTGAGTCACAGACGGTTCTGGCAGAAAATCAGCGCTGCAGGCGTCTAACGCCTCAGCATAATGCTGAGTCAGCGACCGTTTCACTTTTGCGGGGACACACATGCAGATCTGTGTATGACCATATTTATTACTTCATTGTTTTGTGAACTTTGTTTATTTTTATGAAGTTGTGTGTACTTTCTTGTATTTGTGTGTCTTGTAAAAGTGAATAAATGTCTTCTTTCTTTCTTTCTTTCTTTCTTTTTATCAAGACAAGTGACCCGTGTTCTATTTTAAAGGCCGGCAACAGATCAGTGACTCTCTTTGAGTTGTTGATATTTCTGGGCGGTGGTGATCATTTTCCATCAGATGACCCGCTTGCTCGGTTGCCTCCCTCTCATACTATTTTTTAATGCAATTGTTTATTTAACAATAAATAATGTGTGATTTCTTGTCTGTACGTTCATACGGTTTCCGATAGCCAGCAATAAACATATTAACATTAGTACCCAATAACTTGGTGAGGCTATACTGTAAAACTTTACTACGCGTTTAGCACCAGTTTAAGGCCCTGCCGTGTTTTTGGCGCATTTATTGCATTCATTTAAACTCGTGCTGTATCATTAGCAATGCTATAGTCCTTCAATTCATAAGTAAGATATTTGAGGATTCACTCTAGTGACAAGTATTTATCGAAACACGATTATAAATCTTCCCAGGTGAATTTTTCGCTTCGAGCCATTACATTAAATTTGAACCTTAATACTATGACGATACCGTTTGTCTTGAAAGATAAGGGCTCGAAGCGAATAATTCACCTGGGAAGATTTATACTATACTTGTAGTTCGCTCTATAGAAAAAAAATCCAAAGTCGTCTCTAAAAAATAAAATAAACTCGTAGTACGACGCTAATACTGCACGGCAGGTCATGACTTTTTGAATGTTAATAAAACAAGATGTTTTCTAGGGCGTAGTGTTGCTACATTTTTAAAATATGTATTTATTTTAGTAATAAGATGAAAATACCCAAAAACACGCGCAGTCCAACCAACCTATCTTGAGCCATCGTGCCTCCCCCACGCAGCCCCACGCCCGAAATCGCCCACCCAAAATCGATCACAAACCCAATGTATGGACACCTCAAATTAAATAAGACTAATTAAAACAAATGAGTCAGAGCATTAACTGAGTAAGGAACACTAATTTTGGATCACCATTTTGATTTCACCAAAAGACACGCAGGATGAAACTCTACGGTTTTTGTTGCGGAACCCCAAAACGCGAAACGTCATAAACCCTAACTACATTAAAGTTTTGCTTTCGTTTATTAACTTTTAATACAGCTGTATAAAGGTGTTGCAGTGAGCTTTTTTACGACCTTTGGAGCTAGCGTGAAACGAAATAGTCGGTGTGTAGGTGGTTTAGTATCGTGAACGTAGATCTAATATTTACATACATACAATCACGCCTCCTTCCCAGCAAAGGGGTAGGCAGAGACTATTTTGTTTTCACCTCCTGAAATACATCTCTCGTCCGGTAAGGTAAGTAATCAGTTAATCATGGTAAACATTATACTTACCAGGGGCTAAATTCAGGAACGGTCCAACACGGCTTGCGAGCGGTAATTCAATCGTTTGCGAGAGGATAGGGATGGGCTGAGCTGGGGATGAGCCTTATTTTCCTGTTAATTCGCTTTGTAAATAAATAAAACAATAAATAAATAAGGCTCATCCCAAACTCAGCCCAAACCTCTCGCAAACCAGTAATTTTTGGCGTTCCTGAATAGCAGTTCATCCCTATCCTCTCGCAAACAATCGAATTACCGCTCGCAAACCGTGTTGGGCCGTTCCTGAATTTAGCCCCAGGAGGTGCCGGACATCAACTTATACAGGCTGCTAACAAATTAGGTACCAATATTTCTAAGGCTTAATCGACTCATCAAGACAAGTCACTTTTATATTAATAAATTTTTGAAATTTGAAAAAAAAATCTTGTTTCACTTCACTTTTCATAGGTACGTATCCATCCAAACGCTATCGTTTGGATGGATACGTACCTATGAAAAGTTTGCGTTTTTTTTAAATTTTGAAAAGTTGTCTGAGTGAAAGTGACTTGTTTTGATAAGTTAGGAAATCTTGGTACCAAATTTATTAGCATCTTATATGTATGTACATATATTTAGTGTGGTACCAAATAAATATTTTTGATTTTTTTTTTTGATGGTAGCCTAGTGGTGTGACCTATGGTCTCTCAAACAGAGGGTCGTGAGTGCAAGCACGAGCTCGAAACTTTTGGAGGTTTTATCGAGTAAGAAATTACTTTTGGAATTTACCGTGAGGTTTACGATGAAGGAAATTATCATGAGGATGACAACTTGTAAGAAATTCAATGGTATGAAAAATATGAAAATATGAAAATATATTTATTGGTCATAAAAAAATTCAAAACAGTAGGTTAGGGACCTCTTAACAGGAGACCCGATCCTCTAAAACTGTGCAACAATTACAATAAACTTAACATACTAGCGGAGAATGTAGATTTGTTTACGTGTTCTCTGAGTGAATTCACTAGGTCTGCAATGTTTTCTATATGCTACGCTAGCAATGATTAATTATTATTGTTAATTTTAAGTGGTATAATTTATTTTTACTTAAATTGTACCTATAGATTCAGTTACACTATTGTTTTAGGCTAAGATCCTGTAAAGATAGTTGTAAGTGTGGTTAAATAAATAAATAAATAAATAAATAAATAAACTATATAATAGGTAAACATAAGAAAGTATTAAATTTATATTTAAATTCTTAAATATTTTCAACTCAAACTCAAACTTCAGAATAAGTAATTAGATAAAAATAAAAAATAAATTAATGATTAAATTTTGACTATTAGTTGCTTTATTACACTAAACCCTACAAAAATTAAAAATGGTGTGTGTGAAGTTCCCAATCTGCACTAGGCCCGCGTGGGAACTACAGCCCCAATATCATTCTGAGAAGAAGCTGTGCTCGGCAGTGGGACGTATAAAGGGTAAGGATAATGATATAATTTGGATGACAATGCAAAATGCAATCGTACTTCAAAAAGTTTGCATTAATAAAAAGTTATTGTTAACTTAAAAAAAAAAAAAAAATAGTAATATGAGTCATATTAAATGAAAAAGGGGTATAACTCATTTCAAATAACCTTGACTGAAAGAGAGCGGGGTCGTGGGTTCGGGCCCGAGCGTGTCCAAATATTTGTACGGATTAGTGGACGCCCAATATTTACACGCCTGGTTTTGTATTTGTTTAGTTTGGGTCTGTTCTGTAATAGGCTTCGTGACATGTGTAGACGAGTCAAAATAGAGTCGGTGCCTGACAATAATTACCTGCAATGAGGGTGGTGACTGGCTAGTTAGCACTAATGGTGTGAAGTAGAGTTTGACATTTGTTTCACGTTTGGTATTGGTAAATGACTAAATGCGCCAATCGCAAGAAAGACTAACGTCAAACGGAATCCACGATGACGCCATCTAGCGATATCCCAACTGTCAGAAAACCCTCACTGATCAGCAAATCAACAAGGTTCAAAATAGGGTTGTCACCGTTAGCGCACAGATTTGCCGTACATTTGCGATCAAATTGCACGACTTGTCTATAAAATACAGGACTCCTGCCAACCGATCTCACTTTATGCTATATATCGCAGGCCTCCTCTCAGATTGAGAGCTTGAGTCGTAGTTTCCACGCGGCCCAGTGCGGATTGGGAACTTCACACACACCCATTGACGTTCTTCGTAGGTGTATCCAGGTTTTCTCACGATGTTTTCCTTCACAGTAAAGCTCATGGTAAATTTCAAATGTAATTTCGCACATAAATTCCGAAAAACTCAGAGGTGCGAGCCGGGATTTGAACCCACGACCCTCTGCTTGAACCGTCGCGTATCACTTAAAATGATCCAGAATCGCGCCTTTTACATCACAAACCACGCCATCTAAATACGTGACCTGCAAATCACATACTGTACCTACTTAATAAATTCTATCGTGTTACAACATTTTACGGTCGGGCGAATTATCGTCACGCTACAGCGCCTCATTCACCGGACTATTAACCGTTCGTATTCAAATAAACAACCGCTTTATTTCATTACATTTACGTGTAAGTTAGTCCGGGTAAATACTATTCTACTAGTGTCTGGTCATAGTCATCATCATCATATCAGCCAAAGGACGTCCACTGCTGGACAAAGAGTTCCACTACGATCGATCCTGCACAGGGTTGCCTTGCCAGTAGGGATGCCCAATATTTTGATTTGAATCGAGCTTTTGCATGTTTTGAGATCTAGCGAAAACCGAATCGTATCGTAATCTATACTTCCAACCATACTTATATTGTAAATCCGAAACGTCCGAAGGGTTTTTTTGACGTGACAACGTCTAATAAATCGATGAACGCCGGCTGCACGCATGAAAAAGGATGACGCAATGTAACGTACATGTCCCGTACAGAGCAGTGAAGGCCAAAATGTACAAGAGAGCAGCGCGACAAAACACCGGTTCTCGTCCGATCACCGAGGTTAAGCAACGTCGGGCGCGGTCGGTACTTGGATGGGTGACCGCCTGTTTTAATTTTTGTTTTTTTTAATGTTTTGTTGTGACATTGTCACGTTAAACTATCGTCCGTAAACCGACTTTACAGACAACCGGTTTTTTTGTTTGTCAAATCAAAAATCAAACGTTCATTCTGCAAGTAGGCCGCACAGGGCTATTTACAATACATGTCACTTTTTAAAACTACCAGCGCTTTCGTAAGGACCATCATTGCCAAGAAGAATGCGCCGCAAGAAACTTGGCAGAAAGTCACCTTTTCATATGAAAATATAATAAATTACAAACAAAAAAAAATTAAATAAAAAAAATATGAAAAAAAATACCGGGATGTATTGGGTCCCTTAGTAAGAAACTAAAACCTTACCTACATCTTAACTATATACAGGGTTATTTTTAATTCACTGGCATCCTCTTAACCCTGAATTCCTATCACTCAAACAAATGTTTTTGTTCTACGACTTTTTAAATTGAATCACTTTTTTCCCATACAAATACACAGAGTATCGTAAAAATAAGAGGTAATCTCAAATTTTCAAAACGTTATAAAATCAATGATTTAATCAGTATATAAGATAACAAATAATTACAATAATTAAAACTTCACCGTAAACTTATATAAATTAACACTATAATTAAAAATAAAATAAAACTAACTAAACTAAAAACTAAATAAAATTAATAAATGGTTCCCCCCGCGGCATGGACCCAAAGATACTGGCAGCATTACCTCGCTGTATAGCAATGCTGATACGTTGAGCGAGGAAGCTGCCAGCTCTTCGGTCCCCTGTGGTATCACAAAGCCTTTTTGAAAGGTCTTTATAAAGTATTTTTGCGCTGGGGCCCCACGGACCTAAGGTCTCAACTCCGAATGGAAGAAAGTTGTATTCAGAGCTGAGACCTTTATATTTGTTTGCTTTGAGCTTCTCCGCCGCCTCTGCTGCTGCACCAGCTTGATTTGCTGTTCCGCGGACGTGGGAAGGAGCTAGTGTGTCTACGCAAGTAGCGTCCCACACTAGCACACGACCCAATTTCCACGGAATCAGTGACATTCCGTCTGGTCTCTTGCCATCATCTCTGGCGATGCCCGATGGCTCCAGTAACGCAGGCATATTGACGGTGGCAAGAGAGCGACGGATAATGTCATTGAGAGCAGAGTGTCTGGAGAAGCGGCCCGCACTCTTCTGGCATGAATGAAAGGCCGTGGTGTCCCAACGTTATTACACCAAAAATATTAAGTTATGACAAAAGCCGTAAAACAAAAGAACATTTGTTTAAGTGGTAGGAGTTTAGGGTTAAAAGGATGCTAGTGAATTACAAATAACCCTGTATACCTTCAGTGGAAGTGTAGAATGCTTCCACTGTCAAAAAATAAAAAGGAAAAATCCTTTCTTAAGTGTCGTGAGAAAAGAACTAAAGGCCGTTTTGTGTAACGCACGGGCTCTCGCAATCACATTCACCATCTCATTCTACCTTCATTCTAGTGTCCGACCGAAACTGGTTTTTACAATCGAAACCGAAACCGAAACCGAATTTCGGCAACGGTCTCAGTTTCGGCCGAAACCGAAACCGAAACCGAAACTTCCTTACAAGGATCATGTTTTGAGCTAAAAATAAAGAAAATGTTATTATAATCAGTCAGTCTTTATTTTATTTTCTTTATTAGCTATGTAGTCTTCGATATTTTCACTTATTGATAATCAACATAACAAAGCTGAATCCATAATATTATCACCACTAATGCACTATAGTATGCCTAACTAATGTTTGTTTAGGTATAGCATTAGCGAGAGAGTTAAAGTAACCAAAAAAATATTTACATAGGTTAAACTTGATTCTACTATATCTATTTATTTATTATTTATTTATACATCAATAAAAAATTACAACATTCCAGTATACACCAATGCGCTGTAAAAATCAAAAAATACAAACAATACTTAAATAACTATTTAGGGATTTTTGAAAAACGTCTTCGTCGCTTCCCTAAAACGACGGAACACCACACCCTCCGGCCAAAAGTCGGAGCGCAGGAACACCTGCTGGTGCTTGGCAGGCACTTGGAGCCTAAATGAGCTGAAGTTGTTAGCCCTTTGAGACTCGAGCGGGTAGATGAACAGCTGGAGCTGGGATCCCTGTAACCGACCCCGTGCTGCCACGCGGACATGCTCGAATACCTTCTCCGTCGTCGTCTTCTTGTCCAACCGAGACAAGTAGATGTCCACTAACGGTACTGCAGCTTGGATACAGGACGACGCTGCAGGAATGGTCCCACGCTGATTGCGATTGCGCTTTAGACTAGCGTTTGCGCTTGCGCTTCTATGTATTACTTTGTTATTTTGAATTATTTTTTGATGTTTACTACGTACTCAT
Organism: Archips crataeganus; assembly: GCA_947859365.1. NCBI lineage: Eukaryota > Metazoa > Arthropoda > Insecta > Lepidoptera > Tortricidae > Archips > Archips crataeganus. The sequence goes on from OX402075.1 coordinate 2,822,892, forward strand.
GCTATATCAGGTGATAAAATTTACTGAATTCAAAATAAATCACATGAAAACTCACAACAAACAAAACGAACTACAAAAAAGCCGGTCACGTCAATGATTTAGGCACGTGGACGCGGCAAAATGTCTTCGTCGCTTGGAATTCAATGCGCCGAACATGACCGATCGCAGCGCGAGAACTCCCAAATGCAGTTACTGTTTCGGTCGTAGTTACGGCCGGTTTGCCGCCGAAACTGAAACTAAACCGAAACCCGTTTTTTTGTCGAAACTCGACCGAAACCAAAACCGAAACCAAACTTTCGGTCGGACACTACTTCATTCTAATTCTATCCCATGTGATAGTAACAAGTAAAAACGACTGTGATTCCGGGTGCGTTAGAGCATGCCTCAGGTTCCTAATAATAATAAATAACAGTACCTGACATGTTTAGAAATTTCAAGTAGCCTTTGTTCTTAAGCAAGGACTTAGAAAATTAAGTAATACCCGCACAAGCTGTATAACGGTCACAGGCAACTTCTGTACAGCTTTAATAACAATGTAGAATAAATTATGTGTATTGGACATGCGGAAACTATTTTATGTTACTTTGTTAAACGATATTTTTCGAAAATCATCATCATCCCAGCCTATATACGTCCCATTGCAAGGCACAGGCCTCTTCTCAGAATGAGAGGGCTTGAGCCGTAGTTCCCACGCGGGCCAAGTGCGCATTGGGAACTTCACACACACCATTGAATTTATTCGCACACCATTGAAGTTGAGCTTCTTCCATTTGACCATGTCCAACGTAGGGCCGCTCGATTTGTCAATAACCGGGCACTCTCTGACCGGCTATTCCACTGGCTATGCGCAGGGATCTTCCTACCATCTCTCTGCATTTTGTACCGTATATTAATAAATAAAATAAATAAATATCATGGGAGAATTCACACCAATTGACCTAGTCCCAAAGTAAGCTTAGCAAAGCTTGTGTTATGGGTACTATTTAAGCAACGGATAAATATACTTATATAGATAGATACATACTTAAATACATATTAAACACCCAAGACCCGAGAACAAACATTCGTATTTTTCATACAAATATCTGCCCCGACACGGGAATCGAACCCGGGACCTCAAGCTTCGTAGTCAGGTTCTCTAACCACTAGGCCATCTGGTCGTCATTATATTACACGATGATTTTTAATTGGTGATCAGGAAACAGTTATTCTAGATCAGTATTTGGTCCAATCACGTTTAAGTCGCAATTACGTGAAATAAAACGTTTATTTTGTTAAATAATGATAATTTGGAAAATATTTTTTTGATTAAAATCATTGTCACCCTACACATAGTTTAGTCTATGAGTCTAAAACCTCTTTGACAAGTCAGTTTCTTAAACAAACTTTGACGTGAGACCTGTCAAACTCCCCGCCAAAGCGATGACATTTGACGAAACTATCTAACTTCAACAGATGTAGGATGACCATGCATTCAGTGGATGGAGGATGTTATAACAATAACGTATTTATTTTTAATTAAACTGAGACTATATTGCTTGAGACCTCATCTATTAAATTCGTTTTTGGCTGGGGATTAATATTGAATTGATTAATATTGATGAATTTAAGAGATTGTTCAGGTTGTTCCCAGCGGCTCCTGTTCACTCCTTTTATTTGATACCGAGTGTACCAGGAAATTGTTTCAATTTGTATAAGAGTCATATACTACCCGTTAATGCAGTTGCACTAACTCTAAAGCCTGTTTTATAGAGTTAAGGAAGCTATTAAATAGTGTGTTTGAATCTTAAGTGGTACTGAATAAAGTAAATGCAAGTGTTACTTGTTTGATTTTCCTCTATGCAGTTAATGATGTTTTTATTGTTTTTGCAATGTATGTTTGTTTATTTGTAGAAGTATTTTTTGTTTGGTGTTTTGGTTTGGTTGGGACCGAAAAGTTCTCGAATGGTGACCACGGACTGGCAAGCAAAGCGTGGGATGTCCACCAACGAGATGGACGGACGATTTGGTAAAGGCCGTAGGTTCATCAACCGTATTTATTTATTTATTTATTTATTTATTTATTCAAGGAGAACCAACAGCTTATAACATAATATAGGTATTATCAATAGTAACACAGAGCCAATTACAGGATCTCACAGATAGTGACTGATTATATGTTTAAGCTTAAACCTAAACGAGGTGACGGTATTTATTAGGTACCTACGTATATTAGGGTGAGGCCACACGAGCGTAATTTTGTGAGTTGTGAGCGGCAGAATTTCGGTTGCGCCACACATTGTGTCACGTGATGGCCCGCATATTGTATGGCGCGAACCGAAATTCTGCCGCTCACGACTCACAAAATTACGCTCGTGTGGCCTCACCCTTAGGGAGGCATAGGTCCAGCAGTAAACGTCCTACGGCTGAAATGATGATGATGATGATGATGATTAATGAATGTGTGTTTGTTCTTTTGTCCCCAAACTCAACGATAACCTTTTACAGGGCGAGAGAGTAAGTTGTATCAGTTTTGGCAAAAATACGAAAAAATCCTTGTCACTAACAATTAATGAACTGAAACAATTACTTTGCTCACCCGATTACGATAGCTACGTTTATGTAAGAAATGCGTGTTTATGCAGTTCCTCCACACTGTACGAACACACACAAATCACACAAACTACACAAACTCTACTATCACCACCACTAAACTACACTGAAGCGTTTCGAACTCAACCAGAGCTCATACTCATGCAGAGTTGGTACTTAGTTGGTAAGTACCACAACCGTTCGCTATGCTGCAAAATGTTAATGTTGCGTGGAAATGGTAGTCTAAAGGCCTGTATTCACTTTGATTAGTGCAGGTGTGTAGTGCAAGTAGTGTCCAATTCTTGTTCTGGCTCTGTTAAGTAAATTCCAAACCAGACGTGTTTAGTGGCAGGCACGCTGCGAGTGAGGGGGAAGGGAGGGCGCGCGGGACGTTGCTACTCGCAGTTCACTCGCAAAAAAATATAACACGCTTCTAATCACGTTACTACGCAGCCAATTAATCACCTGCACTAATCAGTCGCTGTCCACACTTGTTTTCTCCTAATCACTAATCACCTGCACCAAACACCTGCACTAATCACTAATCAAAAATGAAACCAGGCCTTAACATTTTGGTAGCATAGCGAACGGTTGTGGCACCTACTCTGAATACCTACTCTGTCACCTATTTGAACAACTATATAGCTCGCTAGCTATTTAAGTAATAGTGAAGCCCACCTCTGCATTTTTAAGTGATTGTGTAATCTAGAGCTTACGTACTTACGTACACAATGAAATTTACTTTAACCTAGTAAAGACTACGCCAAGTTTTGTCTAAGTACCTAACATAGTAATTTGAAAGTTATTCTCAATCAACAAACGTTGACATTTTCTTTAATGAACGCTCTAAATTTTAAACTCTAGGCCCTAAGAGGCTAAGATATACAAATACAAATAATTTATGTGTCAAACATAGGTTAAGAAAATGGTACAATGATTACATAGACTTGTATCACTTAATGCTGCGCCCAAGGGCATATATTTAGGCATGCACTAAACTAATAATATAGAGTCTAAAAAGCTGTTAAACTATCACGCATACCAGTGGCGGAGTGTGAAAATTTTTGTATGTAAAGCCGGAAAAAAAAGAACTTCAAAATCCCATTTATCCTCTTCTCGAAAGGGCAGTAATTCAAATTCAAATACCTAATTTATTTTCAAGTAAAATGACTAATTGTATTAGTGGACAAACTTATTTACATACCTACCTACGTATTTTGTATCAGGTTTTTAAAATTTTGCCTTGTGTAGATAGTGTGGGTGTGTAGCTGGAGGCATTGAGGCCTATGTCCATAATGTTAACATGTAAGAGAAGAGTTTGGTAACTTCAAAAGTTTAGTCAACCCGGGGGGAATCGGGTTGTTACAGCTCGCGCGATAAGAGTTTGGCTTTGACCGTTATTGCGCATTGGGTATCAACGGGGGTGCGGGGTATGCGCAGTAATCCCCTCCACCCGAAGGTCAAAGCCAAACTCTTATCGCGCGAGCTGTAGTACTTACCCTTCGCCACTGGCATATACTGTTCATACCTATAGCAAGCTTTATCCGCCAAAAAGTTAAAAATTTGTTTTTAAAATCATAAACATCCTCGGCCATCAGTAGGTATATTCCTCGCAAACTTGTTGAAGATTTTGAATGCCATGTCGAATAAGTACTCTTTTAGCAAGTAGTGCTGCAGGGTAATTATGTTACTTTTTTGACACTGGGCATCGGATTGAAATTACATTTTTTGTATGGCTCTGATAGCTGGCTGTTTCCAGTACCAATTGTCAGCCCATACATGAACTGTCAAAAAGAACGCGATGGCGATTGCAAGCCTGCTGCTTTATTATTATCTTATGTATTTACCTTTCTGGCAAGCACTCTTAAAAACATGAATCAATCAATATTTTTTTTAACAATAGTTTTTTCCCAACTCGCCCACTGTCGGAAACACCTAAAATAAGGTAAAAAACTTCACCACGTTCTGAACGCACATTTCTAACATACAAACAAACACACCTACAAAGACTTACCGAACTGCACATAATCCACTACACTGTCACCTGTGCAAACTGAATAACTTTGACGTTTGGATCAAGATGGCGGCGTGCGCGCGCGGCGGTTGGCGAGCGACTGGGGTCCAAGGCGAGCTTGCCTTGAATACCTGATGATTTTGTTAGGCTGCGTACATACAGGTGTTTATAATAGGTAACTATTATAGCCAAAGAGTTAAAAATAAAGTTTTTGAAAAAAAAAACAATTTTTTTTATAGTCCGACAAGCTCGTGCCCGACCCTCCGCGGAACCCTGTCGCAGTCAGCGTTTGCCGCACTTATTAAAAACAATCTTGTTAAGGACAGCAGAGGCTCCCTGCGACAGGGTTGCGCCGAGCGCCGCGCACGAGCTTGTCAAGGTATAGTAAAATCACCCACTTCTGGTCGTCAGATGGACGTGAAATTTAGTAAGTGCTAGCAACTGATTGACGGCACCAATCATGGACATGTTAAGCACAGTTACCCAGTAATGGACAGCAAAGATTCAATGCCTTATAGCCCACCATTCATGGACTTTACCAGTTATAACCATCACTCATCTGAGCATAGTGTTGATAGTTTAAAAATGTAGTGTGGCTGTTTCTTAAAATTTGGGTTTACGGAAAAAATGACCATAATTGGTTCTTGTCCATAACTGGTGCTGTCAGCCTACGTCAATTGGTGTCAATCGTCCATGATTTAAATATTTATTTATAACAGCCCGCGACCCAGTCTGCGAAGAATTCACTCATCGCATCGCTATCCCGGGAACGCAATCTTCGGAGATAAAAGTATCCTACTTATATGTTAACCTTTAATTAATACTATAATACTTAAGGTAGAGGCAATTTAGCGACCACATGCATTGAGTTCCAATTGAACCTTATTGATTTCTAAATACGTCACAATTTCCATTGTAACTATCGAAAGTAGGATTAGCTTTAAAAATATCCTTTTCACGACACTGCTCGAAAATGTGGCCATAGATAACCTAAATCCAGTACTCAAAACTGCCTATATATGTACATTTAACAGCTGACTCATTTATGGCGCACAAACACGACAACAAAGTTACACTAATCGAAAACAGGACGTATCAGTATATGTATTTCATTATACGATACGACTTTTTGAAAGATAATTTCTTAATTTCATTCCTGGCGTGGTGAAACGACATTATTGGACCAATCAACAGTAATCGTCTGCTGCATGCGATGGATGGATGGATGAATGGACGGACGGACGGACGGACGGACGGACGGACGGACGGACGGACGGACAGATGGACTGGATGGACGGATGGACGGGATGGACGGGATGGACGGGATGGACAGAATGGACGGATGGACAGATGGACGGGATGGTTAGGATGGACGGATGGACGGATGGACGGATGGACGGATGGACGGGATGGACGGAATGGACGGATGGACGGGATGGATGGACGGATGGACGGATGGACGGAATGGACGGGATGGACGGGTTGGACGGGATAGACGGGTTGGACGGGATGGACGGGATGGACGGGATGGACGGGTTGGACGGGATGGACAGGATGGACGGGATGGACGGGACGGATGGACGGGATGGACGGAATGGACGGGATGGCCGGAATGGACGGGATGGACGGGTTGGACGGGATGGACAGAATGGACGGATGGGCAGATGGACGGGATGGACGGATGGACGGGATGGACGGGATGGACGGAATGGACGGATGGACGGGATGGATGGACGGAATGGACGGGATGGACGGGATGGACGGGATGGACAGAATGGACGGATGGACAGATGGACGGGATGGTTAGGATGGACGGATGGACGGATGGACGGATGGACGGATGGACGGGATGGACGGAATGGACGGATGGACGGGATGGACGGGATAGACGGGTTGGACGGGATGGACGGGATGGACGGGATGGACGGGTTGGACGGGATGGACAGGATGGACGGGATGGACGGGACGGATGGACGGGATGGACGGAATGGACGGGATGGCCGGAATGGACGGGATGGACGGGATGGACGGGTTGGACGGGATGGACAGAATGGACGGATGGGCAGATGGACGGGATGGACGGATGGACGGGATGGACGGGATGGACGGGATGGACGGGATGGACGGAATGGACGGATGGACGGGATGGATGGACGGAATGGACGGGATGGACGGGATGGACGGGATGGACAGAATGGACGGATGGACAGATGGACGGGATGGTTAGGATGGACGGATGGACGGATGGACGGATGGACGGATGGACGGGATGGACGGAATGGACGGATGGACGGGATGGATGGACGGATGGACGGATGGACGGGATGGACGGGATGGATGGATGGACGGGATAGACGGGATAGATGGACGGATGGACGGATGGTCGGATGGACGGGATGGACAGGATGGACGGGATGGACGGGATGGATAGATGTATGATTATGATGATGATGATGATAATGATTTCCTCGCATTAGTCGTGAAAAGCACAATGTTTGGTCTCGGCCAAAAGTGCAATAGATGGACTCGTACTTTCGAGGGCCTCCGCTACGCGTCGGCCCTCAAACAAACTCGTCCATCTATTGCTTACTTTCCAGCCTCTACAACAATGTACTATTGTCAGTTATATATTCAACAGCTCCTTTTGATTCTGTGGTACTATGCTCCAGTAAATGGGGCCTTATTATAAGGATTAACCAAGTTATAAATTATCTGTGTGCCAAATTTCACTAGAATCCATAACCTTTTTAGAGTGAAAGAGTAACAAATATTCATACAAACTTTCGCCAGACTCAAGTGGCAGTGGGCAGGGCACATGGCTCGTAGAACTGACGGCCGATGGGGCCGAAAGGTTCTCGAGTGGCGTCCACGGACCGGAATACGTAGTGTAAGTATGCCTTCAATAACATGGAGCGATGACCTGGTTAAGGTGGCGGGAACGCATTGGATGCGGATGGCGCAGGGCCGATCTGTTTGGCGAGTCTTGGGGGAGGCCTATGTTCAGCAGTGGACGTCTTTCGGCTGAAATGATGATGATGATGATGAACTAAATATCTAACTTAAAAACTACTGGATTAAGTCAAAATAAGGCCCCCGTGACATCGTACCCAAAAGGCATTTTCTCGTTGAATGGCGATGGTGATTCGATGAGAGAGATAGCTGCCAGCCCTTAGTCTCCAGTGGTGTCGACCAGACGCTTTTGCACTTCTTTAATCAAGGTGTGTGAGCCGGGACCACAAGGACCCAGGGTCTCAAAACCGACAGCAACAAAATTGTAAACTGAACCGAGACCCTGGTATTTTAATTCTTTCCTACTCTATGTAGTTACTTAATTGTCAAGACAACTTATTATGAAAGAAAAAAAAATATACACGTCGACTTGAGAACCTCCTCCTTTTGTTTTCGTCGGTTGAAAAATACTTCAGCGGAGGTCAAGCTGCGGGCGTAAGCTAGTTGTGAATAAAACAGGTATGAGTAAAGGCCCTGACATGGACCAATCAGAAAGCTTCTTTACAATCCATCGACATTACGCGAGAATAAGTTTGAAGTCGGCGTTTAATGCTTTTGGACTAATAAAAACAGCGTAACTGCAATCTATGTTTTAACACAAATTGTGCTTTGTTTCCAGGTGATAGAGTGCACTCTAGCTCAATTAGGGGCTTAAGGTAGCATTCACTATAAGTATTGCATTGTTTTACTAATTTTTAGGACTCTACTTAGAGAATAGATTGACTTGTGCTAATTCGATTTGGAACACGTTTTAATTTGATTTTTTTGGGGTGATAATACCACCCATCAAATGACGTACTTTTTCACCTCCGACACAAAAAGAGGTGTGGTGTGAGCGTGCGCGCCTGCGTGTGTGTTTGTGTCTGTCCGTGGCATCATCATAATCATCATTTCAGCCGAAAGTCGTCCACTGCTGACCATAGGCCTCCCCCAAGGCTCGCCAAACAGACCGGTCCTGCGCCATCCGCATCCAACGCGTTCCCGCAACCTTAATCAGGTCGTCGCTCCATCTTGTTAGAGGTCTACCAACACTGCGTCTTGCGATCCAACTTTGGGGGCGGCAGGCGTAAGCTTGCCTTTGGAATCCTAAAGTTTAATGGTTACTTGACCTGAAATGTGTTTTAACAGATTCATTTTTAATGATTGTGACATTGGAAGACTATCTCCGATATTTTTTTTTAACTATGGGACCCAAATCATCCCTGTATTGTTTTTTATATAATAATTATTATTTTTTATTTAATTCTATATTTGTATGGTTTTTTAGTTTGTAATTTATTATATTTTAATTTGAAAAGATGACTTCCTGCCAAGTTTCTTGCGGCGCATTCTTCTTGGCAATGATGGTCCTTACGAAAGCGCTGGTAGTTTAAAAAAGTGACATGTAAAAGAGCCCTTTGCGGCCTATTTGCAGAATAAACGTTTTGATTTTTTGATTTTTTTGACTTTGATTAGTGGGTGCCACTCGAGAAGCTTTTTGCCCCATCGGCGGTCAGTTCTACGAGCGATGTGCCCTGCCCACTGCCACTTGAGTCTAGTGATTCGATGTCTTACGCTAAAAATGCTATAAAATACGCTGTAACTAAAAAAGCGGTTCGCGAAATTTATCTAATAATGAATTATGAAAACATAAATAAAGCTTTCGCTAAAAAATGCTACTTTAAAATTAACTGCAACTGAATGATGGGTTCGTGAAATTCATATAAAATAGCAGTATTTTTCATACATTAGGGATGTTGACGCCATTAAAAAATAACTCGAAGACACGACTCCAGTAAACAAACGCTCTTTTATTTAACCCTGATAACCAGATTAATTTTCGATTAACTGCAAAATTAAACTTTAAAACAAATAAATAGTTAGTTGATTGAGATGGCGAACAAGTGACGTCATAAGTTGCTATTGCCATTAAAAATTTATGTTTAATGTTTAATATTTAAATGGGCAAAAAACGGCACAATATAATGAGTGAACTTAAAGAAAAACTTAAGTAATACATAGGCCAGCAAATATGCTACAGTTAATTTATGCCAATGAAGTAACACGTAAAAATACAAACATGGGAGAGTTGTGTTTTGACAGCTCATAAAAAGTACGTCAGTTGATTGGTGGTGTCAACATCCCATTACCTACCCCGACCGGGGCTCGAACCCGGGACCTCAAGCTTCGTAGTCAGGTTCTCTAACCACTGGGCCATCCGGTCGCCATCGTAAATGGTCATAATTTGTTTTGTTCATTTCATCATCATCATTTGAGCTGAAAGTCGTCCACTGCTGAACATAGACCTCCCCCAAGGCTCGCCAAACAGATCGGTCTCGTGCCGTCTGCATCCAACGCGATCCCGCAACCTTAACCAGGTCGTGGCCTGCCTACACTGCGTCTTCCAGTCCGTGGAAGCCACTCGAGAACCTTTCTGCCCCATCGGCCATCAGTTCTACAAGCGATGTGTCCTACCCCTGCCACTTGAGTCTGGCGATTCTTCGAGCTATGTCGGTCATGCACTTTGTCGGTTTCTTCATTTATCTTCTCTTACTTTAATGTTTAATTTATTGAATCAGGCATTACTTTGCGGAGGTCCACATTAATGAACTAAAACAATTATTGCTCACCCCTGACCTTACGATAGTTACGTTTATGTTTTAACATTTGGTAGCATAGCGTACGGTTGTGGTACCTACTCTGAAGATGAGCTTTGGCTTTGGTCGAGTTCGAAACGTGTCAGTGCAGTTTGGTGGTGGTGATAGTTGGGTTTGTGTGATTTGTGTGAGTTCGTACGGTGTGGAGGTGGAGCAACTGCATAAACACACATTTCTTACATAAACGTAACCATCGTAAGGTCGCGGGAGACCAAAGTAATTGTTTCAGTTTATTTTAATGTTGTTTGATTCATAACCCTAAAAACTACGTTACTGAATCTTAAATATCATATTCTTATTTAGAATACACGATAGCTCAATTAGTGTAGGTACTACATGTTTGTTTTTTGCCCACGTTATCCTTTGATATTAGGAGTTATTTTTTAAAAAACATGTAACGCAGAGCATTATTAACAGGAAACCAACATAAATTATAAGTACCTGAGCTAAAGAGCTTTGCAATATTACAAGAATTGCTCGTTTAAAGGTATTTAGATAGATAGATTAAAGTAAGATTATTTCCACTTTGGCACTCGGCAATTCTCGACAGACATCGAGAGAGATCGGAAGTGCAATACTTAGGCTGAGACTGCCGTGAGACTCACTCATAGTGAAAATAAATGGATCACTCACGTCTTAAAACGAGTTTAACTCGACATGTTTCGGGCTATTCCGTAGCCCGTCATCCCGGAGTCACACGTCACGGCGGCTGCCAAACGCGCACTCAACCAGCAGCCAGTTGGTGCGAGGCTTTGTGCATAGCTTAGAAATACCCTAATCAACACGTCCTATTCGTCTATGTACAGAGGGTAGAGACGTTATATAGGCTGGGATGCGTATGGTAGAGAAAGTCCCAAGCGCCAGCGTGGGAACTACAGCCAAATCTCTCATTCTCAGAGGACGCCTGAGCTCTGCAGTAGCGCCAACTCGAACTGGTCCGTTAAACGAAGCGAAAAAAGTCATTTTTAACTGTATTCCACCAATACCCTGTATTTGTATATGTCTGTCTGTCCATCCTAAAAACCAGTTGGGGTCGGCGACCTGCGTTTGGGCAGTACAGCAGGGTCGGGTCTGGTTTCAAATATAGGTACTTATAAATAATTAAATGCTACGCGGGTCAGTCTGTTATCGACTCTACATGTCTGGGACATTGTGTTTTTGAAGGCGCACCTTGGTTTCCTATAATTTAATAAGCCATAATGTATCTCCTAATCAACGTTAGTTATAAAGTGATTTGTTTAAACAGTATTTTCTTCAGGATTTTCAAAATTCTTTATTCAATTTAGGTATCAATCAATTGATGCTCCTATGAAAGTCGAAGGTTCTACCACCGGTTCGGAAAAACCCTGTTGAGAAGAATCCGGCAAGAAACTCAACAAGGTATACTTATTTTTTCAAACCGATCTACATTGTTTTTAAATAACATATATCTAAAGTATTTCATACAACTAAATTTTTTAACACAGTAGATACGCTATTTGAGACTAGAGATCCGTATGATGGGATATGTACCTATATGTGAGGATATTTGTTAGTATCACGCTAATAACGGTTTGACGGATTCTGATGAATTTACCACACAGATAGCAGATAGTTTATAACCTGGATTAACGTATACCTAAAAATTGTGTAGTTCTTAGTAAACGAATTCTTAGCAGACAGAGTCGCGGGCAACAGTATACTAAAAATACGTAAGTATACTAAAAATTGCAAAAGATACGGCATTTTGACATTATAGGGGTTTAAAAGCTTGGGCTGGAATACTGGATTAAAATCATTATGTTTAATCGTCAAAAGCTTTTTCTGTTTAAATGGAAGCTCGTAAATGGAACAGACCTTATTTGAAGCAACTGAAATAAATCTCGTTTGTCGATGTCACAATAATCTTTGCTCAACAGAAAAAAGTACCTACTCTGTCATGCCATTTATGGTCATGTTTCTACGGCATTTTTTTTAAATTATGTAGAGTCAACCAATTTGATTCCTAGGCCACTATAGAACCTTATCGCATTAACAACTACATAATTACAACGTCAGGGCAGGTCAAAGGATTATCAACTTTCTGATTACAACATGCAATAAACTTAGAGTTTATAAACGTTTTCGCTCTATGACATGAGAATAAAGAGAAGTTTTGACAGACGTCCATTGACAATTCAAGTTATTAATACGTAAGCAAACTCCTTTCCTATTTATTATTGTTGACTCATGGTCGCAAAATTGAGGTATCATCATGACATACTTCACACAATAATCACCGTCGTAGAAGATAAACAAATTGAGTCATTATGACATGGTTCCATAGTGTTATAGGAATCAAATTGGTTGACTGTACATCTCAATGAGGGTTATTCTTATAGTTTATCTACGTAAATAAATTACAAATCATGAAATCCGCGCAGGAACTTAAGTCACCGACGTAGCTCGAAAAATCGCCAGACTCACGTAGCAGTGGGCAGGGCACATCGCTCGTAGAAATGATGGTCGATGGGGCCGAAAAGTCGTTGAATGGCGCCCAACAAGATGGAACAACAGCCTGGTTAAGGTTGCGGGAATGCGTTGGATGCGGATGGCGCAGGACCAGTCTGTTTGGAGAACCTTGGGGCCTATGTTCATTAGACGTCTTTTGGCTGAAATGACGATGAAGACACGTGCCTATCCAGTGTGTAAACTTTAATAAAGCGCAGCCTCTTGATACAGATAGATATCTACGTACTAAATATCACAAAAATTAATGCATTTATTTTAGCGTTAAATAGTAACAGACACGCATATACACACGCACAAACTTTTGCCTGTATAATATTAGAAGGATATTTTGTTATTAAATACAAGCGCCTGAAATATTCCTCATAGCAATAATTTTGACAGCAATGAATCGTTGCTCTGATATAATTAGAAGGGGCACATTTCACTGTCGACGAGGTAACAAGTATCAATAACGAGAAATTAAAATTTTTAGAAACCCCCGACGCAATTAAGGGCAAAAGTAAATGACCATTATGCGTCTAAGATCACTTCCGCAGCTTACAAAAGAGCTGATAACTTTGAAACGGCTGGACCAATCTTGATGAAACATTATCTAAAGAACCATCGGCAAGAAACCGGCTATCAAATAAAAAAAACCGCTCCGCCCTCGGGCGTAGCTCCGTCGAAAAGCAGTTGGCCAAACTAAAGTTGGACCACGGGTCGGGAGGGAATAATAATGTCAAATTGGAACGTTACGAGATGAAAATGCGATACGAGATGATGCCCAAATAGGAAACACAAGGAATCGCTACAATATGTTAACAGTCGGCTGCGGTGAGGTTACGTACGACGGCTCCAGGGGTGGGCTGCATCGACCCGCTGCAGATGCGGCTTGCACAACGGGCGTGTGGGTATTCCCAGGAGTTCCATAGTTCTAGTTCCATATGGAACAATCGGTACCGGTAAACTGGGGTTACTTTAGGGAATTTTGGGGCTACTTTGATAGATTTAAAATGGTTATAAAAACGCAAATATTCATAGCTTGATTGAGCAAATGACGTAAAAAGTTAGGTGATTTATCAAGGTAGTTATTTCACTGCCACAGATGGTCTAAAAAAATAAGGACACGGCGTAAAAAACTGTTTTCTAAAGTAGCCCATTGTAAAGTAACCCCAGTTTACGGTACTTACCTAAGTATGTAAATGTCAAAATAACACAAAACACCTGACTTTGGCTTGACACTAATTTTGGCAAAAAACGCGAGTTCTATAAAACTTAAAGTTAATGAATATTGGGTTGGAAATAAGACGTTGGTTTACTCGCGGTTGTTCCTTTGGAAGTTCCTTCGAAGTAACTAGTGCGAAAAACAGGGCTCGTATCTCGTAAGACATGGTACATACACATGTAAAACAAACATACCTACAGGCGAACATAGAAACTCCTCCTTTTTTGAAGTCGATTAAAAGTCATAGGTATAGTCGGGGTAAGAAAAGGTCTGTCACTTTTCGATTCTATGTCAACGAGTTAAGGTCGAAAGTGACGAACCTTTTCTTACCCCGACTATACAGAGGTAGACGTTAGATACGAATAAGTACCAGTAGTTTCATATGGTTTTTCTGGGACATTCCCTTTGAAATAAATATCCCATTAGCAAGATTGGTTTTTTGCAGTCTTTTTTATATTTTTATTTTCCAACTCCAAATTTTTAACTTCTACGGTCATCCCGTGAAATCCATATTTTTCATACTAAATACAAACTGAAACAATGGATACACAGAAAAAAAAAAACAGAAAAAGAGACCACCACCTGAAGCGTCCACCACCAGTGGTGGTGTAGGGGTTTGGCACACAGCACTGCTGAGGACCTGGGTTCGATTCCCAGCGCTGGTCTCTTTTTCTGGGTTTTTTCTGTGTATCCGTTTCAGTTTGTATTTAGTATGACATATATATATATATGTAGTAGTATTATTTTGGTTGACATTGAATTTGATTTATTTATTTTTGTTTTAATATTATTATTATTTTAATTAAAATTCAATTGTATTTCTCTTAATTTATTATTATTATTATTTTCCTTTTGTACATTAAATTTAATCTATACATATAATAAATCTGTAACAAGTCGGTGTCTGTACATTGAAGATATTTGAGAAAAACTGTCACGAGGGCTATTTATTAGCGCAATAGAACCCAAAACAATGATTTTTAGAATTATTGTCTGTTTGTCTGTGCGTTTGTGCGCGCTAATCTCAGAAACGGCTTAACCTAGAAGGATGCGGTTTACACTGATATGTTGGTATTTTCTTGGATTAACATTTAGTGTCTGTTTCATTTGAATCGGTTCACAAATAAGAAAGATACGTCTATTTTAAGAATTTATCGAACAGTTTTTAGAAGAATTGACTGACAATCGCTGACTTCCCCGAACACAGTCCTATCTGGAGGGCACGATGTCGCAGTCCACGCGGACGGGAGTCGCGGGCACAGCTATCTATATACCTACCTACTAATATTATAAAGCTGAAGAGTTTGTTTGTTTGTTTGTTTGAACGCGCTAATCGCATATCATCACGTAAACACCAATAGGAGCGGAGTGGAGCGGAAGAATGTTTCAAAATCGGGGGTTTTTGAAGTAAAACTTCTATGCACGCTTGACTTGGGAGTTCGGTGGTGAATGTGAACGCGGGTGTGCGGGTGGGGTTCGGTGGGGGGGTAATTTTTAGGGTTCCGTAGTCAACTAGGAACCCTTATAGTTTCGCCATGTCTGTCCGTCTGTCTGTCTGTCTGTCTGTCTGTCCGCGGCTAAGCTCAGAGATCGTTAGTACTAGAAAGCTGTAATTTGGCATGAATATACATATCAGTCACACCAACAAAGTGGTAAAATAAAAAACAAAAAAATATTTAAACAAGTTAGCTATGAAGTATCTTTTTTTTTTTTGTACTTATTTTTTCAAAAAAAAAAAAAAAAAAAGATACTTCATAGCTAACTTGTTTAAAGTTGCACAGTAGCGCCATCTCTTGTCCAGGTGAGCGGTTAGTTCCGAAGGAGTGTTAAAATCTCTCGATGAGGGTGTAACATAGATGTGCGCTTGTCACTGCATAAGGTGATGATTTAGCAGATTGAAATGTATGATGTATAGGAAAGATTCGTGTCTAATCTCTAGACCAGTGGTGGTGTAGGGGTATGGCACGCGGCACGGAATGCTGAGGACCTGGGTTCGATTCCCAGCATTGGTCTTTTTTCTGGGGTTTTTTCTGTGCATCTATATTTCAGTTTGTATTTAGTACGAAATAAATAAAAAAATATTTTTTTTTAGGGTACCTCCCATAGACGTAAAGGGGGGGTGATTTTTTTTTTCTCAACTAATCCTATAGTGTGGGTCATCGTTGGATAGGTCTTTTAAAACCATTGCGGGGTTGCTAACATGATTTTTCTATTCAGTGATCTGTTTGCGAAATATTCAACTTTAAAGTGAAAATTTTCATTAAAATCGAGCGTCCCCCCCTCTAAAATCTAAATTGTTAGGTGGAAAAATTTGAAAAAATTCAGAATGGTAGTAAATATATCAAATTTACTAGGAAAATTATAGCGGCTAAGATTGCTTGGAAATTATTTGTAGTTTAAGAGTAAATAGTAGCCTAAGGTATAAAACATACCTAAACTTGGATGATTCCGTACACATACGAAATCCTTAGAAAAATATTACTTGATTTTTTTGTAATGGCTACGGAACCCTACCTTGTGCGTGTCCGACACGCTCTTGGCCGATTTTTTTATATCGAGGAACTAAGGAGAGCCATAATTGATGAAAAAGCAAATTGGATAAAAAAAATAAGCTGCTAAATTACTAATTCCACGCGGACGGAGTCGCGGGCAAAAGCTAGTTTTAACTATGATTTTAAATTTTAAATTTTGATTTTAATGATAATTTTTGCCATATTTTATATAATAAAATTGTTAATTTATGACAGTTTAGTTTAGTAGCTTGTAAGTTTTGTATACTAACTAACAAAAATTTTGGATCTAGTTATCTGATTTAATGAATAAATTATTATTATATTATATCCCATTAGTTCCACATGGAACTGAACAATATGGAACTTCTGGGGTATACCAGATCAAGGGTCACAATTACCAGCCCCCCCCCCCCCCTAAATGTGTGATGTAATTATGGGTGGGCGTAAGCTAAGAAGCTTACGGCGGCCCCAGGCGCTGCATCGACCCACTGCAGATGCGCCTTGCACAGCAGCGTGGGAAGTCTAGTGAGGTAACTACACTTATCGATAAAAGATACCTAATCTCTACATATCAAAAGAAAAGTCCTTTGTCAAACAGTGGACATGCCAAACATGCTGTTTATGTGGATCAGCGCCATCTATCGGGAATATCGTTTAACTGTTTCGATTGTTTAATAACATTTTGCTATGAATTTACCCTACTGCTCTATCTGACTCTATGTAATATGTACGGATAGATGGGGCTAATCTCAAGATAAATAAAATTATTATTTGTTGCTTTTTATGTCACAATTTTTAACAGTGTGCAGTATACAGGGTGTAATCGTTAAATGTGCATAGGCGATTATTCCGTAACTATTACAGATATCAAACAATTTTCAACTGATATCGAAAGTCGAAACGTTACTTAATGAGTAAAATGACACCAATACTTGTTAGAAATAAAACTAGAAATATACAAATTTTTGACATTAAACACTCCCATACATCTAGTACGAGATTAGTAGAAAAGTTTTAGTTTCCTTATTTTAAAAGGTTATTACAAGTTTACTGATATTTAAGGAAACTGTCCTACAACCTAAAAAAGTAATAAAAGTAATTAACCTAAAAAAGTAATAAAACTGTAGGCGGTGGTGATCGGGAACGTTATCAAAAAATATAAAGTTTAAAACGAATAATGGACGAAATACATAATGGTCATAATAGATACTAAAATTTTTTAACGTGTAATCGTGTAATGTAATGTAAGATTGGTTTAGGTTAGGTTATATAGGTTTATTTTATGAAAATCCTGTAAAGTTGAGAATTTCCAAGAAAATTGCTTTATATCAAATGACCATGTATTTCGTCCATTGTTATTTTTAAACTTTATATATTTTGATACGTACCCGTGGTGATCATTTTCCATCAGATGCCCCGCTTGCTCGTTTGCCTCCCTCTCATAATAAAAAAAATGAAAATTCATCTTCAGTTCTAATGATCATCATCCCAGGCTATATACGCCCACTGTAGGGCACACGTCTCCTTTCAAAACAAGGGGGCTTGGCCGGGATCTATGACCTCCCAAGCAGAGGGTCGTGGGTTCAAGCCCTAGCTCGCATCTTTGAATTTTTCGGAATTTACGTGCGAATTTACATTATAAATTTACCGTAAATTTTACGGTGAAGGAAATCGTGAGAAAATCTGGACACTGCAATGAAATTTAATGGTGTGTCTGAAATAATTAAGAGAAGGTAAGAATATAACATATAAAAGATTTGGTAATATATAAATTGATTGACATTTAAACCTAATAGAAATATTGTAACTAATTTAATTCTGTATAATTTATTCAATAATTTAATAGTAATTTTAATCATTATAATTTTGAGCAATAATTTGTCAGATTTTCTGATTTACTGTAGATTATAGAATAAGATTTTAGCATGCTAATATATCTGGCTAGATATGTCACGGCACAGTTACACTCCTCTACAACATATTTTGTAATACCATGTCTAAAGCAGAATAAATAATTTCATTTAATTTCAAGTTCGCAATCTGCGTTGGTCTCGCGCGGGAACTACGGCCCAAGCCCTCTCATTCTGAGACTCCTCTCAGGCCTCTGTCTATGAGGTGTCTGCGGGATGATGATAATGCTGATTATTATATCGATATCGATAACACGTCACACTTTCCCATCACTAGTCATCCTGCTTCCGCTTACGTCACAATCGTACTTGACCCGATGCTCTACTGCTTTCATTACCGCAATTGCATTCTTATTACAAGTATGCAATGTTGCAAATCGTTTGAGAGCTCGCCTATCTAAGTGGAACAGGATTATTAGTTAGAAGAAAAGAGATAAAAGTTAATGATAAAGAAGAATTAGTTAAAATTACGCGAACTTTTTTTATTTTCTCGTCGGTGGGTCGTGGGTTCGAGTCCGGGCGCGCGCCTCTCAGTTTTCCCAAAATTATGTGCGAAATTAGATACATTTGAAATATGTAAAGAGTTTTGGGGTTCCATACCCCAAAGGTCCCAGCGGAACCCTATTACTGAGACTCCGCTGTCTGTTTGTCTGTCTGTCCGTCAGTCTGTCACACGGCTCTATGTCTTGAACCGTAATTTATGAATTATTGACTTCATTCACTTAAAACATAGTTTATTTAGGTACTTAGGTTAATAACAGTTTCCTTAAATATTAGTACCTAAGCTTCCTATAAAATAACCTTTTAATATAAGGAAATTAAAACCTTTCCACTGTTCTGGTACTAAATTTATCATCATCATCATCCCAGCCTATATATGTTCCACTAATTAATTAATTAATTACTAATTACTAATTAATTTATTAAATAACAATCGTTTTTACCACTAGATATGAATATTAAGGAACCTCTTTTTCTCTAAAAATCATAAATTGTATTGTTCGTGATTATTCTTAAAGATTCGGGATTTTTTTTGTAAGTTTTATTTGTTTATTTTTATTTAATAAAAAAATTGTTAAAAACAATTTATTTTTTATTTATTTTTTAATTCTTAATTTTATTCTAAAAACAGCTTTGTATCATTGGTATTACTAACTAAGATTTTTTTTTTATATTTTTTTATATAACTTTTAATATTTTTTTGTCCTAAACCTTGTCATAACATAACTTTTAAACTATTGTAGATACAACAATAATATTTCTAGTCAATTTTATTCACTATGAGTTTGTGTATCTGGGTTCAAAGTTTACAAGAGATGGAAAGTGTGAGAGTGATATTGAAAGAAGAGTGAATGCAGGAAACATGGTGAATGGAGCATTGCGCTCCTTTATGAACAGTCGGAAGTTGTCTAATAAGGCTCGTTTGGCTGTGCATGGGGGGGTGTTGGTTCCGACACTCATGTACGGAACTGAAAGTAGTGAAGTGTTAGGACAAACGATCATTAGGACAAACATTACATTAGGACAAACAATCATTAGGGATTTAGATATAGAGCCCTATCATACTTCTTAAGGCTCTCATCTCAACTGCATTTATTCTGCTTTCATGTTTTTTCTGCCATACCCTAATGATTGTTTGTCCTAATGTAATGTTTGTCCTAATAATCGTTTGTCCTAACCCTTTTTATTTAAAATCTATTAATTGTTCTGGATTTTTATAAAACAAACCCAACCTGACCTATAGAGTTCTAGAGGATAATCACAAAAAAGTTCCTGAAAAATTCAGTTTCCGAGAAAAAAAGTGTTAGGACAAACGATCATTAGGACAAACATTACATTAGGACAAACGATGTTAGGGATTTAGAATGAGACCCGTATGATAGGAGTTAAACTGAGTGACAGGATAAGAAATAGTGAGATAAGGAAACGTTGTGGTCTAAAAGAAGATGTAGTGACCAAAATTGAGAAAGGTATGCTGAGATGGTTTGGCCATGTCGAGAGAATGAATGAAGAACGATTGACGAAAAAGTGTATAATGCGAGTGTGAATGAAAGTGTTGGAAGGGGTAGACCTAGGCGGACGTTTCGAGACCAAATCAGGGACGTCTTGAAAAAAGGCCAGCAGCCTTATTGTCTAACGCACTTGGTTTGGCTGTGTGCTTAGGCCCTTAACCTATCGTATGCCGTAACGCGGATCCGCGCTAGATTTAAGGCTATCTTTTTGTATTTTTATTTTAATCTGTAATATTGAAATTATACTCTGCGTCAAAAATATCGCCCCTAATGGTAATGTACAGTCAAGTGCAAAAATAAGTATCTATTCGAACCACTCAAAAATATGTTACTATGGCCTTATTGCGTCGGAATAAGAGTCTGTGGTACTTATTTTTGAAACTTTGAATAGGTTCATATTTTTACACCTTACTGTACATCATATTATAATTTTTTTAGTTTCATCATTCTCTTATTTTAGTAGTTACAGGGGGGGGGGGACACATTGTACCACTTTGGAAGTCCTCTCGCGCAAACTATTCAGTTTAAAAAAAAATGATATTAGAAACCTCAATATCATATTTGAAGACCAAAAAAAATTTCCCTTCCGCAGCACACAAAAGAGCTGATAACTTTTAAATTGCTTTATTGAAATCACTATAATTACGAATACCTTTATCTATATATATAAAAGAAGAAACTGACTGACTGACTGACTGACTGACTGACATATCAACGCACAGCCCAAACCACTGGGCCTAGAGATTCAAAATTTGGCATGTAGGTTCCTTATAAGGTCTAGGGGTGCACTAAGAAAGGATTTTTCAAAATTCACTCCCTAAGGGGGTGAAACGGGGGTCCAAAGTTTGAATGGGGAAACAAGATTAGTTCGACTATTTTGTTCGAAACTTCACAGAAGTACTCCTAATGATAAATGAGTAAAGATGTGTTTCAGGTTTTTTGAGAATTCAACCCCTAAAAGGGGGGAAAGGGGTAACAAAGTCTGAAAATCAACATGGGTGTTGTTTCTATGGTTTATCGGGTCGCTGGTTATGAAAACAACAACGGTTTTAAAATCCGACGTGGCAGACGTAAAATACCATCTCCCTGGATGGGGTGCGATGGGGCTGAAATATCTAAATAAACTAAATGACTGTTGATATATCAACGCACAGCCCAAGCCACTGGACCCAGAGACTTGAAATTTTGCACATAGATACCTAAAGCTGAAATTCGGCATGTAGGTTGTTTGGGGAGTGTTGAGCTGGATTGAGAGAGGACTTTCCAAAATTCCTACGGGAACGGGAAAATAGGATTTTTCGTTTTGCAGGTCGTAGAAAGTTGAAATTCGGCATGTAGGTTGCTTGGGGAGTGTAAATGAGCATTAAGAGAGGACTTTCCCAAATTCCCACGGGAACGGGAAAAAACGGGATTTTTCGTTTTACTAGTCGTAGAAAGCTGATATTCGGCATGTAGGTCGTTTGGGGAGTGTAGAGGAGATTGAGAGAGGACTTTCCAAAATTCCCACGGGAACGGGAAAAACGGAATTTTTCGTTTTACTGGTCATAGAAAGCTGAAATTTGGCAAGTGGGTTCCTTGGGGAGTGTAGAGCTGGATTGAGAGAGGATTCAAAAATTCAAAATTCATAAATATTTATTTGTCAAACATAGGTAAAAAAAGGGTAATACAGTACAGGTCATAAGTATCACTATGTTGCGCCATAAGGCATACAAATAGCCACAGCTTGACATGCAGCATGCTTCTTACGAACTAATTATAATTTTATTTAGGTAATTGTATTATATAATTGAAATTACGTCATAAACCAAAACTAAGAAACTAGACTACTATCCCTAATATACTCATTGACATTATAATAAGCCTTTGCAACCAAAAAAGAAAATAATGTTTTTTTAAAATGTTTTAAATTAAGTATCTATTTTCAAAATTTCTGCTGGTAATCTGTTAAAAAGTCTTGGTGCCATCCCAAAGAAACTCTTTGCCATCAAAGCAGTGTTAGAAGGTTTGGTGTTAATTTTACCTTGCTGTCGTAAACTATTAAACTTTGGAAACTGTTCCATATTGCTTTTCACATAGCACGCAACCTCATATATATATAAACATGGCATGGTTAGTATTTTTAGTCTAATAAAGTAAGGTTTGCATGACACTGTTTGTTGAACTCCACACACCGATCTCATGCATTTCTTTTGACACTTAAATGCCATTTCTCGATCCGTGGAATTCCCCCAAAATATGATACCATATCTTAAAGCTGAGGTGACATATGCATGGTAGGCTGTGAGTACTGCGGATTGATTTACTACCTTTCTTAAGTTGTATAGCGCATAAGAACACAGGTTATCGATATGGTATTTCCACGTCAATTTACTGTCTACATTTAAACCTAAAAATTTTGTTACATCGGTTTGATCAATTGTATGTTCTCTGTAAGCAACCACTAAATTCGGAGTTTTATTAGTTCTTTGTTTAAACTGCATGATTTTTGTTTTTTTCTAAATTATTTTTTAAGTTGTTTTTGTTAAGCCATTCAATTATTAAGTCTAAAGATTTATTAATGTTTGATTCGTATGTTTGTACATTATTTCCCGTGAATATAACTGTGCTGTCATCCGCAAATAAAACCATAGGATAGCTGATTGCCCGAGGTAGGTCGTTTATATAGATGAGAAACAAAAGAGGACCCAGAACACTTCCCTGTGGTACTCCATATTTTACCTCCCTAACATCCGACGCATAAACGACTTCTTCTTTTGATTTCATGCACATTCTGCTAATTTGGGTAATTTGTTTTCGTCGACTTAATTATGATCTTAACAAATCATGAATATTTCCTCGTATGCCATAGTCAAATAATTTATTTAAAAGAACACCATGATCAACATAGTCAAAAGCTTTTGACATATCCATGTATAGTGCGCTTACAGGTATTCTCTTATCTACTTTTGTCATAATTGTCTGCAATAGATCAAAAATTGCCATATTAATTGATCTGTTCTTTCGAAAACCTTTTTGTTCTTTACAAAACATATTTTTTATTTCAAAATATTTATTCAAACGGTTATAAATTACTTTTTCAATTATTTTGGAAAAAATTGGAATTAACGCTACGGGGCGGTAGTTGTCTACATTTTCTTTGTCCCCTTTTTTGTACATGGGCCTAACAATAGCTATCTTCAACTTATCAGGAAATATACCTTTCTCCATGCACAAGTTGACAATATAACTGAGCGGTGGTGATATAATGTGAGCGACTTTTTTAATTATTTTTGTCGCTATTCCATCATAGCCGGTGCTATTCGAGTTGTTCAAAGAATTTATTATAGTAAAAATTTCATCGGTACAAGTTGGATTCATAAATAAGGAATCAGGTGAACTATATGTCAGAGTGGTTTTATTACTATTGTTATTATTATAATGAACATTATTATTAATATTATATTTGATTTGGTCAATGTAGTGATCATTAAATGTTTGTGCGATGTGTTTAGGGTTTCTGATTATTTTGTCATTCAATTTAATTTGTAATATGTTTTCCTTAGGGTATCTATTTTTAGTTTTTCTTATAATATTCCATGTTGCTTTGGATTTGTTTGCTGAGTTTTTTATGCAGTAATCATTTTGGGCTTTTTGAGTCAGTAACATAATTTTCTTCAACCTTTTTGAGTATTGCTTGAAATTAGCATTACTATCTATATTTGGCGATAATCTACACTTCCAAAGCAGATCACGTTTTCTTTTACAACATTTCCTTACACCATTAGTAATCCATTTGGGTCTATTATATGCAGAAATTTTAACTCTTTTAAATGGGAAACATAAATTATAAAACAACTGAAAATCATCCGTGAAACTGTCAAATGCCTCATTAGGGCTGCAAGACATGTACACGGAGTTAAAGTTAAGTTGTTCTAAACACTCGATAAATTTTACTATATTTTCTTCAGCAAAATCCCTCCTCTTAATATACCAGAAAGGCAGTAAACTTGTTTTTTTAACTGGACAATATAGAAGCTGAGCAGTGTGATCTGAGATCGCTAATTCTAACACCTCTGCTTTGGCACCTCGCACATTATGCACTATATTATCAATGCAGGTCTTGCTGCTGAGCCGTGTGGGTTCTGATACGCCTAATTTAAGATCAAAACTGAACAACACATTTTTGAATTCAATTGATTGCTTAGTTCTCTTTAATGTATCGAGGACTTTCCGAAATTCCCACGGGAACGGGAAAAAACAGAATTTTTCGTTTTACTGGTCGTAGAAAGCTGAAATTCGGTATGTAGGTTGCTTGGAGAGTGTAGAAGAGCATTGAGAGAGGACTTTCCCAAATTCTAACGGGAACGGGAAAAAACGGGATTTTTTGTTTTACTGGTTGTAGAAAGCTTAAATT
The DNA here is from genome assembly GCA_947859365.1 of Archips crataeganus. Taxonomy (NCBI): domain Eukaryota; kingdom Metazoa; phylum Arthropoda; class Insecta; order Lepidoptera; family Tortricidae; genus Archips; species Archips crataeganus. Next base: position 2,847,644 of record OX402075.1, read on the forward strand.
TCAAAATTCATAATTTTATACTGTAAGTAGGCCGCAAAGGGCACTTTAACCAACTTCTAAAAAAGGAGGAGGCTAAACATTCACTTTATGAATTTTTTTATGTAGGTATGTTCACCGATTTCTCGGTCAATTGTGGACCTGCTTGCTTGCTTGCCTGTATGCTTGCTTGCTTGATATCTTGGTTCTTTGGAATACTAATAGTACACGCGAGCGAAGCCGCGGGCAAATGCTAGTCTATATCTATATATATAAAAGAAGAAACTGACTGACTGACTGACATATCAACGCACAGCCCAAACCACTGGGCCTAGAGATTCAAAATTTTGCATGTAGGTTCCTTATAAGGTTTAGGGGTGCACTAAGAAAGGATTTTTCAAAATTCACACCCTAAGGGGGTGAAACGGGGGTCCAAAGTTTGTATGGGGAAACAAGATTAGTTCGACTATTTTATTCGAAACTTCACAGAAGTACTCCTAATGATAAATGAGTAAACACGTGTTTCAGGTTTTTTGAGAATTCAACCCCTAAAAGGGGGGAAAGAGGTAACAAAGTCTGAAAATCACCATGGGTGTTGTTTCTATGGTTTATCGGGTCGCTGGTTATGAAAACAACAACGGTTTTAAAATACGACGTGGTAGACGTAAAATACCATCTCCCTGGATGGGGTGCGATGGGGTTGAAATGTCTAAATAAACTAAATGACGATTGATATATCAACGCACAGCCCCAACCACTAGACCTAGAGACTTCAAATTTTGCACATAGATACCTTATACAATGTAGGCATCCACTAAGAAAGGATTTTTGGGAATTCCCTCGGGAACGGGAAAAAACGGGATTTATATATTCGATTCCGAGTGACCCTATCTCAGTAACTATAATAACTAGACTCTTCAAATTTGATACACAAGTAGGTATTACATTAGTTAAAACATTAATTTCAGGATTATTCACAATTCCCACGGGATAAGGAAAAAACGGGTTTATACATTCAGTTCAACGGGATCCTATGAACTATAATTACTAGGCTCTTCAAATTTAACATAGAAGTAGGTAATTATAATAGTAAAAAACAGTTTTAAGGATTTTCGGAAATTCCCACGGGATAAGGAAAAAACGGGATTTTTCGTTTTACTGGTCGTAGAAAGCTGAAATTCGGCATGTAGGTTGCTTGGGGAGTGTAGAGCTGGGTTGAAAGAGGACTTTCCAAAATTCCCACGGGAACGTGAAAAAACAGGATTTTTCGTTTTACTGGTCGTAGAAAGCTGAAATTCGGCATTTAGGTTGCTTGGGGAGTGTAGAGGAGCATTGAGAGAGGACTTTCCCAAATTCTCACGGGAACGGGAAAAAACGGGATTTTTCGTTTTACTGGTCGTAGAAAGCTGAAATTTGGCAAGTGGGTTCCTTGGGGAGTGTAGGGGAGCATTAAGAAAACATTTCCCGAAATTCTTACGGGAACGGTAAAAAACGGGATTTTGCGTTTTACTGGTTGTAGAAAGCTAAAATTTCAAAATTCATAAGTTTATACTGTAAGTAGGCCGCAAAGGGCTCTTTAACCGACTTCTAAAAAAGGAGGAGGTTATGCATTCCACTTTTTTTTATGTAGGTATGTTCACCGATTTCTCGGTCAATTGTGGACCTGCTTGCTTGCTTGCCTGTATGCTTGCTTGCTTGATATCTTAGTTCTTTGTAATACTCATAGTATACGCGAGCGAAGCCGCGGGCAAAAGCTAGTATATAAAAGAAGAAACTGACTGACTGACTGACTGACTGACTGACTGACTGACATATCAATGCACAGCCCAAACCACTGGGCCTAGAGATTCAAAATTTGGCATGTAGGTTCCTTATAAGGTCTAGGGGTGCACTAAGAAAGGATTTTTCAAAATTCACACCCTAAGGGGGTGAAACGGGGGTCCAAAGTTTGTATGGGGAAACAAGATTAGTTCGACTATTTTATTCGAAACTTCACAGAAGTACTCCTAATGATAAATGAGTAAACACGTGTTTCAGGTTTTTTGAGAATTCAACCCCTTAAAGGGGGGAAAGGGGTAACAAAGTCTGAAAATCAACATGGGTGTTGTTTCTATGGTTTATCGGGTCGCTGGTTATGAAAACAACAACGGTTTTAAAATCCGACGTGGCAGACGTAAAATACCATCTCCCTGGATGGGGTGCAATGGGGTTGAAATATCTAAATAAACTAAATGACTGTTGATATATCAACGCACAGCCCAAACCACTGGACCTAGAAACTTGAAATTTTGCACATAGATACCTTATACAATGTAGGCATCCACTAAGGAAGGATTTTTGGGAATTCCTACGGGAAAGGGAAAAAACGGGATTTATATATTCGATTCCGAGTGACCCTATCTCGGTAACTATAATAACTAGACTCTTCAAATTTGATACACAATTAGGTATTACATTATTTAAAACATTAATTTCAAAATTCTCACGGGATAAGGAAAAAACGGGATTTATATATTCAGTTCAACGGAATCCTATGAACTATAATTACTACTCTTCAAATTTGGCATAGATGTAGGTAATTATAAATTCCCATGGGATAAGGAAAAAACGGGATTTTTCGTTTTACTGGTCGTAGAAAGCTGAAATTCGGCATGTAGGTCGTTTGGGGAGTGTAGAGGAGCATTGAGAGAGGACTTTCCAAAATTCCCACGGGAACGGGAAAAACGGGATTTTTCGTTTTACTGGTCATAGAAAGCTGAAATTTGGCAAGTGAGTTCCTTGGGGAGTGTAGAGCTGGATTGAGAGAGGACTTTCCAAAATTCCCACGGGAACGGAAAAAAACAGGATTTTTCGTTTTACTGGTCGTAGAAAGCTGAAATTCGGCATGTAGGTTGTTTGGAGAGTGTCGAGGAGCATTGAGAGAGGACTTTCCAAAATTCCCACAGGAACGGGAAAAACGGGCTTTTTCGTTTTACTGGTCATAGAAAGCTGAAATTTGGCAAGTGGGTTCCTTGGGGAGTGTAAGGGTGCATTAAGAAAACATTTCCCGAAATTCTTACGGGAACGGGAAAAAACGGGATTTTGCGTTTAACTGGTTGTAGAAAGCTAAAATTTCAAAATTCATAGGTTTATACTGTAAGTAGGCCGCAAAGGGCACTTTAACCGACTCCTAAAAAAGGAGGAGGTTATGCATTCCACTTTATGAATTTTTTTATGTAGGTATGTTCACCGATTTCTCGGTCAATTGTGGACCTGCTTGCTTGCTTGCCTGTATGCTTGCTTGCTTGATATCTTGGTTCTTTGGAATACTCATAGTACACGCGAGCAAAAGCTAGTATTTTATAACTTGAGAAAAGATCCCATTGAGACCACTTAAACTACCCTTTGATAAAATAAAAGAGAAAAGTTCTTACCGCCAAAATAAAGTATTTTATAATAATATTCCAAGCAAAAATATGTTTAGAATTATGTATTAAAGTTACAAATTAATTAACAGTTGTCGGTTAACCGCATTGATAATAAGCGGTGCTCTCTCCCTACAATCTGTCAATAGCCACACGCAAAATTCCGAGCCCTAGTCATAAGCCGCGTTACTCTGCGACGGGAGCCGTTGGGACCACGGCTGCCACCAACACCTCCAGCGCCGCCGCAATGCGCTCACTGACGTCCAGCGCCGCCGCAATGCGCTCACTGACGGCCACTAGACTTCTGGCGACGGTGACCATCTCCGCCTCTGTAGCCAGCCGCCGCTCCTCCAGCTGGGTAGCCCACTAGGGGGCCGCAGGTACAATACGTTGATCTGAAAAAAAAACATACAAACATACAGAGTGAAATTTCTAACGTGATACTAAATTAGTGTTTCAAGCACAGAAATAATAATAAAGAGGATAGAAATGCCTTAGTTCCTATTTTGTTCCGGGACCAGTGGCGCTAGTTTGTCCCCTCTACTTACTATTAATGCACACACGCAAAATACCGGAACCGTACTACGCAATCACGCACACAATTACAATTTTTTTTGCTTACAAACAATTATGAACCTAACCACTTAGAGACAGCGTTGAATAACACTCACCGTAAGTCATACCCACACTTACACAACGGCGTTCTTCATTGGCCGCGTCGGCAGTGTGGTTGTAGTGTACAAGTCAACGGGCATCACTAGCTCGGGACTAGTCGTAACCTGTCTTGTGTTCGTACCATGAACATTTGTGCGAGGCAGAAGGTTTATCAAAAATTACATTACATTGCTGCGTATACTTCAAAGCAATCTGCGTTTTTAAGGATATGAGCAGCAATGGTATATGAAGTTTCGTGTTAATAACGTGTAAACCAATATTTCATAATGAAATATTTTCTCAAGTTGTATTTTGATATAAACCGCATTATTACATTAAATTAATACATACCGCTGAAATGTAATCCCCTTATTAGTGTAATTGCACAGTGTGGACGAGTTTCCGCAATTGCTAATGCTGCAAAACACCATTTTAAAGCACTTGTTATCATACCCACGTTTCAAATAGCACTGAACCACAAGTCATGCGCTGGTGACCTACGAGTCACCAGCGCGGCGCCAAGGTCACGCGTCTAAGGCACTTCTATCCTCTTTATTATTATTTCTGTGGGGTCAAGCTTAGTTAATGATGGATAACATAATGCATTTACTCAATTGTTGAAATTGGTCTGATAAAATTTTGGATTTCCATACTTTATGAACTAAATGTAGGAACACCTCAAATTTAACAATACTAATTCTAACAACTGGGTAAGTGCATTATGTTGTCCAGCATTAACTAAGCTAGAAACACTAATTTTGTATCACGTTCAAAATTTCACACTGTATACACTGTGAAATTTTAGTGGTTGTTTTCCCGAAACGAGGTGATTTAGTATCGATTGTACAATCGATTTATAATTACTATTTTGACTAGAGTCAAAAATCCAATTGTGAAAAACGAATGTCGAAAATGACCGCAAACCAATAGTAACGCTTCGTTGGTACCTAACCTATCGTACGATCGTACGCTACTTGTACCAACGAAGCGTTACTATTGGTTTGCGGTCATTTTCGACTTTCGTTTTTCACAATTGGATTTTTGACTCTAGTCAAAATAGTAATTATAAATCGATTGTACAATCGAAACTAAATCACCTCGTTTCGGGAAAACAACCACTAAAACTTCACGGTGTATACATAGATCAGTGACTCTCTTTGAGTTGTTGACATTTATGGGCGGTGGTGATCATTTCCCATCAGATGACCCGCTTGCTCGTCCGTCACATTTATCCGTCAGTTAAAATTAATCAAATCAAAATTAATTAATCAATCAATTGATTCGTCGTTAGTTTTAGTTTCTGTCGCCGCATTGTTGATAACATAATAAAGGCCCAATTTTGTAAACATTCATCTTCCCTTTTCAAAGTTTGTTAAAATACAGTAACAACTGCAAGCGCAATGACTAATGAAAATAAATTAAATTCAATTAACTTACAAACTCTCCTAGTTCCTGAAAAAAATAATTAAGAAAGTTAGTTATAGAAACATACTATTATTATTATTATTTACTTGTCTAATTGCTTTGCTTATGCTTGCAGCTACACCCCAATGTAGTTAGTACTAATAAATTTTTTCAACAATCCCGTTTAAATTTTTTTAAACGGTGTCCCGGTATCGAATTCGCGCGCGGCGAGGCGCCGCGACTGGCGGGGTCGCCATGTGTGGTGGTACGTTGGGAGATGAGTGAAACACACGAGTTCTGGGTACATACTGGGTCTATTCATGAGTAAATGCGATTATATATAAGGTTGCTTAGTTACATAGATCTTACCACTACAAAACAAAAAATATTTTCATCCTTAAAAATAGTTCCGTATAGCCTTCCCCACAACACAAACTATCTTCATACCAAATTTCATTGATTCCTCAAACATTCTCCCCCCACCCCCAGAAAGGATGATTTTTGGGATAAAAACCAGTCTATGCCATTTTGCTTTCCATACCTACGATGTGAATAAAAACTGAGAAAATTAAAAGCATATGAATTAAAATATAATAAAAGCTACGGAAATATATATGTAGGTATATGTATTTAAATAGTCATTACCTGTGCGTCGTCTGCGGTTATACAACCCTGGTGGTGGTAGCAGCGGCGACTCCATGGGCGGTGGTGGTGGCGTCTTCGTAGGCGGTGGTGGTGGTGGTGGCGACAGCATAGGCGGCGACGGTGGCAAGAGCATTGGCGATGGTATTGGCGATGGTGGCATGGGCCCACCCCCAGTCTGACTGGCCTGCTGACGGCGCGCGCAAGCCTTTTTTCGCGCCGCGCATTTCGCGCTGTTCCAGTACTAGATAGTAGCAGCAAGAGCAGATATTAATAAAAATTGCATTAATGGTTTTAGGACTTGAATAACAACATAAAATAAATAAAAAATAACATCAATGTAGTCATATGGACTGTGGATATTTATTGATTGCTAGCTTTTTCCCGCGACTCCGTCCCCGTGGAATTAGTTATTTGGGCAGCTTATTTTTTTTATCCAATTTGCTTTTTCATCAATTAGGGCTCTCTTCCCCCGCACACCCGCGTTCACATTCACCACCGTACTCCCAAGTCAAGCGTGCCTATAGAAGTTTTACTTCAAAAACCCCCGATTTTGAAACATTCTTCCGCTCCACTCCGCTCCTATTGGTGTTAGCGTGATGATATATAGCCTATGTCCTTTCTCAGGCTCTAGACTGTCTGTGTACCAAATTTCATTTACATCGGTTCAGTAGTTTTAGTGTGAAAACGAGACAGACAGACAGACAGAGTTACTTTTGCATTTATAATATTAGTTAAGATTAGGATAAAGAATGGCTGGACGAATTTGAATAAAATTTGTTATGTAGTTAGATCTCGGAAAATATACAGAGAATACTTTTGATTTCAATATTAGCGTCTAGCTTGGCTTTGCACGCTTTTGCATTTTCCTTGGTTTGCTTGTTCATAATTTATATAAATAAAGTTCTTGATTACAAAAGTCACAAATTAACATTTAAGAAGCAGTTACATTATCAAATAATAACATAACTAGCTGTTGCCCGCAACTCCGAGAATAGGGGTGGGTCGATCAAATTTTTTGTCACTCGATGCTATAGGGACGGTCTATAGTTTCATAAAAATCGGCCCAAGCCATTTCGGAGGAGTTTGATAACAAACACCGCAACACTACATTTTTATATTATTAGAAAGATAAAAGTTCCAATTTACTCACGTCTCGCCACTTCTCACCAGACTTGGTGGTGCCGGTCCCGCAGCAGTTGAGCTCTGCTGCGAGACTCTGCCACCGCTCGTGCAGTCGCCTCTTGTCCAGAGGCCCCTCATTGGTGAGGGCACCCCTGGCCATCTCCGGGTGCTCCTGCATGAACTGCAGGAGCACCTCCCACTGCTGCTCAGACACCAGTGGTCTTGCTGGCATCTTAAACAACAATCATTATTAATACTCTGTTATTTGTTTTGGTCAAATCATTAAAAAGAAACAGTTAAGAAAAATATAATTCAGATTTTATTCAGAAACCAATATATTTTGTCACTTTTCTTATAAGAAAATCAACGATTCTTCATACTCAAGTTTTTTAAACCCTTAGGAACTTTTCTTATCAAATGCAAAATGGACACAATGCCTCAATGGAGAAGGGTTCGGATAACATATTGTTTATGCTGGAGGAATAAATCTTCGAGTATTTCCACATAATCCATGGCATTCATCCGCCGACAAACAAGCTCTTACGAACTTTTCTTACTAAATGCAAAATGCACCCAATGGCTCAATGGAGAAGCGCCGTATATGTTTCGAAAAGTAAAATATTTCAAAAAAACATTTTTTCGATGCGCTCGTTAAATGCTAATCTATTTTGGTATAAACTAAATGACTTTTCTTAACTAATATAAAAGTAACTTACATTGATGGTTTCAAACGGTCGCCTCACGTTATGACATGACAGCCAGCCACAGAACAGAGGCGCTACTACGAAATTCGAAAATCGAAGTACGTATCGTATTATCCCTCTCACTCTCGTGTCAAATCATATTAGCGTGAGCGGGACGGCACGAAACGAAGTTCGAATTATGCACTTCGTTTCGTGCCGTTCCGCTCACGCTAATGGTATTTATTACGAGAGTGAGAGGGACCGCACGATCCGAACTTCGTACTTCGAATTTCGTAGTAACCCCCCAGTACGCACTGCCGTACGACACAGATAAGAAAATAAGTAGTTTGCGCTTACAACTAACCTCTGCGCTTTGCGTTTAATTTAATTCACGACATGTTTTTATTTTTCGCTTACTAACGATAATATCATAAAGTTTAAGTCTTTATTCTATTATTAACAAATAAAACACAAAATATAGTTGTTTCGTACTTAAAACACCACAATTGAGGCCTTTCATTTTCATGATAGTAAATCATTCGTCGTCATAATATTTGCAAAAACCAAACTTTTATACCATTCACTTGGTATCGATTGCGATTACAACTACCTCGGCGCTTAGCTTCATTCTGTTACGCGAAACGATTTCTTAATTACGCTTGTATAATGTACTAGCTTTTGCCCGCGACTCCCTCCGCGTGGAATTAGTAATTTGAGCAGCTTATTTTTTTATCCAATTTGCTTTTTCATCAATTATGGCTCTCCTTAGATCCTTCCGAAAGAAGTGAAACTTCTACAAGTTAAGTATGAAGTATCTTTTTCTATTTATTTTTTTATTTTCTTCAACTTCATTTTTTTGTTACTTTTACGGTCATCCCGTGAAACCATATATTTCAAACTAAATACAAACTGAAATATAGATGCACAGAAAAAACCCCAGAAAAAAGACCAATGCTGGGAATCGAACCCAGGTCCTCAGCGTTCCGTGCTGCGTGCTTACCCCTACACCATCACTGGTCTAGAAGTTAGCGACGAATCTTTCCCATACATCGTACACTTCAGTATGTTATAATCACATTAGGCAGTGATAAAGCGCATCTATGTTAATGCCCTCTACCGAGTCCCAACCCCCAACCCGCCCAACCCAACCTAACCCGCCTCCAACCCGCTCCCAATCCGCCCCCAACCCGCCCCCATCTCGCTCTCAACCCGCTCCCAACCCGCCCCCAACCCGCTCCCAACCCGCCCCTAACCCGCTCCCAACTCGCACCCCACCCGCTCCCAACCCATCCCCAACCCACTCTCAAGCCGCCCCCAACCCGCTCCCAACTCGCTCTCATCCCGCCCCAACCCGTTCCCAACTCGCCCCCAACCCGCCTCCAACCCGCTCCTAACCCGCCCCAACCCACCCCCAACCAGCTCCCAACTCGCCCCCCCACCCGCTCTCAACCCGCCCCCAACCCGCTCTCAAGCCGCCCCCAACCCGCTCTCAACCCGCCCCCCCACCCGCTCCCAACCCGCCCTATCTAACTGGGCTATCTAACACTGAAAGAATTTTTCAAATCGGAGCAGTAGTTCCCGAGATATAGAAGTTTTACTTCAAAAACCCCCGATTTTGAAACATTCTTCCGCTTCGCTCCGCTCCTATTGGTGTTAGCGTGATAATATATAGCCTATAGCCTTCCTCGATAAATGGGCTAACTAACACTGAAAGAATTTTTGAAATCGGAGCAGTAGTTCCTGAGATTAGCGCGTTCAAACAAACAAACAAACAAACAAACTCTTCAGCTTTATATATTAGTATAGATATAGATATAGATACGTAGTTGCTTTGGGCTTTCAAAACCAAGCCAAACCAAGTGTGTTAGACAATAAGGCTGCAGGTCAAGAGTACCCTAAACCGAAGAGCATGTATGAAGGGAATAAAGAAACTAGATGAAGCGAAACAAGTATGTAAGGATCGTAGCAAGTGGAAAGAAGTGGTCTCTGCCTACCCCTACGGGAAAGAGGCGTGATTATATGTATGTATGTTATTATTTATTTATTTATCGTATGGCTTACAAATTACCTACGCTTAAATCATAACTTAAATTTACACTTCCTAAGATATTCTGCTGCTTCGCTCGTGAGGGTTTTGAAGTCCTCGATCCTCCCTCCTTAATGTATGTATGTATTTATTCACTATAAAAACAAATAAAAAAATAATAAAAACTTACAAAAACAAAATTCCCGAATCTTTAAGAACAATAATACAATTTATGATTTTTAGAGAAAAAAACGGTTCCTTAATATTACATTATTTTATTTATGCAAATATCGTATTCTCACGGGAAAACACGTTTGAATTCAGCGCGGGCGACGCCGCAGGCATCAGCTTGTGCTTAGCTTATATAATTTTGCGGTTTACTTAACCACAATAATAAATGTCAGTTTATTACCTTTGTTTGTTGTACATAAAAACCGGCCAAGTGCGAGTCAGGTTCGCGTACGAAGGGCTCCGTACCACTTTATCGAAATACGTTTTAAAATACAGGGTTATTTGTAATTCACTAGCATCCTTTTAACCCCAAACTCCTACCACTTAAACAAATGTGTTTTGTTTTACGGCTTTTGTCATAACTTAATATTTTTGGTGTAATAACGTTTTGAAAATTTGAGACTACCTCTTATTTTTACGATACTCTGTGTATTTGTATGGGAAAATAAGTGCTTCATTTTAAAAAGTCGTAAAACAAAAACATTTGTTTGAGTGATAGGAATTCAGGGTTAAGAGGATGTCAGTGAATTACAAATAACCCTGAATTGTACCTTTTGTTCGTAGCGCTTATTCGTATTCGTCAATGCAGTCCGTCCATTATACCTATATATGTAATACTGGCTGTTGCCCGCGACAGCGTCTGCAAAGAATTTGTTCATCGATATCCCGCGGGAGCAATGCAGTTTTTATTTTGTATAAAAAAAATAGGTTTACGAGCGAACCAAAGAGAATGGCTTTCCTGTCGAGGTGGAGAACCCTAAAAACACTACACTGACGCAAAACAATGCATAATATTAGCATAGTACCGAAGGTCGACCAAGTAAGTCCTTTACCATTTTTTGTGACAGTTCCTACATCAGAATAAAAACAATAAGGCTGATTGTCACATTGACTTGTAAGTGAAAATAGCCTTTGATGTCTTAAGTCATATAACTGACATTGAACTTTAGGGTGGTAAAGGAGTTTCTTGGTCGACTATACATTTAGAAAATAAAAGTAAAAGTTAGGCAGAAATCTGTTCAGTTGCTAACAGTTAGTACAGTAAGTAATGTACCTGTTCAATACGTATAGTAGATGAGCTGAGTGTCATTTTTGGGTTGGTATTTGACCTGACCAGCGGCGGTGCCGCACTGATTGCGACAGGCGGGCTTCTTCTTCCTTTCCACCTTAATGAAGCCATCCTTGTCGCAACGGCGACTGTCCCTCTTCGAAATCGGCTTTCGAAATCCCTTTGTCGTCTACCCCCGCGCCTCAGTACCCCGCGGGCGAGAACTCATTTAAACTATTTAGCTATAGTTCGTGGGCGTTACCCACAGATTTAGTTGATTTAGAAAGCCGTGGTAGCATACTGGTTTGAACTGACGGCCTTTCAAGCTGAAGTGGGTTCGAACCCGGGCTCGCAGCTTTGAGTTTTTCGTAATTTATTACGTTTGAAGTTTACCATGAGTTTTACCGTGAAGGAAAACATCGTGAGGAAATTTGTGCACACCTGCGATTCAGAGGTGAGTGTGACGGTTCGAATCCGCACTGGGTCAGCGTGGGAACTACGGCCCAAGCGTTCTCATTCTAACATTCGTAACACATGGGATACGTTGGTCGAAACGCCTCTGGGTCCCACTTACCTCTTTGTTTCGGCATGACATATTTTGTGTCACTGAATAAAGTATACACATTAAATATTTTGTGTCAATAAATAGAGTATACAATTTGAATATTTTGTGTCACTAAATAGAGTATACACATTGCATATTTTGAGTCACTAAATAGAGTATGCACGTTAAATATTTTGCGTCACAAAATAGAGTATACACATTGAATATTTTGCGTCGCTAAATAGAGTATACACATTGATTATTTTGTGTCATTAAATAGAGTATACACATTATATATTTTGTGTCACTAATTATACACATTACCTATTTTGCGTTTTCAGTTTCTGCTGCAAAGATGGCTCCGAATTCGGAAAAAAATGAATCAGTTTATTGTAATGAAGATAACATAGAACTGAAAGGTCCTCAAGCTGGTGCCAGGACTTATAGAGTAATATACACTGCTGTCTTTATCTATGTATACTGGCACATTGCTGGGTTGTATGGACTGTATTTGGTGCCTGGCGCTTCATGGAAGACGATTTTATTTTGTAAGTACCTTTTTAGGGTTCCTTACCCCAAAGGTAAAAACGGGAACCTATCACTAAGACTCCACTGTCCGTCTGTCTGTCTGTCACCAGGCTGTATCTCATAAACCGTGATTTGAAATTTTCACCAAATATGTTTTACTGTGGCCGCTATAACCACAAATCGCTCCTTTAAAAGAACACTGACACAATTACAAATTATTGTCATTTCAAAACTAAACTTTATGTAAAAAGAAAAAAGTTTAGTTTTGAAAATTTGTAATTGTGTAAGTGTTCTTCTAAAGGAGCGAAAAACTGAAAGTAAAATAATACAGAAAACTAACGGGAACGTCATACAGGAAACCTGGAAAACGAAATATCGGCAACATCTAGTTCTGAACCTGGTTCGGCTTTAATCTTACTTTTTGTTACAGCTCTACTCACATTTTGGTTGAGTATACTAGGCGTGACTGCAGGCGCCCATCGCCTCTGGTCTCACCAATCCTACAAAGTGAATCGACCTCTAGAAATCTTCCTGATGCTCTGCCAAAGCATGTCTTGCCAGAACTCAGCTGTACACTGGCTCCGGGACCACAAACTTCATCACAAATACACTGACACTGATGCAGATCCTCACAACTCTACCAGGGGCCTATTCTACTCTCACTACGGCTGGCTACTCGTAGAAAAGCACCCAGAGTGCATTAAAAAGGGCAAAAATGTGGACATGTCTGATAGTTCTAGCAATCCAGTACTGATGTTTCAGAAAAAGTGAGTGTTGCTACTGATCTTAAGAGCGTGCCGAGCTTCTGACGCATTTATTGTATTCATTTAATTCGCTTCCTGTATTGTTACTAGTAAAGCTTAAGTTTTGGAATTCATATGTAAGGATATTTGAGGATTCTCTCTATGAGTCAATTAAGTCTTTCAGCCACTTAGATTATTTAAACACTAGATAGAGTGTCAGTAGCAAACACTGCGATACAAAACGTCCAAAAACCCATTTGACAGCTTCATCTTTCGATCGCGTTACGTCATTCAGACTGAAGGGGCAAATGACATATAAGCCAACTGTTGGCTTATATTTTTCGGGACGTTTTCATGCCACCTAAGCTCTATCTAGTGTATATATAATCTAAGTTCAGCCACTTTAGACATATGACGTTTTCGTGGCGAACTCGCTGCGCGCTTGCCTCGATTTTATCACGTTTGCGAATCTCCAATGTTATAGCAGGGATCGGCGACCGTTAGCATTTTATGTTAGTTTGACGTCAAACGTAATGACTAACATGGATAAGTCTAAAATAAAACCATATGGGTCGTTTTAAAAAAATATATATTAATACAAGCAACTTTAAAAAAATGGAAAAAATATATACAATACATAATTAAGGGCTTTTATCATAATTTGTTCTATGTTTGATATTGTCAATCGATTCCTTTTAACATTGAGGATCCATTTATATAAAGAGAACGAAAATAAAAGTGGCCCGTACTTCATAATCATAATAATAGAAATGTTAGAACCTCGAAAAATCATCGACGACAATAAAACTCGATAAAAAAAGATATATTTTTAATAGGTACCTATATAAATTGTGCACGAAATTTAAATATAATCATATCCATGTAATGCTTGCGTCGAAAAATTGTTACCGGTCGCCAAACACTAGTGATAAGCTCTTAGTAATAATTATTTTTCTAATAGGACGTTCCCATTTCAGATACATTAAAGAGCTAACAGCTCTCACAGCAATGGTACTGCCGACTTTCATACCCATGTTATGTTGGGGCGAGACCTTCAACTGCGCATGGCATCTATCCCATCTCCGTCTGATTGTCAACCTCAATTTCACTTTTCTGGTTAATAGTGCTAACCATAACCATGCGCACGGCCATAAACCTTACGATAAAGCTGTTTCAGCTAGCAACATCCCAATGTTCTCTATCGTACCAGTAGGGGAAACTTACCATAACTTCCACCACGTTTTCCCCTGGGATTACCGCAACTCCGAAATAGGGAATACTTTTGCCAATGTCACTACGATGTTTATAGACTTTTGCGCGAGGCGAGGGTGGGCGTGGGACCTGAAAGCGGTATCGCCAGACATGGTGAAGCAGAGGATGGAGAGGACAGGAGATGGAACGGACTTATGGGGGAAGAGAATTGAGAAAAGGTCTGAAGAGCCTCAGGTATTTCAATAGCCGTTCGAGTGCTTTTTAGGGTTCCAGAGCTTGTCACATTTATGGGGTGAGTGGGTAGATATTACTTAGTGGGAGATAATCAGAAACCAAATTTTAAAATTACAACAATCTATTCAAGAATAACAAAACTCCTAGGTCGCGGGTAGTTAGATTTAGATTTACTGGATTTTATTTATTTTCCCCCTCAACCCTGAAACATGCATAATAAGGAAGAGAGATGTGAATGAACTTCTCGTTCCAAACGCCATATCTACATACAACTGATTTTCTCATGGTTTTTAGACCGATTGCAGATGTACAGAAAAAGAAAAAAAAAAGATTTACTGGAGTTGAACGCACTGAATTTAAGCAGGAACAGAACCCAGAATGTCTAGCCACGTCAGGATGTCTATTTCTAAGTTTCCTTCTAGGCTGCTATTTATTTTATTCACCACAAAACCGTTGCGTTTTAGCACCTCCTGAACATGTCTCAGCTCATCCTCAACAAATTCAGGGTCACACAGATCCAATGCCCTATTTTGCAACGAACTCACAACGGATTGGAGATGTCTGGGACAGTAGTGAAATGAAGCATTCAGGTACCTATCCGTGTGCGTCGGCTTCCTGTAGACGGTATGTGTCAAAGAACCATCCGTTCTCGTCATTACCTTAACATCAAGGAAAGCTAATGTATGTCCCACCTCTAATTCATAAGTGAACTGAATCTTGGTATGATGGAATTGAGATGCCAGAAACTATTATTATTTGTTTTATTTTAATTATTAATGGTTATTTTTTTTATTTGGGTATTTAATTTTCATTTTGATTTAATTTTGTTTTTGAATTTAATTTATTGTTAGTTTATTATTATTGGCTGTAATTTATTTTTTTATTGACCTGTAATTAATGTACAATTGTATTTAATAAGTCGCTTTATTACTTTATATAATAATAATAATAATTTTATTCATTCTGACAGTAAGGATCCATAAGATTATTAGTGTTTTAGTTAAGTATAACTATGTTAGTATACATATATATTGGACAAGTGACATTGTGTTTTTAATTAAAAGAAGAAGATCTGGCGTCACGTCGAGTCGACTCTTGGTTTGATCGACAGCCCGTGCAACCCAAGACAAATGAAGAAACGGGCCCGCGAGGAGAGCAGCCCAAAACTAAGATGCGTGAAGAAGAAATTTGTTGTGAAAAAATAAAGTTTTTCTTATCTTATCTTATCTTATCTTATCTTATCTTATCTTAAGAGGAAACACGCGACCGGCGGGAGTCTTACGAAAACCAATCCCGCCAGAACAGCACAATGGACGTCGCGGCACTTACCACCGCGCTTACAGAAGCCATCAACGCGAGCAAGTCAAAGTGGAGCTTCACAACGGACCTACCTTCGTTCAGCGGCTACTGCCACGAGTGGCTGCAATTCAAAGCAGCATTCAACGAAACCGCGCCGAGCTTCGCGCCAAGTGAGAACGTCGCCCGCATCAGAAAAGGGCTCAAGGGAGTAGCTTTGGAAGCCGTCAGCGCCCTCCTCATCAGTCAGCCACGACCTGAGGATATCATGAACGCACTCGAACAAAGGTACGGAAGACCCGACGCTCTGCTTCTCGGCGAGATGGAGAAAATGAAAACGCTTCCCCGGCTCACGGACGGCGCGCGTGACTTGTGCGTGTTCGCTAGCCGCATAGCCAACACCGTCACAACGATCGAGTTGTTGAAGAAACCGCAGTACCTATACAATCCAGAAGTGCTGCGCGTCATCGTCGAAAAGTTAACACCAATACTACGAAACAAGTACTAGGTTAGCTGGAAGAGATCCCTTTTTAGGGATAAGTTCGCCTTTGTTCTCCTCTCTGTGTATTTGTATTTTTTTATTTTTATGTGCAATAAAGAGTTTACATACATACATACATACAAGTGGTATGACTATGCGGCGAGTAGTGAAGATACGACCGAGTTGAAGATGATCGCAGAGTTCTTAAACAAGGAGGCCGACAAGTGTGCCCCCTTCATATTTCATACTTTTAAGATAAAATACTTTTTCAAAAAAAGTCCATTTTTATTTTAGTTAGGGAGGCGAATAGGGGAATTTTCGGCAATACTCGAGCGTGACAGTTTAAGATATGAGAGATACCTTAGACCTGATAGAACAACCTTGTAAAGTATTTAGCTCTATATGTAGTGACGCGCGCCTAGGATAGACGATCAGATTAGTAAAAAAAAATGGATAGTCTGAAATACTCGAGCGCGTCAGATTAAGATATTGGGGGTTGATTTTAGTGTTTAAAGACTAAATTTAACTAATCTGACGATAAGTCCTTGACGCCGCCGAGTTATAGGGTCGCGAACTTGTAAAAAAAAAACGTTAATCCGGCATTCTCGAGCGCGATTTTTTTATTTTTTATTTTGAAGAATATAATCTAAAACTTACTAAAAATACAAAATCTGCCGGTTTCCGCATGACCGGAAGTGTGGAGGAGCCATTTCGTCTTCCTAAGAACGCGTTACGGCATATAAGTCGCGAACGATACATTTTACAAAAAAAAAGTTTAAATAAACAAAAAAGGCAATTTTATTTTACACAAAAAAGGTCTCTTTACATTTTTGTCCAAAGTTAAAACTTTTTGACTTGAAGCATCATAAAAACTCAAACTCCCGGTTTTTTGAGTATATCTCGAAAACTGAGGGTGTTAAAAAAAAATTGATATGAAGAAGAAGAAGAAGATGAATTGTATTGAGCAAAAATGTAAAGATCATACATAACAATACAATTATAATCCAATTTTTATATCATTTCATTTTTTTATACAATAAATAATACACTTCGTACTACATTTCATCTACATTTACGTTGGTTGTATCTATCGCTTTATTGTCATTCTTAAATTCCCCATTTTATCAAGGAGAAAGAAAGGAAAAAAAGAAACCAAAAAACCTTTTTCGGTCAGATTAAGAGAACCCACCAACATTTTTGTCAGATTAAAAAAATATGCTTTCAGGATACCGAGATAAACCTCCCCTATGAAAATCTGACGCGCTCGAGTATTTCAAAAAAACTTTTTTTTTTGCATTTTCAAAAATTCATCGTAACTTATCGTCACACCGAAATCGTCAGTTTTTTTAAAGGGAGCTTCCTTGGGGCCTACTTAACATCCCTTCCGAAAATCTGACGAGTTCGAGTAAATTTTTTTTTTGCATTTTTGACTACTTTATATGCCTACCCCCACTACGCAAACCGGCAGATTAGTATACCGTTGTTATCAGAGGCACTCGGGGCATACGTAGTATGAATATCTGACGCGCTCGAGAATGCCCAAGTAACTGTTTCTTTTAACATTTTTGAAAAACCGTACACGCCAAACCCACCGCTAAAATGGTTTTTGCCATACGAGCTTTTCTTTTCGAAATTATTTTATCTTTCGATTTTGATAGGTCTCGACGGCGCCGTTGAATTACGCCATTTAGCTACCTCGCCTCCCTAACTATTTGTTTTAATTGGATATTTAATTAGGTATTTAGACCTCGACTTTTTATGGATAGAACGTTCGAATAATCTGAATCGAAAATTAAAAAACCGATTCTTTGGAAAATACTGTATTCATAGCGATAGCAGACAAAACAAACTGTGTCGTGCAGTCTCTTTCGCTCTCCCGGTTTTAACCCCCCCCCCCCCCGGTTTTACAGTAAAATTACATAAAGTTTACCACTGACAGATGGTTTGCCTTCATTTCATGTTCAACTTTAACGACCTACAAATAAAGCCAATTTTAAAATACTGTTACCCACGTTTGCAGATTTTGTAATAGCTACTTTATTTGTATGGTGTTAAAGTTGGAAATTAAATGAAGGCAAGCCATCTGTCAGTGGTAAAAAGTTTGGTAAAGATGCGTTTAGTTATAACATGCTGCATGCGTTTTTGAAAATAAAACTGCGAAATAAATTAGAAAAAGTATTTTAGAAAAAATAGTATTCACAAGATACTCAGATACCAAAAGATAGTATCTAAATACAAGATACAAAATAAATTTCTAACAAGTATTTCAAATTTGTATCTTAGATACTTTTATCTTAGTAAGTCACATCTCTGTTCTTCAGACAATTCTTTATCACAAACAATTTGCACTCCTAGATCAAAGAGCATCAACTCAAAATAATGTAAGTAGGTACCATTTTAATTTAGACTTCATTCAATTTCTGAAAGATCTAAATTAAAATGGTACATTATTTTGAGTTGACGCTCTTTTGATCTAGGAGTGCGAATTGACAACATATTATTTTTTTGAGCCTCTTAGCCCCCGTTCCCACTATGTCGTGTGTCGTTCCGTTTTTTAATCGTGCGTTCTAGTTTGTATCGAAATCGTGTCCGACAAGTGTGAACAGCTTCGTACAAAATGTTCTGCCATTCGAACGCACGGGAACGGACGGTTAAAACGGAACGGAACGACACACGACATAGTGGGAACGAGCTCTTATTTTACTGGTTCCCTGTACTTGGTTTGGAAAGGCTTAATAATACGCTGATAGCTATTGTTTTCACCAGGATTTGTATTCAATTTATTTTTATTCACTTATTCTAAAATGGCGTAACTCTAGTTCTACCGTAGAATAGACCATTTACTTTAGTCTTATCTCCATCGAAAAAAAAAGTTTTAAGTGATCCGGTTTTATACCACGAAATTCGATTTTAGAACTGCGCATCGTTCCATTCAAGCTAATATTACGAAACATAAGAGTGAAAGGAATGGCATGACACGATGTTCAAAAATCTAATTTCGTATTAGCCCCCAAATTATGTAAGTACTTAATAAAATTGAAACTGTCGTTTCAATGTCAAATACAAAATTATTGAACACCTTATTTTTTCTTTGGCAAAAGGCAGTGCCATTTTATCTAGTATTCATAGACCTGATAAAATTAGGACATATTTATTACTCTTTTGTATTTTTTATATTAAGCAATGTACTTATTTTTTTATAAACATTGTGTAGTTTCAGGAAACAAAATGTTTTCGACTCGTACATACATTTTAAGTGTTTTTAAAATTAATTGTTGTCAATGGCATCTTGTGTCCCTTGACACTTTTGAGTCATTTGAAAATTTTGAGATCCTAACTTTTTAGATTCAACTAACTCTTCAGACCTTCGAGCATTCTTCACACCCCATCCCCATAGATTAGTCCCATCCCCTGTCCTCGCCATCTTCTGATTCACCATATCTTGCGAAACAGACTTCAAATCGTACGCCCATCCTCGCTTCGCACAAAAATCTATGAAGAACGTAGTGAAATTGGAGAAGTTGTTCCCCAATTCGGCAGTTCTGTAATCCCCGGGGAAGGCATGATGGTAGTTGTGGAAGCTCTCCCCTAGTGCTATCCAGGAAAGGGCTGATAGCTGAGTTGCTGCTATATGTTTATCATAAGGCTTGTTGCCAATGGCGTGGGCTATGCTGTTCAAGCTGAATGTCACGTTCGTGATGGTTATGAGCCGAAGGAGCGACATGTGCCATGCGTGGTTCAATGTCTCATTCCAACATAGTGGGATGAGACCTGGAAGGACCATTGCGAGCAGTATGGTCAAAGGTAGGATGTATCTGAAAGAAGATATTGTAGGTACATGGTAAGAATATAGGTAATTAGCGTTAGAAACTAAGTGTTCTGTCATGTCTATCAAGAGTACCTGGACCCGGCAAGCACTAAAATACTAATGAGTGTTGTGGAAGCGAAAGATGTATGTCAGGATTTTAGCACATGGAAACAAAGTTTCTGTCTCCTTTACAGGGACGGAGACGTGATTGTATGTATGTAAGCTGTGTGTAATAATGTAAACAAACCTTGTATTTAAAATGTCTTTAATTTTTATTTTCCCTCATCAAATACTGCTAAATTAGTCCGTGTGTTATTTAATCAATACTTACCGCAACACTATCCTAAACCATTAAAACAATAAACAAGTGCCAGAATATGGATATTTCATTAAAATGGTTTATTTAGATTGTTCGCAATTTCAATTGACATTGATTTTAAGTATCGAAATTACGGCACTTGGTTGGTTTTTTATGTTTTTGAATAGACCCTTCTTTATGTGGTTTCGGATGTACCATTCGGTCAAAGTACTCCGACCATAAAAAAAGACCACCAAACGACCATAACAAGCCGTGATGGCCTAGTGGTTTGACCTATGGCCTCTCAAGCAGAGGGTCGTGGGTTCAAATCCCGGTTCGCACCTCTGAGTTTTTCGGAATTAATGTGCGAAATTACATTTGTAATTTACCATGCGCTTTACGGTGAAGGAAAACATCGTGAGGAAACCTGCATGGACCTGCGAAGAAATTCAATGATGTGTGTGAAGTGCCCAATCCGCACTGGGCCCGCATGGGAATTATGGCCCAAGCCCTCTCATTCTGAGAGGAGGCCTGTGCCATGCAGTGGGACGTATATAGGCTGGGATGATGGATGACTCCGACCATACCGTACTCACTTTTTTTGAAACATCAGTACCGGATTCTTATCAATATCTGCCATACTAATAGTCCTTCCTCTTTTTATAACCTCTGGGTGTTTCCTCACAAAAACCCATCCGCAGTGAGAGAAGAAGAGCCCCCTGGTGGGGTTGTGGGGATCCGCGTCAGTGTCGCTATATTTATGGTGGAGACGATGGTCGCGAGCCCAGAAGAAAACAGAGTTCTGGGCAGCCATGCAGTGGCAGAGCATAAGGAATATTTGAAGAGGTCGTTTGGCCTTGTAGGTCCTATGTGTCCAAAGGCGATGGGAGCCTGCTGTCACTCCCAAAGTACAGGCCATGTATGTGACGATAGCTGAAAAGAAACAAATTTAAAAAAAATAAAAGTTTTAAGGTCCTACCGAGCTTCTTGCGCTAATCGATTTTAGGTATTCTATGCACTCGTGTATGTGTGCGCGAGAGCGGCAAGATTCAAAGCCGTGCACAAGCGCAAGCGAGACAAGTTCCCCGTTCGATGGTAGAAGGAGAACTAACGCACCTAACTATACGGCCAAGTGGGAAGCACGACGGCTTAAGATAGGTTGGTCAGACCGCGCGTGTATTTAAGTATTTTCATAGTATTACTAAAACAAATGCATATTTTAAAAATGTAGCACCACTAGGCCCTCTAGGTTCAAAATCAAAGGTCATGAACTGCCGTGCAGTATTTACGCCTTACTAAGGATTTATTTTATTTATTAAAGCGCCTTTAATTTTTTTTCTGTCGAGCAAACCACAAGACAAGTAATCGTGTTTCGAAAAACACTGGTCATTAGAGTGAATCCTCAAATATCTTACACATGAATTTCAGAACTAAAGTTTTGCTAGTAATGATACAGCAAGGGACTAAATGAATGCAACCAATGCGGTGTACTTTCGTTTGGCAAATTACGTTTCCCAAACTGATTCATTTGGCAAATGTTTAATTTCCCAAATGTTTATTTTTTCTGAAACTGTAAACTATTTAGAATATATTTCAGGACTATTCTGCAGGTTAGGTTAGGTTAGGTTAGGTTTGTTTTATAACAATCCTGAAAAGTTTACAGTTTCATACAAAATAAACATTTGGGAAATGAAACATTTGCCAAATGAATCAGTTTGGGAAACGTAATTTGCGAAACATTAGTATTATACTCATTCTAACACACGTGCACGTCAGCTACGACACATAATACTTAATTATGTTTTCACCCAGAACCTTCTCTCCTACACTTTTACACAAATCGATAGTTATAACACACAGACTCATTTGCTACACACATAATCACACGTTTCGCATTCGCTAACAAAATCTATGGAGAAGATTTTACTTTTAGGCGCAAGCCGCACAGAAGAAACGTGGGACGGGGGCGCGTCGCAATCGCGGCGCCCCTTAAATCAGTTTTCATACTAAAAGTATAGAAGCGTCGCGATCCAAAGCAGACAGAAGAGACGGGGCGGAGACGCGGCCTGCGGACAAACGACGCGGACTGCGACGCGCCCCCGTCCCACGTCTCTTCTGCGTGGCTTGCGCCTTAGATATTCTTTAGCAAATCTGATTTTCAGAGATCGGAATCTTCACGGCAAAATATAAGACTGTCGCAACCAAGCTAGTGTTAGAACCAATTTTTTATCGATATCGATAGTTGTGAAATAGAAGAAAAAAACGGTCCACTAAATAAAAAAATCACAGATCTCAATGCACCACATGACCTTCAAATAACATTGCATATGAACTTCGGTAATAATAAAACTAATAATAATAATAAATTTTAAACTTGGTAGTTTATGCATTCGACTTTCTGATTTTGTCGATTTTGAAATTTTTTAGAATTTTATACAATATTGGCATTTTTGAAGATTTATAACGTCTCAAAAATAGCTTAGTTTAAAATTAACATTAGCTCCAAACTGTTCAAAACTACCATACGCATTAACTCCAAACTGTTTAATTACCATTGTGACAGTAAATAGTATTAGTAAAACTACAAAAATATAATGAATACCATAACTATATACTTAGGTAATATCAAAACCCCGAATATGTTACTTCTAAACCCGCGCGCCCGAGACGCACAAATCTCTATCTTAAAATCGTCATAACTCCCAAACTTATTATTATTTTCATAAACTTCGAAAAACATCCCGAGGTATAACCTTTTTGAACATGTAAATGTTGAGATTATGTAAAAAATATCATAAATAAGAGTAGATATTGGGCCCACAAGGTACACCAAAAAATGACCATTTTAGAGCTTTTTTTTTAATTTATGAAAGAAATATAGGACTATGTCAGTTTTATTTTTTTGTATATTATTAATCTCGTCAATACAAATATTTTGACACCTCAATTAACTATATGAGAGTATTTATATTTATTTTAATTTTTACATTGTTTAAATAGTAATAATCTAAAGTATGTACAATTTATAAATAAAGGAAAATAAAACTGAACCTAAAACTAAAAATTTATAAATAAAAAATATCATTTAGGATGTCACCCGACGGCATAGTTCCCATTAACTATATTGACTTAGAAATAACGGGAATATCCGCATGTCACACTTTTGTTGAAAACGGGGCCCCTACAGAAGCGATCGAAAAAACATTTCCAATGTTAAAACATATTTAATACAGAATTTTGAGACAGATGCAATTTCTTCTTCGAAGTCCGCGTCAGTACACACAGCAGCACATGACATTTTATTTGGTTTGTGATAGTGACAGGAGTAGATAATCATTAATTTCTCAACATTCCCTGGCCTGTTTCGTTTATCACCTGACCTAAAATTCTGTATTAAATATGTTTTTTATTTAGTGGACCGTTTTTTTCTTTTATTGCACTACTATCGATATCGGTAAAAAATTGATTCTAACACTAGCTTGATTGCGACAGTCTTATATTTGGCCGTGAAAATTCCGATCACTGCTGATGTTACTTACTGAATACAATGGTCTGCCATTTAGCCCCAAAGCAAAGATACAGTCCATACAGCCCACCAATGTGCCAGTACAAATAAACAAGTACGTTCAAGTATACCACTTCGTATGTCCTGGGGCCTGCTTGCGGTGCTACCAGTTTTACGTATTCATCTGTTTGTGTGTTTTGTGTTTGTGTTTGTTGTTTTGGATTATTTTTTGTTGTCTTAGAAGATGTCATCACGACGCCTGTTGCTGTAACGTGTGAATTGTCAATGATTGACGACTAATGATTAATAATTACAATAAAACTATTTGGGATATGCAGCGTGACATCAAATTGATGTCATCGGCATCAATAGTACGGGCCCTGAATGAGCCTAAATGGTCTAACAGCCGTTGAAGATCGACCTAACCGATATGTTAACTCGATGAGACATATTGTTTATCAAATATAATTTATAAACAAATATGCCTATGATAACTTGCCTATCGAAAAGTGTTCATAGCTATTTTTTTTTGTTTAATTGTTGAGTGCCTTTAACCATCTTCCAGCTCCATCATCAGATCTGTACCTCTACCATGAGTTTACACTAGTTCACAGTGACCGTACTCGCTAGCGACGGCGTAAATGATTTGTATGGAGAATTGTACTTCCGTAAGTGATCGCTAGAGGCGCTGCACAATTCTCCATACAAATAATTTACGCCGTCGCTAGCGAGTACGGTCACGTAAACTAGTATAAACTCATGGTAGTGGTACTGGGATCAAAGTACTCGTCAAGACGAATCAAACGAGTCCAAACTCGATGGGGTTGTGTCGTTTTATTGTGGAGTGCCTTTGGCCATACTGAATTAATTAAATTACGATTACCCCATCGAGTTTGGACTCGTTTGCTTCGTCTTGACGAGTACTTTGATCCCAGATGGTAACCAGGGTCTGATGATGGAGCTGGAAGATGGCTAAAGGCACTCCACAATAATACAAAAAAAAAATTGCTATGAACACTTTTCGATAGGCAAGTTATCATAGGCATATTTGTTTATAAATTATATTTGATAAAAAATATGTCTCATCGAGTTAACAGATCGGTGAAGGTCGACCTTCCACGTCTCCTCTACTTTTTCGGACACGACATGGAGGACATCATCATCATTAAAATCAATCTAACCACTGGGCTATCCGTTCTTCGAAAGATTTTAAACTTACCCACTTAAAGAAGTTAGGTATGAAGTATCTTTTTTTTTATTTTTTTTATTTTTTTTTATCCACTTAATTTCTTCGACAAAGGATAATTGGAGCACGGGCACACTCACAATCGGAATGTTATCTGTCTTTTGTAAAAGGACAGTATACTTATATAATAAAAGTGAAACAAAGACCATAACAACATAACCTTTGTCAGCTTGTCAATCGTTTCGTTTCATGCAAATTTTTAATTGAATTCAGTTGTTGTATAAATTTTGTAGGTATAAAGTTCAGCTTTGTAAATTGTGGTTTTTGGGGTTCAGTGTTCCGTAATCAAACTAAGCCTGATCATCATCATCAGTTCAGTCGAAAGACCACAGCTGGGGCTAAATTCAGTAATGGGGGTAATTCAATCGTTTGGGTTGTGTTTAGTTTTAACTGCTATTCAGGAACGCCAAAACGCCAAACGCGAGAGGTTTGGGCTGAGCCTTATTTATTTGTTTATTTATTTATTTATTTATTTACAAAGCGAATTAACAGGAAAATAAGGCTCATTCCAAGCTCAACCCATTCCTATTCATTTGGGAGACCAAACGATTGAATTACCGCTCGCAAACCGTGTTGGGCCATTCCTGAATTTAGCCCCTGAACTGCGCGGAAACTATACGAGTATGTAATTTTCTAGAATAAAAACTATCGTAATGTCTTTTCCCAGGATTCAAACTACCTCTATATTAAATTTCATCTAAACCTCTTCAGTTTTAGCGTGAAGAGGTATCAAAGAGACAGGGAGACAGATAAAGACACTTTCGCACTTATAATATTAGTATGGATAGTATGGGTATGGACTAGTATGGATGTTATTTTATTGACCGCTATTATAAGCCATACGTTGATAATTATGCTGTGTCGATTCTCACGATCTCTAATTTAATAGACGCTTTTTAGGGTTCCGGAGCCAAAATGACAAAACGGAACTGTAGCGGAGTTTATAAATCTGACGCCTGGGTAAGGGCCAGAATGATTCAACCACTACATATGAGGATATAACTCAGTTTATTATGATAGTACAGATACAGGGTTTATGTACTCTTAATAATTATTGGTTTACATACATCTGGTTCGCATCAGTTAATTATATACAGTGTGATTATGACGTCATCGGGTAACCACATAAACAAGAAGTTGGCTTAATGTAAATGACACAATTGTACCAATAATACAGATGAAACCGGGTTCCATAAGGAACCCGCGAGGTCCACCGATACCACCCCTCGACCTCTCCTCACGCCTCCTTCTTCAATACGAATCTACAGGGAGATACGTATTGCATTAGAGTAACGCGCTAACAACGGCGCTTGCAAGAGCTAGTATTACAAGTATAATTCTGCACAACAGGTAAATTTATATAGGTCAAGATTGGGTAAATAATATGGAACAAACTCACAGCTTTCTTGTTCTCTGGAACTGCGTCTATATCCTCTCGCCATCCGTCCTCAATTATATACTCTCTAATCTGAGGGCAGTTCACTCACCCACTTCATCCATCAAGTTCAAATCCCAACCGATTTTCCCTCCTCGTCATAAACGTCAAAGTCATCCCTAAGATTGCCAGCTTAAAATAGGAATGACAGGTCAGAATAGGTGTCATTGCATGAATGCCACCAGCTAGTACATCGCGGAGTTCGCGGATTCCGCGACAGGAACCATTACAGTTTCGTCACTTCTATCTAAAATAAATAAATATAAATATTAGGGGACAATCTTACACAAATCGACCTAGTCCCAAACTAAGCAAAGCTTGTACTATGGGTACTAGACGACGATAAACATACTTATATAGATAAATAAATACTTAAATACATAGAAAACATCCATAACTCAGGAACAAATATTCGTGCTCATCACACAAATAAATGCCCTTACCGGGGTTCGAACCCGGGACCTCTTGCTTCGTAGGCAGGGTCACTATCAACTTCTGCCGTGTCAGGCCTAAGTAACGTATCTCCAAAAACGACGATTAGAGAAAAACGCGATCAAAGTTTTTGTTTCTGTTCATCTCATTGCTTGTTTACTAATAAAGTTTAAAATTTGAAATTTACACAGTAGGTTAGAAATATTATTGTGACGATGTATTTTTAATTCTAACACTGTGCTACGAATCAATTGGAAAAAAGACGGTTTTTAAAGTTTACACGGCCTTACTTTTCATACAAAATTCTGTAACGCAAAGTTGCGTATCTGCATATACGTTAGTTAAGCGTGACCATGCTCTGTTTATTACCCAAAACTGTGTAATGGCTATGACCTGTATCTTTACTTACATTACTTTTGGGAACCAAGAAACAGAACATTTAAGTAAATAAAATAAGTAAAGTGGAAGCTAGAAAACTTTTTATTGAATTTTATCACAGTAACAGGATTTCTATTAATTCTTAACTTGTAGGTATCTTTTTTAATAAATAATACTTATAAGGTCTTATAACAAAATATTATTATCTTTTCTCCCACTCCCTCCCCTCTAGTTAAACATACTCTTAATAAAATTATAATCAATATAGCTCTCCTTGGTTTCAGAGGGTAGGTACGTATCAAAATATATAAAGTTTAAAATTAATAATGGACGAAAATACATAATGGTCATTTGATATAATTATTCTTGGAAATACTCAACTTTATTACAGGATAAACCAACCATAATAAACCTAACCTAACCTAAACCAATCTGTAGATTACAAGATTAAAAGAGTTCGTTTTATCAATAGTTTCAAAGAAAATTTTAGTATATATTATGACCATCATGTATTTCGTCCATTATTCGTTTTAAACTGTATATATTTTGATACGTTCCCGTTTCAGAAGGTGTTACGTATTATGAATTATAATTAAAATGCCTATTTAACATATAACAACAACCTGATTTGAATTAAACTGCACCAAAAGATTTTTCAATTTCGATTCTGCGGGCGAGTTCTGTATGACCTATCTAACGTATTTGAAATACGGGAGATATCCATTACAAGTGCGTACAAAAATCCCAGATACGTTAGTTCGGCTATTGGTGTTTTTATTGAATTATGGCATAAAATGAAAATCTTCGATATGTATCAGATAGTATAGCATCAAAAATGACGATTTAGCACTGTTAAGCGTAACTAACGTATCTCAAGTTACGTTACTTAGGCCAGACACGGCAGAACTAGGCTAAAGCGGTCGTAATTATAATCGTAAGTCGTAATTATAGGGTTAATAGCGGTCCGTCCGTTTGTCTGTCTGTCTGTCTGTCTGGGGTATAGTGTGCGGTATCGTTGGATAGGTCTTTTATTTTATTTTATTATCATTAGTGGGTTGTGAAGACGATTTTTCGATACAGTGATCGTTTGCGAAATATTCAAGTTTAAAGTGTTTTTTTTTGTTAAAATCGAGCGTCCCTCCCCCTCTAAAAGCTAAACTGTTTGTATAAAAATTTTGAAAATAAATCAGCATGTGAGGAAATATCTCAAGGAAAACTATAACGGCTAAGTTTGATTGATAATTATTAGTAGTTCGGTTGCCCTAAGCAAAAATCAAGTAACTCAGTTTCGACATTTCATTTTTCTCCGATATTTTTTTTTTTTTTTTTTTAACTATGGGACCCAATACATCCCTGTATTGTTTTTTTTATATAATTATTATTATTTTTTATTTAATTCTATATTTGTATGGTTTTTTTAGTTAGTAATTTATTATATTTTAATTTGAAAAGATGACTTCCTGCCAAGTTTCTCGCGGCGCATTCTTCTTGGCAATGATGGTCCTTACGAAAGCGCTGGCAGTTTAAAAAAGTGACATGTAAACGAGCCCTTTGCGGCCTATTTGCAGAATAAACGTTTTGATTTTGATTTGGATTTTGACAAATTTTGAAGTAGAGCGAAAAAACTAAATTTTTGAACATTTCCTCATTACCTGCTCAAAAAATTAATTAAAGCATTCAAAATAACTGTATTTTCGTTATGAGAGATATCATTAACCGTGTACTTTATTTTTTTTTTTTTTAAATTTAAAAGGTTTTGATATAAAAACAAGTATCGTGAGATGCTTTAATTTTGTCTTGGTAAGAAGACTTGATAACTTTATAAATACAAGTATATCTAATATATAAAAATCTCGTGTCACGGTGTTTGTTATTGAACTCCTCCGAAACGGCTGGACCGATTTTTATGAAACTTTTTTCTCTATACTCGGCAGGTCTGAGAATAGGTTGTAGGCTATTTGTTGCATAACATATAAAAATCTCGTGTCACGGTGTTTGTTATCGAACGCCTCCGAAACGGCTTGACCGATTTTTATGAAACTTTTTCTCCACATTCAGTAGGTCTGAGAATAGGTCGTACCTACGTAGGGTATTTTTTATCTTCGCAGACGGAGTCGCGGGCAACAGCTAGTCTAATATATAAAAATCTCCAGTCACGGTGTTTGTTATCGAACTCCTCCGAAAGTTTTGAGAATTTTGAGATTGTAGGCCTTCGAGTTTATTTTTTTGTGACAATAACTTCAATAAATGCTCATAAAACTTAGTATGAACTTAAATTGAAGAAATTAAAACTTGATTAAAAAAATAACGATTGTACGGGATATCTCCTGGAATGCACATAATTAATTACATGTCAAATATTATGACTGTTTCCATAATGAAATACCTAAATAAATAAATAAATCTGTCTATCTATCTATCTACTTAAATATCATGGCACTGAAACAGGTCAACTAGAAATTAAGATATGTACATATAATTTAAATATCTCTATTAACAAGTCACAGTGGTTAATTAAATCTAATGATTGTGACTTCGATCAACAATACGTACTAGATTCAAGGTGACAGCTCCGAAACCGGCCAGAGAAAGAGAAGCACAAATTAATGCGCCAACCACTGCCAACGTGAGGACGTGATAAAATGCCACAATACTGTGCGTTTAAAAATTGCGGAAGCAGCCACCGTAACACTAAGCTTTCGGAAGGAATATCTTTTTTTAAGTAAGTAGGTACAAGTCAGTATTTCATTTAAAGTACGTATGAATTAGCAGTTTGCATAAAATTTAAAAATCAATAATTTATTGTTTGGTCAACCATTTCGCCAATAATCGGCGGTTCTGGAACAAGAAATTCATGGAGTAGTTCTCATTTTAAAATAAATTTTTATTTTCATTTTTTTGTACATTTCATAGTGATCCTTTTCGCTGTGCGTAATGGATATCTATTGTCGCGAAAGAAAGAGAAGAAGAATTTTATAGGCCTTTCAAAAATTCATCAATGTTCGATTAATTTTGACAAATTTGACGTAACTGGAAATAACCAAAGGCGTAGCTTAATAAAACGGCGATTCCCAAAATTACATAACATGTTTAAAATAATATGAAATTAAGTGTGGTGAGATGGAGCAGAGGAGTTATCACTTAAGTCCAGCTAAGTATATTATTAAAGAAGACGTAAAGATTTAAGCTTAAGCCGTATAATACAGGGTTATTTGTAATTCACTGACATCCTCTTAATCCTGACGTCCTATCACTCAAAGAAATGTTTTTTGACCAGAGATGGTGTAGGGGTAAGCACGCAGCACGGAACGCTGAGGACCTGGGTTCGATTCCCAGCATTGGTCTTTTTTTTGGGGTTTTTTCTGTGCATCTATATTTCAGTTTGTATTTAGTTTGAAATATATGGTTTCACGAGATGACCGTAAAAGTAATAAAAAAAATGAAGTTGAAGAAAATAAAAAAATAAATAGAAAAAGATACTTCATACTTAACTTGTAAATGTTTTTTGTTTTACGACTTTTTAAAATGAAGCACTTTTTTCCCATACATACACAGAGTATCGTAAAAATAACAGGCAATCTCCAATTTTCAAAACGTTATTACACCCAAAAATATTAAGTTATGACCAAAGCCGTAAAACAAAAAAACATTTGTTTAAGTGGCAGGAGTTTAGGGTTAAAAGGATGCTAGTGAATTAAAAATAACCCTGTATTGTTACGAGCCGTAGGGTTCGTTAGATAGATAATACGCCTTTAACGTAAAACTAATTAAATTGAACAATGGCCGATGGGGCAAAAAGGTTCTCGAGTGGCGTCCACGGACCGGAAGACGCAGTGTAGGTAGGCCTCCGACAAGATGGAGCGACGACCTGGTTAAGGTTGCGGGATGGCGTTAGATGCGGATGGCACGGGACCGATATGTTTGGCGAGCCTTGGGGGAGGCCTATGTTCGGCAGTGGACGTCTTTCGGCTGAAATGATGATGATGATCTATTTTCGCCATTCCCCTGCGACGTACTATGTAAAATTCCCGCTAAGGTGTCAACAAGAGTGTCAGCATGTCGCAATCATAGTCATCGGCGGCAAAACCCCCTTCTCCCAATGACAATGAACTTTGTGCATTCCAATCAGCGCGTTTAGATGATCTCTGCTAATTATTTGAGCTAGGGTCTGGTCTAAGTTGAGAGCGGAAGCGGCAGTGAATGGTGAAATTAAAATTTATGCATGCATTAGAGCTCCGTAGTGAATCGTGTCAATTTGCATATATTTTAAAAATAAAATAAAATAAATATCACGGGACAATTGACACCAATTGACCTAGACCCAAACTAAGCAAAGCTTGTACTATATGGGTAGACAACGGATAAACATACTTATATAGATAAATACATACTTAAATACATATTAAACATCCAAGACTCGAGCACATACAGTCGTATTTTTCACACAAATATCTGCCCCGACCGGGAATCGAACCCGGGACCTCAAGCTTCGTAGTCAGGTTCTCTAACAACTAGGCTATTCGGCCGTCTAATGGTATTTTATCGCAACTGTACTTTTTAAAGTAAAATGCTTGTTGTCTGTCCGGTCATTTTACCATGAAAGAGAGGGCATTTTACTATGAAACTTCGAAATGGCTGAACGGATTTTGATGAAACATGTCTAAGAACCATCGTCAAGAAACCTGCTTTCAAATAAAAAATTCGCATCCAAATCGGTTCACCCATTTAAGAGCTATGTTGCCACAGAGAGACACACACACGTCATAGTGGTCAAAGTTATAACACCCCTCTTTATGTGTCGGGGGTTAAAAATAAAAAATATACCACTGGTTCGGAAAAACCCTGTTGAGAAAAATTTGCAAGA
Organism: Archips crataeganus; assembly: GCA_947859365.1. NCBI lineage: Eukaryota > Metazoa > Arthropoda > Insecta > Lepidoptera > Tortricidae > Archips > Archips crataeganus. Next base: position 2,879,841 of record OX402075.1, read on the forward strand.
AATTCAACAAGGTATATTAATTCAAAGAAAGCGAAGAAATTCAATGGTGTGTGTGTAAAGTTCCCAATCCGCACTGGGCCCGCGTGGGAACTACGGCCCAAGCCCTCTCATTTTGAGAGGAGGAGGTCTTGCCCTGCAGTGGGACGTATATAAGCTGGGATGATGATGATGATATTTTTTTAAACAGATCTGCAATGATAATTCAATGAAATACCTACAGTATTTAACACCATTTCAATACTGTCAGCAATTTGATAAATTGGTAAAGTTGATTTCAAAACAGAGATTTACAAAATGCAACGCATGAATTTGACATGAATCTTATGACTTGAACTACATAGGTATTTAAAATTGTCACATAAACATAAAAACATAAAAATAATGTCACAATGTGGTGTAACTTTTTTGTTTTTTTTTTATATGTCCGATAAAGAGTACATAAACGCTTTTTTAATATATTTAAGAAAAAATGTTTTTTTTAAACTTACTTTTACGATTTTCCACGGCTAATAATGGTTTTTCCATCTATTTTTGTATGACTAAAATATCCCCGGAAACCATAAAAACAAGGCGGTTATTCACAGTCCAATTCACATATATATGTTAAAACAAACAAACGGACATGACAATAACACATGTTCACAGACTCATTTCGAAATCTAAAAGTCATTCGAATTTATTCCTAATAGCTATAACTTCAAAGTCTACGGTTAGCAGAATTGAGAGCAAAAAGGAAATGGTGCCTTTTAACTAGAAGCATGTAATTTTGAAGCACTTAGAAAACCATAAATCGTTCAATTATGTCACTTATTGCATGCGTACAAAGAACACGATCAATTATCTTTGAAAATAAAAATAACATTGTAAAGATTGCATATAAATGTATGACTTTGATTTGTTAGGGACACTTGCAATTTGGTTCGGACAGATGAATCCATGAACTAAAAAAAAAACAGACAAAAAATTTAAAACTGAAAACAATGGCTTCTGTCAAAATTATGCTGTCGTTAGTAGTGGTCTGCGTTCTACTGCATGTGAGTTATTTTTATTGCTGACAATATTTATAGACACGTATTTATTTAACCTCTTAAGGCCCGACCTATTTTTAGGACGTTTTTAATAACGGCCCAGTGTCCTATTTACAGGCACTTGTACTGGTAGCCCAGGACTTCAATTGTTACAAAATCATTGTACTATAACCTGACCCGGCAAACGTTGTTTTGCCATTATAAATTATAGCCTACGACCTATTCTCAGACCTACCGAATGTAGAGAAAAAAGTTTCATAGAAATCGGTCAAGCCGTTTCGGAGGAGTTCGGTAACAAACACCGTGACACGAGATTTTTATATATTAGATATATTTTAGACAATATTGTAATTGCAAATCAGTGCGTGCCCTTATTTTGGGACATTGGGACGCTATTAGATGAATTTTAACATTTACTTGGGCTGAAAGAAAATGGTTCACCTTGGTGCGTGATTCACTTTCTTCGACTGTTGTTGTAAGTTATCTTCATTTGTTCCAGCTGGTGGTTGCCCAACCCTGGGGAGGCGGACCTGGTTTTGGTGGTGGTTTTGGGCGATGGGGCGGTGGTTACGGCGGTGCTGGCGTAGTCGGCTTCGGACGTCGCTTCGGTTACGGTTACGGAGGTTACTACCCGCCGCCCCCGCCGCCGTTGTTCTACCCACCGCCACCTTTCTTTGGGTAAGCGGTGGTGAAGTCGGTGGGGTGGTGGTTACGGCGACTACGGTGTAGTTAGCTGCAGGCATTGCTTCAGTAGTATAAGGGTGGCTACTACCCGTTCTACCCACCGCCGCCTTTTGGGTAAGCAATGGCGTGGATCGGGAGGGCGCAGGTTGCAGTGACTTCTATGCAGTAATTTACCCTCCAACCCCACCTTCATTTGGGTACAAGTGAAAATAAAACAGACGGGTTGTGATCGGCATTCGAATTTAAAAGTGAGTTTAACCCCCTGTTTCACCATCAATTGATCAAATTTATTTGACGGATAAATGTGATGCCGGCTCTGGTTGTTTTATTCGAATAGACGGAGACGGCATCACATTTATCCGTCAGTTAAAATTAATCAATGTGTGATGAAACAGCCCCTAAGTGTTGTGATTTATAAACAATAACTATTGCTCAATAAATAGGGTTTCAAATCGTGTCGCAGCTGTACCTATTCAAAATTGTTACTGTGCTAAAAGTAAAATTTGTAATTCTTGAAGCTCCCTCTCTAAAGCATCTGAATTTGAAAAGAAATTTTACTGTCACTGCATGTACTTAATTTAATTTTTGTTAGAAGTTTGCTATCAAAATCACCTCTGTATAATAGTTAATAAAGATCAATGACCTTACCACAAAAAATGTCTTAGACGTGCGAAGCGAAATATGACAGTTTTTCTATGAACTGTCATGTGTTGAATACATTTTTAATGTGTGTCTGTATTTTTGTAGTAATGCAAGTAATGTTTTGTAGATACTAACTAGTTATTGTGTAAATAAATAAGTTTATTAGAAATATAAATTAAATTAACCAATGTTAGATAAGATTCTTGTAGTTTTATGTAGTTTTTAGTAAAGGACTGGTGACAGTGAAATATAAGATAAAACAAATAAAAAAGTGCAAGTACACTCGTCTTTCTTTTGTGTTCCACTACATTTAAAAATAATAAAATACTTAAAAATAATAACAATCACGGGAGGATTGACACCAATTGACTTAGTCCCAAACTATGCAAAGCTTATACTACGGGTACTAGACAACGGATAAACATACTTATACATTTAGATCGCCCAATATGGAAAAGTCTGAAACTATAAGAATGTTGAATTTAAAAAAAAATGGTATTCATTTCGAACACCTACTAAAATAAATGAAAGGATATGAAAACAATGCATTTTATTAATTTTAGACATAATGTTTCGTAGTTAGAAATAGTGTTAGTTTTATTCTTCAAACCGTCCGGATTCGATTCCCGAGCTGGGTAAAAGTTTTTTAAAAAAATGTATGAATGCAGTTTTTCTTGTTACTAAAATCAATGACATGGTTCCTAAGAACAGATCTTCGTATGTCTTATAGTTTCAGACTTTCCCATACTTACTGACTGACCGATCTAAATGTTGCACCCTGTATAAATATACATATTTAAATACGTATTAAGCATCCGAGACTCGAGCGCAAACTTTCCTATTATTCACACAAACCCGGGACCTCAAGCATCGTGTGTGAATGTGAATCCGTCCGACCGATTTCGGTCACGGCGACCACTTCGACTCCGGCGCTGATGCGCCCTAAGATTGCTTACGTAGGCAGGTTCTCTAACCACTAGTAGGCCAATAACTAACAACAATTAATAACTTACAGAACTTACAGTAAAATTACATAAAGTTTACACTGACAGATGGTTTGCCTTCATTTCATATTCAACTTTAACGACCAACAAATAAAGCCAATTTTAGAATACTGTTACCCACGTTTGCAGATTTTATAATAACTACTTTATTTGTATGGCATTAAAGTTGGAAATGAAATGAAGGCAAGCAATCTGTCTGTGGTAAACTAAAAGTAAACTTATTGTAACAATTTTCGCATCATCATCGTCATCCCAGACTACACGGGGTACAGTCAACGTCATAAATGAGTGATCATTTTTGTACCTTGTCGCTTTCAGTCGTTACATAATTTCGTATGGCATTTCAATCATCGAATGACGTTGAAGTGACAAGGTAAAAAAGTGATCACTTATTTATGACGTTGATCCTACCCCAAAACTCAATGGAAATGAAATGGAATGGATTCCGATCCGCATTGGCGATCTCTAGTCTCAAATAGCGTGTTAAAAATGTAGTTGTCTATACTTAATATTATAAAGAGGAAAGATTTGGTTGGTTGGTTTGGTTGGTTTGATTGATTGCATTGAATAGGCTCCGAAACTACTGGACCGATTTCAAAAATTCTTTTGTCGTTAGAAAGCTACATTATCACTGAGTGACATAGGCTACTTTTTACCGCGAGTAAATACCTTTTCCTACGGGAAAATTAATTTATCGCGGGCGAAGCTGCGGACGGAAGGCTAGTATTAAATACTTTAGATGTATGTTATTTAAAAACAATGTAGATCTGTTTGAAAAAATATACCTTGTTGAGTTTCTTGCCAGATTCTTCTCAACAGGGTTTTTCCGAACCGGTGGTAGATTCTTCGACGTTCATAGGAGAATAAAGAATTTTGACTTGACTTTATTCATAAACTGGAATCGGGGAAGAAGTTAAGTTATACCAGACTACACTACTTACTTACACTTTACTTACTTTTGTTTTTTAGTTGTCGATTGGCGTGAATTGTCATGTGATATTTTTTTTCATGTTTTTCTAATTCCTGTGGAATGCGGTGAGGTTATACTAAGTTTCAGAATATTTACCTACTGCGGGATTTGAAATAAGAACTACACTGCTGACATAATTTATATAATTTTATAATTAACACATAATCATTCATTAAATATACGAGTTACATAAGTACCATACAGTACCTATTGATAACAATTATATACTCCCCAAGTGACAATTAAATGGACTTAGGCCATTTCACCAGTTTTATTTTTTATAAAAATAAAATGGTAGGAAAAAAAGATATCTCATATCTTTAACAGCAACCAGAAGATTGGCAGAAAAATATGTTTTTATTTAAAATTTCTTAACAATCTCAGAAAATAGTCGCTTCAATAGTCCTTAGGCTAATAAATAACCGACCAAGAAACAGTGATATTTCGTAAAACGTGAATTTTACATCTAATTTTTATTTAATTATATATTAAAAAAAACATACTGATATGTATATACCTAGGCACCTAGCATAGTTTGATTTTAATGTTAAAAATAAGCGAAAAAAACGTTTTATTTTACATTTTTACTCTAAAGAGCTGCTTATTTTAGAAATATATGATATGTATTTAATATTATAACATCGATATTAGAACTATATATAGATATAAATGCCTCAGCCAGTAGGATATGTATATGTTTCAATCGTTGAAGACTTAATTTTAACTTTAAATCTAATTTTAACAGTAATTTAATAAACATGGAAATCTAAAGACGCAATTTCATGACATTCATAAGAATAAATATTAAACATTTATTTTTTAATTTTAATCTAAATCTACACATGTATAATGAACTAAAAATGGTTGTCTCACTCTCTACCTCTTTTTATTTTTTTTCTCTAGCTTCAAACAAAAAAAAAGAGCTAAATCGGCGACCTTTTTTCGTTAGCGTGGTTTCTTTTTTTTATCGACACGAGTTTTTGTAATAACGCTCATTAAACGATAAAATTATACCTTTTTTAAATCGGTAAGTGCCTGTCATTCAATGAAAGAGACAGCTACACGCCAGAGCGAGAAAGATATTCTCTGCAACTAAAATTATAACTATCTCTTACATTGATTGACGCTTTACGAGGTTGGATTTTTATTTCCATATTTTCTAACTTTGATATTAAACTTTTAAAGGTTTTAATGTTCGTTATTTCAAAATAAAGAAAAAAACGTTAAGAGCCGTTAATACAAATAAAAAAAGACAACTCTTAAAATTTCGTTTCTCCTTTTTAAACTAAAATATTTTAAATCACGACGCGCGAAGCAAATTAAAAAAAAATAGTTACAGCCTAAAAAATATATCACGAATGCCCGCATGCTACTCTTTTGTTTTGAATTGTTCACGAAATATTGTATGAAACTACAATAGTTGAGGCTTAATCAGCACAACAACGCCTACACTCCAAAAAAAAATACAATATCAAACGTTACGAAACCAACCTCAACCTATAAAACCTACTTAAAAGTCAATCCAATTTCACTGACAGCCGTAAAAAATCATCATTTAGAATTTACTGTCACATTTCGAGACGTTCCATTTAATAACATGTAAGTATGCATTTAAATTTGATTTTGTAACCTAACTCGGCTGAATGGCTCATCTGCATTGGCCAGATAAGAATTAAAACAAAATATGACAGCTGTCAGTGTTGGTTTGACATTTGAACTTTTTTTATTTGCTTCGCGGCCGCGGGTCCTAATTGCGCTTAGTGCAGTCTGTAGACACCGATGCGCTTCTCACCAGCGGTGTGTTGTACGAACTCGCGAATTTGGTCGGTAGCAACCGGACCGATGCAGACCAGGGGCTCCTTGAAGTAGCCGCAGCTCTGAAAAAAAAGTGAAATTTTGCAAAGACTATTGACGTAGAGTCGCAATGACATAGTCTCAGTTATAGTCCGACAAACGAGTCCAGGGGGCTACCACGAAATTAAATTTTCGAACTACGTAACGTGTCATCCCCTTCACTCTTTTGTTTCGATTTTGTAATTCGTGTCATGCCACGAATTTCGAAAGTCGAATTTCGTAGAATAAGGCCAGGGGTAAAAAGACTACGGCAAATTAAAAAAAATAGTATTGGCAACAGTTTTTTCAGTAAAAATTTATAATCTTATCATCTATCAACATTTTAGCCGAAAGACGTCCATTACTGAAAATAGGCCGCTCGCAAGGTTCGTCAAACAAATCGGTTCTGCGCCATCCACATTCAACGCGTTTGTAATGTGACATTGAAGTCACTTATAACTTATAAGCCACAAGTGACAAAGTTTAAAGTTCACTGAACGAAATTAGCATTGAAAAGCACAACAACATTATATTGCGTCTGGTCAACTATTTCTTACCTAGCAAATTAGTACAGTACAATAGTCTGGGAGCCGCAAAATAAAATTGTTTTAATGCCACATTATTTGCGTGTCGTTCACGAGCCGCAATATAATGTTGTTGTGCTTTCCAATGCTAAATTAAATGAAGTATAGGCTGCAGGAGTCTGATTTCGCACATAAATTTTGAAAAACGAGATGCGAGCCCGTACTCGAACCTACAATCCTTTGCTTGAAATACCATGAACTAAAACAATTACTTTGCTCACCCGCGACCTTACAATAGTTACGTTTATGCAAGAAATGTGCGTTCTGCGGCTTGGGTCGAATATGAACAGTTAGTATTAATTAAATATGCCTTATAAATAAATAAACAAAAATTCAAGGTAGTTTTATAATATGTCAATAAAAGTTAATTTTTGTGGGGTAGTTTGAGAATAAGAAAAATAAAGTGGGTACTTGAGAAGTTACAGTGACAAGTTAAAACATTTGTTTTGGTTTGTTAGTTTAACATTTGGTAGCATAGCATACGGTTGTGGTAACTCTGAAGATGAGCTCTGGTTGAGTTCGAAACGCGTCAGTGTAGCTTGGTGGTGGTGATGGTTGGGTTTATGTGATTTGAGTGTGTTCGTACAGTGTGGAGGTGGAGGAACTGCATGAACGCACATTTCTTGCATAAACGTAACTATTGTAAGGTCGCGGGTGAGCAAAGTAATTGTTTTAGTTCATTAATATGGACCTCCGCAAAGTAACGCCTGATTCAATAAATTATTTGAAATACCATTTCAAGCAGAAAGACAAAAAGTAGGAAGAAAGAAAGCAGGTTTTTCGACCTAGAGGTCGAAATAAGTAAAAATAATTTAGTCAATGCGTATGTTATTCACCACGGAACCATGGCCGGAAGCGGGGTATCAAATATCCGGCGACCGGTACCGTAGAGCCGGATATCCGGTCTGAGGAGTAAATTTTTAATGTTATGTAGACCTACCCACTCATCTACAATCTTTGGCGCTTTGAATGAGGCGAAGAGACGCGCAAAATCCATCCAGTCGTATTACGAGTAGTTGAAATCTATCCTACCGGCTATTTTTATAATGCGGCGTGAAGTCAAATTCAAAGTCAGATAAAATATCCTTCTAGTGTACTTTTAAAAGAACAAATTAACATTTAGCATAACGGCCGAATGTGCTTCATAAAACAAAGTTTATTTTAAGTGTATTTTATGCAATGGTTCTATACCTATAGGTCTTAAAAGGCGAGTGACGTGAGTTGCAATATGAACGAAGTGAATATTACAATGAAAGACAGTACGAGCCGTTTAGACCAAATTATGCACCGTTGCATACAATATTTTTTTCTACTTCATCCATGTTTTCTTCTTAATAGAAATTTAATTATGGAAAAACTATGGCAAAAGCAAACGAGCGGACGAGCGGAGACAGTGAAAAATATAAAAATGTTTGACATAAGTAAATTTATTGACAGATGTGATTGTCTATGGTAAACTTTGTTTTTAATTGACGTTCGATATTAAAAAATACATTTCTCTTATGTTGAAAGTTAAAAAATATCTCAGTTTTATTTTTAATAAAAACCGCATGAATTCAGTTGCTTGTTTTAAGCCGAGTTTACACCTGCAAGAAAAATCACGCAAGTGCACAACTTGCACGGTTTTCCTTACAGGTCTAACCTGGGCTTTAGTGTTGAGTGCAACCTACATTAATTAATAATCTGTGGCAGTTAGGCGTATCGATGTAACGATATTACGACACAAGTGCTGTTTTGGGAATAGAGTATAGACTTTTCTGAAGTCATAATTATCTATGTTCTTATTTAATTGTTCGTGGCCATGTAAAAAACAGATAAATGTACAAAAGTAGAAAAATAATTTCAAAAATTTTGTATTAATTTTCAAAATAACAAAGCTGGTGGCTCTCATCTAGGGGAAGCTATCGATGTTTAGAATTTTTTATTTCCGAAGGTTTGGTATCCCGAAAACTTCATTTGTCCGAAAGCATTTTTTTCTGAAACTGTAAATATTTCAGGATTTATTTCAGGACCATCGTGTAGAACCCTTTGGGTTAGGTTAGGGTTGTTTTATAAAAATCCTGAAATATTTACAGTTTCAGAAAAAAATGCTTTCGGATAAATGAAGCATTCGGGATTTTAAATATTCGGAAAAAAATATTTCTAAATTTTGATAGGTAACCCTCATCTAGGTCTTAAGTATTGCGTCTGTTTAAAAAAGAGGATATATTTTTCCAATTTACTTAGGCTTTAATAGTATTATTACAAAAGACCCAACAATAATAACAAAAACACTCCTAGATCAACAAAAAAAAGATTATGCCAAAAGAAAAAAACATCCAATTGAGAACTTATGTTTCGTGTCTGTTAAAAATAGCTGGTTTGAGTCGAAGAAAGTTGATAGCTATATTACAATTCAAGTTCAATGAAAATTTGGATGGCCGAGAGATGAGTTTGCCAACTTCCTGTAGAAGCAAACAAGTATGCTAAGTTGTTATAACTTCAGAATAAAAACTCTTAACTCACTCTCGACTTAGAGAAACCCTGTAATTTAATCTGTCAAAGTTTCTGTACAAATATTAAATCGCAAAAAAATCGGGTCTTTTCGTAATGCCGACTCTCATTTTATTTTGCTTGGATATGATTAAGAAAGTGTTTTTCTACTCTAGTACTTTCTACGAATTATAATTTCACAAACAAGATCACAAAGGCCACCTTCTTAGAACCGAATCAAACGTTTGTTGTCTATGGCATCGATTCCTAAAATTTTTATTCCCAAAGATTCTTACTCCTAAAAAACAATTTTAGTGCTTTTATATAAGAAAACATTGGAACAATTTCATTCTTCACATTAAATAATTACCGGCATTGTACTTTTTTATTACAATAAATGTTTTGAAAATACTAATAGTAATATTTTTTTTTAAAGAAGACTTTTTGACAAGTTTCTTGCGTGCATTCTTCTTGGAAATTATGGTCCTTCCGATAAAGCTGGTAGTTTTAAAAAAGTGACATGTAAAGAACCTTTTACGGCCTATTTGCATTGCAAGATAAACGTTTTGATTTTTAGGGTTCCGTAGTCAACTAGGAACCCTTATAGTTTCGCCATGTCTGTCCGTCTGTCTGTCTGTCTGTCTGTCCGCGGCTAAGCTCAGAGATCGTTAGTACTAGAAAGCTGTAATTTGGCATGAATATACATATCAGTCACGCCAACAAAGTGGTAAAATAAAAAATAAAAAAATATTTTTTTTTAGGGTATCTCCCATAGACGTAAAGGGGGTGATTTTTTTTTTCTCGACTAATCCTATAGTGTGGGGTATCGTTCGATAGGTCTTTTAAAACCATTGTGGGGTTGCTAACATGTTTTTTCTATACAGTGATTTGTTTGCGAAATATTCAACTTTAAAGTGAAAATTTTCATTAAAATCGAGCGTCCCCCCCTCTAAAATCTAAACTGTTGGGTGGAAAAATTTGAAAAAATTCAGAATGGTAGTAAATATATCAAATTTACTAGGAAAATTATAGCGGCTAAGATTGCTTGGAAATTATTTGTAGTTTAAGAGTAAATAGTAGCCTAAGGTGGTTTTTAACTAGCAACATGCTGAGCCGGGTCCCTTTTTGTAGCAGCACTAATATGTACATTTCTATGTCTATGTCTATACGTATGTTTGTACTCTTATTTTTGCCTGTGTATGTGTTATTGTTGTTATAAAATAAATGTTTTTCTTTCTTTCTTTCTTTCTTTCTTTCTTTCTTTCTTTCTTTCTTTCCTAAGGTATAAAACATACCTAAACTTGGATGATTCCGTACACATACGAAATCCTTAGAAAAATATTACTTGATTTTTTTGTAATGGCTACGGAACCCTACCTTGTGCGTGTCCGACACGCTCTTGGCCGGTTTTTTTTTCATTAGGAATTTGATCTTTCTTCGGGTCTAGCATAGATATATTCAAACTACAAGGTAAATGAACACTTTTGTTTTCAAAATAGCCAGTTACGGCGCCGCCGAAAAGTATAATCAATTCGGGCCACGGCCAAATAAAATTGTGAACCTCTAGTCTAGTACTGGCTGTATTGAAGTAGTATTTTTACAATCGTTTGTAATTTTCTTCACGGAATTTTAAAACAAAAGTTTTTCGGGATTTGAACCCGTATTTCCTGGCTGATCATGGGAAGCGTCAATCCAAATGGGCAATTATTCGAGCGTTTCAACCGCCTATTAATCTGGTCACATTTTTTTAAGAAATGGCTGTATACATACTTTGATTGGGTTTTCGGTCATCCCAGCCTATATACATCCACTGCAGGGCACAGGCCTTCTCTCAGAATGAGAGGGCTTGGGCCATAGTTCCCACGCGGGCCGAGTGCGGACTGTTATCTTTCTTGATTTACATACCTACCTAAATATCGGCGAGTGGGAACCTTGTGCTCTTGGTTTCGGATCAGCGATGCCCAACGGAAAATTAACGCTAATATCACACGATAAGTTTCAATGTCGCGTGCAAGCAGTTAACGATCGTAAGAGTTGGCAAATTTTTATACCTAAAGTTGACTTTTGTTCGAGAGTTATCCTTCTGTACGCTAGTACTATTATTATTAGTTATTCTGAGGTTTAGTTTACCTTGCGAGCCTTCTGACGATGCCGGCGTTGCATGACGCAGCAGAGCCCACGCGTGATGTCGCACTCGCTGGAAGCTGAACAGTCCTCGTTGTATTGCTTGCGGCCAGCCGTTGGCGGACGGCAGACGTGCATTTCACCTGGACAAGTGCAATCATCATCATCATTCTGTTAACATTATTGTACCTATACAATTAAGGAAACTATAGGTCTATTTTGTACTCATTGTGTTATGGTTACTATTCTACCAATGTGATGGTTTTAACTAAATAAATAAAAAAACTGAATAAAAAAAAATCATCATCATCATCTCGGCTATACAGGGTGTACCTAACATTTAGATCGGTCAGTATGGGAAAGTCTGAAACTACAAGAGTGTTGTACCTATTGAAAATAAAAAAACCGGCCAAGTGCGTGTCGGACACGCACAAGGTAGGGTTCCGTAGCCATTACAAAAAAATCAAGTAATATTTTTCTAAGGATTTCGTATGTGTACGGAATCATCCAAGTTTAGGTATGTTTTATACCTTAAGCTACTATTTACTCTTAAACTACAAATAATTTCAAAGCAATCTTAGCCGCTATAATTTTCCTAGTAAATTTGATATATTTACTACCCTTCTGAATTTTTTCAAATTTTTCCACCCAACAGTTTAGATTTTAGAGGAGGGGGGGGACGGCCAATTTTAATGAAAATTTTCACTTTAAAGTTGAATATTTCGCAAACAGATCACTGAATAGAAAAATCATGTCAGCAACCCCGCAATGATTTTAAAAGACCTATCCAACGATACCCCACACTATAGGGTTAGCCGAGAAAAAAAAAACACTCCCACTTACGTCTTTGGGAGGTACCCTAAAAAAATTTTTTTTACTTTTTTTTATTCAATCACTTTGTCGGCGTGACTGATATGTGTATTGATGCCAAATTACAGCTTTCTAGTACTAACAGTCTCTGAGCTTAGCCGCGGACAGACAGACAGACAGACAGACGGACAGACATGGCGAAACTATAAGGGTTCCTAGTTGACTACGGAACCCTAAACATGGTAGTCATTTCGAACACCTACTAAAATAAATGAAAAATAATGCATTTCATTAATTTTAGACATCGTGTCTCTAAATACAGGGTTATTTTTAATTCACTGGCATCCTCTTTACCCTGAATTCCTATCACTCAAACAAATGTTTTTTGTTCTACGACTTTTTAAAATGAAGCACTTTTTTTCCCATACAAATACACAGAGTATCGTAAAAATAAGAGGAAATCTCAAATTTTCAAAACGTTATTACACCAAAAATATTAAGTTATGACAAAAGCCGTAAAACAAAAAACAATTGTTTAAGTGGTAGGAGTTTAGGGTTAAAAGGATGCTAGTGAATTACAAATAACCCTGTGGAGTTAGTTTTATTTTTCAAAACGTCCGGGCTTTATTCCCGAACTGAGTACAAGTTTTTTTTTAAATGTATTAATGCAGTTTTTCTTATTACAAAAATCGATGTCATAGTTCCTAAGAAGATGCCCTATAGTTTCAGACTTTCCCATACTCACCGATCTAAATAAATATCACGGGACAATTCACACCAATTGACCTAGCCCCAAAGTAAGCTAAGCAAAGCTTGTGTTATGGGTGCTAGACAACGGATAAACATACTTATATTGATAGATACATACTTAAATACATATTAAACACCCAAGACCCGAGAACAAACATTCGTATTTTTGATACAAATATCTGCCCCGACACGGGAATCGAACCCGGGACCTCAAGCTTCATAGTCAGGTGTTCTAACCACTAGGCCATCTGGTCGTCTAAAATCTAAATGTTACACCCCGTATACGTCCCATTGCTGGGAGCTTTTCTGTCAGATAGAAGGCTTGAGCTGTAGTTCCTACTCGGGCCCAGTGCATCTTGGGAATTTCACAAGCCCCCCTTGACTTTCTTCTCAGGTGTACATACAGGTTTCCTCACGATATTCTCCTTCACCGTAAAGACCATGGTAAGTTTCAAATATATTCGTAATTTCACACATAAATTCCAAAAACTCAGGGGTGCGAACGGGCTCGAACCCACGACCCTCTGCTTGAGAAACCACAGTTTTTTTTTTGGTGTGGAAAATGCACCTTATGCATCGTCTCCGTTCGGGGAAACGGAGGTATGTGGGGCTCTCCCCAAAGGGCCTACCCACTAAAAACCAGACGGATTCCCTCGTTTGCCATTGTGAACGCCGCGGGAGCACAAGGAGTCACCGCAACACCCACTGGCCGCCCCGGGATGGGGCTCCTCTGTCGACACCGTGCAATGCGGGCTCGGCACTAAACATACCGATCCTGCGGCATCCGCACCCAACGCGTTCCCGCAACCTTAACAGGTCGTCGCTCCATCTTCAGACCTACCTCCACTGCTTCTCCCCGTCCGTGGACGCTACTCCAGAACCTTACGGCCTTTTGTTTTTAGCGCTGGAATATTTTTGAGGTTATTTAGCTTAACTGTTAGGACTGACCTGGTACCACCTCTTCGCAGACCAAGCCAGCTTCGCATTGGTTTTCGCGGTTGCAGATTTCGCCGAGCTTACGGCCGGCGAAGGCGGGGAGACAGCGACCACCGTCATCTGTTGGCAACAGTTGAGAAGCTGTTAGACTCGAAAATTCATTTGAATGTGGATAAATAGGTAGGTAGTTTAGCGACTACTAGCGCCATCTAGTCGACACATGAAAAACTAATTACAACATCCTGAATGAATACTATATACTATCGAAGTTTCTCAACTAGGCTGCATTCAGTGGCTAAAGTCAGGAACGGGCCTTCAGGGGTCTTGTAGCGGTAATTCAATCGTTTGGGTTGGGTTTGGTTTGGACTGCTATTCAGGAACGCCAAATATCACTGGTTTGCGAGAGGTTTGGGCTGAGTTTGGGATGAGCCTTATTTAGCTATTTGTTTATTTATTTATTTACAAAGCGATTTAACAGGAAAATAAGACTTGGGATGAGTCAACCCATTCCCATCGATTGAATTACCGTTCCTGAATTTAGCCCCAGTCAATATAAATAAGTGAATAACATAAATTAATAAGTATTTTATGCAGCGGTCTTAAAGGCGAGTGACGTGAGTTGCGATACGAACGAATGTGAGTATCGCAATGGAAGACGGCACGAGCCCTTTAGACCAAATTATACACCGTTGCATACAATATTTTTTTCTACTTCATGCATCAACTCAAGTCGACTCAGCTCGACTCAACTCGACTCGTCAGGTGAACTGGGCTTCAGTGTTGAGTGTGACCTACATTTAATAATCTGTGGCAGCTAGGTGTATCGTAATAACGACATTACGACACAAGTGCTGTTATGGGGAATAGAGTAAGTATAGACTTTTCTGAAGTCATGTTATCTATGTTCTTATTTATTTGTTCACGACCATGTATTAGGGCCGACAAACGACTGGTATCGCGTAAAGCGCTGCGAGTGTCTATGGATAGAGGTGTTCATTTAACATCAGGTGACCCACTAGTTCGTTTGTCTGGCCTCTCTAACATAAAAAAAATGTAAAAAACCGGCCAAAAGCGTGTCGGACACGCCCAAGGTAGGGTTCCGTAGCCATTACGAAAAAATCAAGTAATATTTTTCTAAGGATTTCGTATGTGAACGGAATCATCCAAGTTTAGGTATGTTTTATACCTTAGGCTACTATTTACTCTTAAACTACAAATAATTTCAAAGCAATCTTAGCCGCTATAATTTTCCTAGTAAATTTGATATATTTACTACCCTTCTGAATTTTTTCAAATTTTTCCACCCAACAGTTTAGATTTTAGAGGGGGGGGACGCTCGATTTCAATGAAAATTTTCACTTTAAAGTTGAATATTTCGCAAACAGATCAGTGTATAGAAAAAACATGTTAGCAACCCCACAATGGTTTTAAAAGACCTATCGAACGATACCCCACACTATAGGATTAGTCGAGAAAAAAAAATCACCCCCCCTTTACGTCTATGGGAGGTACCCTAAAAAAAAATATTTTTTATTTTTTATTTTACCACTTTGTTGACGTGACTGATATGTATATTCACGCCAAATTACAGCTTTCTAGTACTAACGATCTCTGAGCTTAGCCGCGGACAGACAGACAGACAGACAGACGGACAGACATGGCGGAACTATAAGGGTTCCTAGTTGACTACGGAGCCCTAAAAACGGATAAAAGTACAGAAGTAGAAAAAAATAAAAACCCTCAACGCAATTTGGTCGCACATTATGTTTGAAAATAAAGTAAATGAACATTATGCGTCTAAAATCCCTTCACAACAAAAGAGCTGATAACTTTGAAACGGCAGAACCAATTTTGGTAAAACATGTCTAAGAAACTTCACCAAAAAAACTGCTTTCAAATAAATAAAACCGCATTCGAATCGGTTTACCGGTTTAAGAGTTATGAAGCCACATACAGACACACACACACACACTTATACTTCCCCTCTTTTTGTATAGGGAGTTAAAAAAGGGAGTTCGGTCAAACTAATCTTTCTATATAATTCTTTAAAACACCTTATAGATTCTCCTTTTTAAAAATTCAATAGGTACCTGTTTCCTAAACTCAACCTAAGTTGCGGTAAACTCTATGTATATTGGGTTAGGTTCGTATTTAGCTTTAGCAATTCTAGCCTTCGTAAATACAGGATGAAATATTTACCTCAAAATTAAACTTAGCACATTCGGGCGGGGCTTACGGGATTACACAGGATGTTCTCATTAAGCTTATGCCTGTTAATTTATGTACAGGCTGATTTGGAGGGATTAGAGCGGGCTATTATTGTTGTGTAGGCATTTCCTTTTGCTTTTTTGGTAAATCAGTGTAGGTATTACGCGGGATTTATGGATGAAAAATACAAATTTTCGCGCTGTTTGATGTTTTTGTGAAGTAATTGAATTATATCGAGATTTTGATGTTTATTTGAGTGTTTTTGTTGCCACTGGTTAGACGGCACTAATTTTAATTAAAAAGCTGCCGAAATGTTTACTTTTAACATTTATTACTGTATTCGCAAATTATTTTATAACTTACTGAGGGAATGCCGCAAGTATACGTATGCTAGTTGCCTCGGGATCGCAAAATACAATAAATATTTTTTTAAATACATTACAATACAAATATTCTGTATTGACCGTCAAAAACAGTACAATAATAATAATAAATCTATTTATTCAGATAGCTCGGATCCATTATTTTGTTAGTTACAATGGGTGCTTAATAAGTATGATAGTAGAAACTACAAAATTAAAGAATAAAATAGTGTCTATTTGTGAATCACCTTTGCGCCACTCCTTTCGAAATCGCACTGCATCAGTGATTCACAATAGGCCAGTCAAGCCTGTTTGAAGTCATCTTTAGATTAGATAGACAGATTCATTTATTTCAAATTGAAAATTACAATTAAGTACTACAACATAAAAATGTTAAATGAATAATATTAATTCACATAATGTGAAGATGTCAAATGTTATGTTAGGATGCTGTTGGTGCTGCCTTTCACGCACAATGACATAACTGTTAATGTCTTTTAGGTATGTGAAATACATTTGTATTTATTTGAATAGACCGGTCTTTTACTTAAGTACTATTTTGTTATTTCTATTTGACATGCTTAATATTTTGTTTCATAACTTATCGATTAAGTCTATTTCTGGGGCTCTATTGATTAACCAATTCTACAGAAATTGAACAGTTGATTTCGACTTGACCCCCTTTACATACTAAATATAAATTTTAATTTCTGCAGACTTAACCCCTTTTTAACTAGAGCATCAGAATTTAATTATATTATTCGTTCTGTGTCTAATTTATTTTCGAAGTTCATTTTCAAATTCAATTGCATTTAAAGCACAAAGACAATAGCGCTGCAACTGCCTTGCAAGCTATGGAGAGGGCTATGCTTGGAGTTTCTCTACGGGATCTAATCAGAAACGAGGAGATCCGTAGAAGAACCGGGGACACCGAAATAGCCAAACGGATTAGCTCGTTGAAATGGCAATGGGCAGGCCATACAGCACGTAGAACAGATGGCCGTTGGGGCCCAAAAGTTCTGGAATGGAGACCACGGACAGGCAAGCGCAGCGTGGTACGTCCACCAACGAGATATAATATAATATAATAATATAAATATTACGGGACAATCTTATACAAATCGACCTAGTACCAAACAAAGCAAAGAAGCTTGTACTATGGGTACTAGACGACGATAAACATACTTATATAGATAAATAAATACTTAACTCAGGAACAAATATTCGTGCTCATCACACAAATAAATGCCCTTACCGGGATTTGAACCCAGGACCTCTTGCTTCGTAGGCAGGGTCACTACCAACTAGGCTAAAGCGGTCGTTATACGGTCGATGGACGGACGATTTGGTGAGGGCCGCAGGTTCAGGGTGGATGCAAATCGCTTCCAATCGTAATGATTGGGCATCAATGAGGGAGGCCTATGTCCAGCAGTGGACGTCCTACGGCTGAAATGATAATGATGATGATGAACTGCCTTGAAATGTGATTAGAAATGTGCCACAAGAGGCTGAAATGTAGGTTAAATCACTTTTATTCATGGTCTTCCAAAACTTTGCTATTTTCAAAAGCCAGACATAACAATCGTAAAGAGACCTAGCCTAAAACTTGTCAGACGAAGTATGTTCAAGCTTTAAACATATTCTGCGCCATTTTCGAAGCAGCGTTCAAAGTGTAGGTAAATCTTAATTACGTTAAAAACCTCTCAGCGTCTTAGTTAATGTATTTAATTAAGAGGACTGTTAATTAAGTCTCGACCCCGCGGATAAATTAATTTTGATACGTCTTTGAAGTGGGTTTTTTGGACATTAATTCAGTAGATTATTTTTGTACGGAGTAATATTTTTAGGGACTCGTAGTCCTTGCAGTTTTAATCAGGTTAGTTGTTCCTCCATTAATACTTTGTCTGTCTGTCTTAAGAGGGTACGATGCGCACAATTTCCTAATACAAACGTAGTCCCCTGTTTCCTCCCTGGATAATGGCTTTAGAACCAATTTTTTTTACTGTGTAATCTGTATCTACCACAGCTATGCCCCTATGTTTCGTTTTTTTCCATATTTCAATTAACATAAGAAAATTCAATAACTGAAAAAATTGCCCAAATTCAACGTCATTTTCAGACACTCATCAGAAAAGAATCCCTCCTATAAACAAAAAAAGGAAAACATAGGGGCATAGCTAAATCTGTCCTCTAATTATTTATGAAAAAAATAAATTTATTGGTCCAGTTTTCGAGAAGAAAACAGGGGACTACGAAATGCTGTTTTGATCAATTTTACGCGCCCATTAACGGTCTGAGCTGCAGTTGTCCCGCTCTCGCTGTACTGACACGGAGGGGTTCAGGCGAGACAGCGACATTTCATTAAAATACCTATATTAAATATATATTTGAGGATTCACTCTAGTGACCAGTGTTTTACGAAACACGATTGCTTGTAGTTTGCTCGATAGAAAAAAATCCAAAGTCATCTCTAAAATTTAAAATAAATCCTTAGTACGGCGTAAATACTGCACGGAAGGTCATGACTTTTTGATTGTTAATAAAACAAGATGTTTTCCAGCGCCTAGTGTTGCTACATATTTAAAATATGTATTTGTTTCAGTGATACGATGAAAATACCTAACTACACGCGCGGTCTGACCAACCTATCTTGAACCGTCGTGCTTCCCCTTGTCGGTTTAGTTCCCACGCGGGCCCACTGCGGATAGGGAACTTCATACACACCATTGAATTTCTTCCCAAGTTTCCCTTCACCGTAAAGCTCATGGTAAATTTCAAATGTAATTTTACACATAAATTTCGAAAAACTCAGAGGTGCGAGCCCGGACTCGAACCTACGATCCTCTGCTTGAAAGGCCATAGGTCAAACCACAAGGCCACCACCTTTTGACCACGGTATATAATAATCCTTTTCCGAAGTCCAAAGTACTATTTTTAACCCCAAAACTTTCGCAACTTTATGATTAAAATTCACCCCAAATAACCCCGGGGACAAACTGTATAAATCCATCAAACTTAGAACTGAAACATTTGAACAAAACTTTATTAATTAGTATAGTAAATAAATTGTTTACGGATTCGTTGCGGAGTCTGTGTTGTTTTAATTAATTTACGGAGCGAGTGCTAAACGCGAGCAAAGCGAGTCCTTTTCAGTAAAAATGTTTTGTACCTATATCGCCCTGGCGGATATTCTCTCCTCTAGTCAGTGGTGTAAAAGCCATGGTTGCCTAGTGGTTTGACCTATGACTTCTCAAGTAGGCCGAGGAAAAGTCCAGGCTTGCACCTCTGAGTTTTTCAGGATTTAGGTGCGAAAATTTGAACTTTAGCCCGTATTAGTAACTCTACTCTAATAAACAATTGCTCTATGTGTAACTCATCGGCTAATGGATGAGTATCGAATTCCAAGGTGTGACTGTTTTATTTACGAGAATCGTATCTACAGAGTGAACTGAAGGTCGATGAAGATATTGCCTACAGTCTAATACGAACATTATGATTAGAGGGGCCCAATTTATACTATTCGATGTTTTCTATTTGCATCTTATACCGCTCTATGTTTTTTTTTCTATATCTATACATATAATAAATCTGTAACAAGTCGGTGTCTGTACATTGAAGATATTAGAGAAAAACTGTCACTAGGGCTATTATTAGCACAATAGAACCCAATACAATGATTTTTAGAATTATTGTCTGTTTGTCTGTTTGTCTGTGCGTTTGTGCGCGCTAATCTCAGAAACGGCTTAACCTAGAAGGATGCAGTTTTCACTGATATGTTGGTATTTTCTTGGATTAACATTTAGTGTTTGTTTCATTTGAATCGGTTCACAAATAAGAAAGATACGTCTATTTTAAGAATTTATCGAACAGGTTTTTTTTGTTTGAGCGCGCTAATCTCAGGAACTACAGCTCCGATTTGAAAAATTCTTTCAGTGATAGATAGCACATTTATCGAGGAAGGCTATAGGCTATATATCATCACGCTAACACTAATAAGAGCGGAGCGGAGCGGAAGAATGTTTCAAAATCGGGGGTTTTTGAAGTAAAACTTCTATAGGCACGCTTGACTTGGGATTACGGTGTGAATGTGAACGCGGGTGTGCGGGGGGGTTCGGGGGGGGGTTAATTTTTTTATATCGAGGAACTAAGGAGAGCCGTAATTGATGAAAAAGCAAATTGGATAAAAAAATAAGCTGTCCAAATTACTAATTCTACGCGGACGGAGTCGCGGGCAAAAGCTAGTATCGAATATGTGTACACAAATCTCTGTCATTTTCAAACATCTAAACATCCAAACATTGTTTTGACGACCAGATGGCCTAGTGGTTAGAGAACCTAACTACGAAGCTTGAGGTCCCGGGTTCGATTCCCGTGTCGGGGCAGATATTTGTATGAAAAATACGAATAGGTACTTGTTCTCGGCTCTTGGGTGTTTAATATGTATTTAAGTATGTATCTATCTATATAAGTATGTTTATCCGTTTCCACAGAGTCTAAAGACGAAAGTCTTCAATCAGTGCGTCCTACCCGTCATGACATACGGTGCCGAAACATGGACACTCACTGTAGGGCTGGTCCACAAATTTAAAGTTGCTCAGCGTGCTATGGAAAGGGCTATGCTCGGAGTTTCTCTAAAAGATCGAATTCGTAACGAAGTGATCCGACAGAGAACCAAAGTTATCGACATAGCCCACCGCATCAGCACGCTGAAGTGGCAATGGGCAGGCCATATAACCCGAAGAACCGATAACCGTTGGGGTAGACGAGTTCTTGAGTGGTGACCATGGATTGGCAAACGTAGCGTGGGACGTCCTCAGACTCGGTGCAGTGGTAAACAGTTCCTATATCGGACAGACAAAAGGAGCAATAGCTCAGAGGGTCAAGGAACATATCGCACCTGTTAAAAATCGCCAAGTGAATAAGTCAGCCATAGCCGAACATTTATTGGATTCAGGACCAAACCACTGGATTGAACTGCACAATCCCAGAATTCTCTCAACGGAACGTCATTTCTACTCTAGAATGGTGCGTGAAGCGGTTGAAATTAAAAAGCACAAAAATTTCAACCGGGAGGATGGATATAAAGCTTTCGTCTTCGTGGAATCCTGTTATAAACAAATGTTGGCGTCGGGATGAATGTTCGGAGAGATCGTCGGACGTTGTGAGTGTTGTGTGTCGGTGTGATGGGGTGCCGTTAAATAATCTTGATCAAGTGCGGGCAGTTCGAGATACGGGTGCTGATTCTAATCGGAATCAAGTGCGGGTAGTTCGAAAGACTCGAGCGGCTAAACGAACTTGACACTTCACTTCACTTCACTTCAGTTAACTCGTGACCACGGCTGCTGCATGTGGCTGAAACGTCGAGGTAAATATCGTTTACATGATTAGTCCCGTTTAGTATAATAAATATTGTCACAAACTTTCGCTTTTATAATACTAGTAGATTTCTACTCTAATGGTTAATTTCTCTACGGTTACAAACCAGACTGAAATATTTCGTCTGAATGCTGCACTACGCGCCAGACCACTTTGGCTAATGTAGCCAAATATAAAGTTCCAGAACGGTCTGGATTCACTTAGGGCATTTGTGAATGCATTTTGTAAGTTTATGTAGCAAAAAACCGGCCAAGTGCGAGTCGGACTCGCGCACGAAGGGTTCCGTGCCATTATCTATAAAAACGACAAAAAAATCACGCTTTTTGTATGGGAGCCCCCTTAAATATATGTTTTATTTTAATTTAATTATTTATTTTTAAAGATAATATATAACTAAATATTCTGTGAATATTTCAAACGTCTACTGTTGCCGTTACCAATATCGAGCAAAAACGAGCAAAAAAATCACGCTGGTTGTATGGGGAGCCCCCTTAAATACGATGCTACAGACAGACACACACACACACATAGCGTTCAAACTTATAACACCCCTCTTTTTGTGTCGGGGGTTAAAAAGTTTTACAGTAAAATGAAACGTCAAGATCGCTTACCTTCTTCCTAATGCTAAAAAAAAACAAAGTATAGGCTAACGGGCTTTTATCTGAATTTAATGACATGTATTTAATTACGTAATAGCACAAAGGCCTTGTTTGAGTTTTCCTACACGTGACGCATAATGAACGGGCTTCCCAGAAACAATGTTTATGCTAATAAAGCCCACCTACGCCAAAGTGGCAAGCGTGAGTTGTATATCAAATATAGTGAATAGTGTGAGTGAGTGTAGTTGACCTATGGTGTGGTGTTTTGGGGAAATTCAGTAAATGTACAGTCCACTTTTGT
Source organism: Archips crataeganus (assembly GCA_947859365.1). Taxonomy (NCBI): domain Eukaryota; kingdom Metazoa; phylum Arthropoda; class Insecta; order Lepidoptera; family Tortricidae; genus Archips; species Archips crataeganus. Next base: position 2,902,524 of record OX402075.1, read on the forward strand.
TCTTCAAAAAAAATGTTTGCGAATTATATTTAGCGTTAAGAATAGAGAATCACTAAGGCCTGTTTTTAAACTTCATAAAATTTTGACGCTGACTTGTATATTCATTCTTGAAATTTGTTTATTTGTTAAGCAACACAGGGATGTCTTTATTGAAAAATGTGACTCTAAGGCTAATATACGATCCCAATATAGACATGACTTACGTTCAGTCCGTCCTTCTAGCTATATACAGGAGAAGAGCACTTTTGTGACTGGAACTATTATACGAGGGGCGTTTAATATAAAGTGAGAATGAGATGCAAACTCTTTTAATATTATGAAATTAAATACTGGCCGGTAAAGCTAATCTATCTAGCTGATTGCTATGAAAAAAAAACTAACTGTCTTTTGTTTAAAAAAATATACGGTAATTTGTTTGCAATGCTATTGAGTACGTTAGCGAAAATGGAGAAAATTGAACTGCGCGCCGTTATCAAATACTTGTATTTGAAAAATTTTTCTACGGACCAAGTCAATTTGGATTTGCGGGACACTTTAGGGTCTAATGCTCCTCCGTATTCGACAGTCGCACGTTGGTGCGCCGAATTTAGACTTTAGAATTTAGAACATCGACAATGGACGACCCCCGCTCCGGACGCCCTACTACAGCAGTAACTGAAGAAATTGTGAAAAAAGTCGAAAACTCAGTTTTGGCGGATCGTCGTGTCACAGTTCGTTTTATTGCTGAAAATGTAAAGATTTCAACGGGGAGCGTGCATAATATTTTACATGAACGCTTGGGTATGAAAAAGGTATCTGCGCGTTGGGTACCAAGAATGCTTACTGACACGCAAAAACAAACTAGACTTGAGATTTGTCAAGAAGCTTTGAACCTGATGCAGCAAGACCGGGAACTTTTTTGGCGCGATTTATAACAATGGACGAAACATGGCTCCATCATTACGACCCTGCAGTCTATGACATGGAAAAGGCCATCATCTCCAACTCCGAAGAAATTCAAGGTGAGCCCATCTGCCGGTAAGGTCATGGGCTCTGTTTTTTGGGATGGTAAAGGGGTATTAATGATTGAGTATCTCGAGCATGAAGCCACTATTACGGGCACTTTATACGCCAAACAAATAGCAACATTGCGCAATGAGATCCGCGAAAAACGGCGAGGTAAATTCTCGAAAGTTGTGCTGTTCCACCAGGACAATGCCCCGGCACACAAGTCCGCCGTTGAAATGGCTGCAATTCGTGATGCTGGGTTCGATATCCTTAAGCATCCTCCGTATTCACCAGATCTCGCTCCCAGTGATTTCTACCTATTTCTGAGATTGAAACAATACCTGAGAGGCCAGAAATTTGAAGACGACGACGCGGTAGTCGCTGCAGTACAAGATTTTTTAAGTACTCAAGATGAGACCTTTTTTAAAAATGGAATTTTAAGTTTAGAAAAAAGATATACTAAGTGTATTATGCTAAAAGGTGACTACGTCGAAAAATAAAATGACATTTAGTAAAAGTTGTTTATATTATAACATACTCATTCTCACTTTTTATTGAACGCCCCTAGTATTTAATAAATTGCCTGGTAATATTAAGTCGTTGGAAGGGCCTCAGTTTAAAAAGAAACTCAAGGACTGGTTGCTCTGCAAATGTTTTTATGACCTAAATGAATATTTTATTTAATTTTTAATGTATTTTTTTGATGTTTTGGATTTTTACTGTTGGCAAATACTTACATATTTTCTTTCTTCTTTTAATCGAAAATTGAAATCCAACCACAATGAACAACAGATAAATAGGTACAAATAAATAATAAAAAAAAAACTAACCTAAAAATAACCTAGCTATATATACAATGATGTTATATTTTTCAATTTATTCTATACAGTTTTAATGTAAATTTTCTTCTAATGTTATATTGTACGTCCGAAATGGGCAGACTGTTGTTACTCATTTATTTATAACATGATCTAAATGTACACAGTTATGACAATAAATGAAATGATTATTATGATTATTATGATTATTAGTAGTTACGATCCGCACAATACATATGTTGGCTATCCTTATCCTATTATCTCGCCTCATTCGTTTTTCGTTCAATTCTTACTTCGTCTCATTCTGTATTTCTCTTCGTCTTGTTCGCTATCCGTCATTTTATCTTTTTTGGTCAAATTATGCAACTTGTCTATCTTCGCCAAAATTATATCGATACGTTCAATAAGACAAAAAGCGAAAGGGATGAACGACGAATGAGTCCAAGGAAGACCGTGACGATAAACGAATAAGACTTATTAAGAGAAATACAAGTCACAGAATTTGACCAAATAAGATACTGACGCTGATAGCGAACAAGACGAATAAAGTATGAGTGACGAATACAGAATGGGACGAAATAATTAAACGGAAAACGAATGAGACGAGGTAATAGGATACCCGTATTTGTTGTACGGTTTGCTGCTTGGGGGCGCGCCAACTTCTCAGCTGCCTTCTTCCTGCTTATTCCCCTAAATTCAAGTCTAGGGTGAGTGAGCATTTACTAGGCAAGCGTGCGCTATCGTAGGCGTCATCTACGCTTTCCATCAGGCGTGATTGTGGTCAAACGCAAGCCTATATTGTATTAAATACTCGATAAATGGCGGTCTACCACTGTACGTTTTCTTCGGCACTTCCATCCACGTACAGTAAAATTATGGAATCAAATACCAGCAGCAGTGTATCCAGACAACTATGATACTGGGGCTTTCAAGCAAAGGGTTTATACTTCCTTTAAAGGCCGGCAACAGATCAGTGACTCTTCTTGAGTTGTTGATATTTAACGACCGCTTTAGCCTAGTTGGCAGTGACCCTGCCTACGAAGCAAGAGGTCCTGGGTTCAAATCCCGGTAAGGGCATTTATTTGTGTGATGAGCACGAATATTTGTTCCTGAGTTATGGATGTTTTCTATGTATTTAAGTATTTATTTATCTATATAAGTATGTTTATCCGTTGCTTAGTACCCATAACACAAGCTTTGCTAAGCTTACTTTGGGACTAGGTCAATTGGTGTGAATTGTCCCATGATATTTATTTATTTATTATATTCATGGGCGGTGGTGATCATTTCCCATCAGATGACCCGCTTGCTCGTTTACCTCATTCATCATCATCATCATTTCAGCTGAAAGACGTCCACTGCTGAACATAGGCCTCCCCCAAGGCTCGCCAAACAGAGGCCGTATTTTCTAACGCTTCTGCCGCTTCACCATCTCTTTCTGTCATCATCTTGATGACATATAGTGATGATAGTGATTGCGAAGGCAAGCGTCAGAAACGTTCTGCGCTATCCGCGTCCAACGCGTTCCCGCAACCTTAACCAGATCGTCGCTCCATCTTGTTGGAGGCTTACCGACACTGCGTCTTCCGGTCCGTGGTCGCCACTCGAGAATATTTCGGCCCCACCTCAGTTCTAATTACCACTGCCGCTCGAGTCTGGCGATTCTCTTAAGTTCTTGCTCGGATTTCGCCATTTCTAATGCGATCCCGCAGAGAAACTCCGAGCATGCATAGCCACCTCTCCCTCTCATAATAAAAAAAGCAGTAATAGCCAAACAAAACTATCCCTCCAACGGTACCCTGAAGAATTCTCGGCTGATACCTGATTTACACTCTCGCCTCGTCACCTCGCCTCGCGCCTCGCCTCGTCGTCTCGCTCCGGACGCGAGCCTCAAAATCAAGGGAAATCACGAGACGAGGCGCGAGGCGCGCCTGTTCACACTCTCGTCTCGTGGCTCGTCCCGCAGTTCGTCTCGCCACTCGTACGCGAGTGTAAACCAGGTATAAAAATACAGCGAAATATGCAAATTCCACGCCCAGCCGTGTTTGCATTATGAAAAAAACCTACGTTATTACCTGCGTAGCGAAATTTGATACCAATTTGTGCGTAACAGCAATTTACGAACATGACTTGGGCCTTGTTATCCGCGGATACCTATCATAATGCAAACAGATGTTATTAATCACACCGAAAACTGACGACAGACGGGACCTATAAAGCGCAAGCCGCTCAGAAGAGATGTGGGACGGGGGCGCGTCGCAGTTCGCGTCTCCGCCCCGTCTCTTCTGTTTGCCTTGGATCGCGACGCTTCTATTAGTAGGGGAGCCCAAGAGGGGATTTTTGAAGTTACTCGAGCGCGGCAGATTAATATACGGGGGATACCTTATAACCTCTAGAGTACTCCCATTGAATATGAGCACTTCATGAGGGGGGTTTGCCTAGGGCACCCAGTCAAAAGCGAGCAGTCGAGCGCGTCAGATTAAGATAAGGTGGATTAATTATTAGCAGAACAATGCACATTTCACTTCCAAATCGTCGTCCTTGGAATTAACATCCCCTATGAAAACCTGACGCGCGCCCTTCCGTATGGCCACCCCCACCATGCAAAGTGGCAGATTATCATACATTTATTTTCAGTGGCACGCTGGAGTATCAAATTATCAAAATCTGATGCGCTCGAATGTTTCAAGGAATCTATTTTTTTTACTAAGTTTTTTGACGGGGTGGTCCAGGCAAACCCCCCCACATGAAGTGCTCATATTCAATGGGGGTACTCTAGACTCCTCTAGAGGGTAGGTAATAGATAATAATGGGCTAATTTCCGCAACTCGACGTCTTTTACGCGCCTATTTTGCGTAATCCTTTAGAGAGTATAAGGTATCCCACCGTACCTATATGAATCTGCCGCGCTCGAGTAACTTCACAAATCCCTTCTTGGGCTCCCCTACTATTTAGCTCCACTGCAATCGATCGGTGAACGTATGAACAAAACGGAGCGAACGAGGGAAGGAATAAAGAGCGGAGCAGAGGCCCTACCACGAAGTGCACAATTCGAACTTCGTTTTGTGCCGTCTCGCTCACGCTAATATGATTTGACACGAGAGTGAGAGGGATAATACGATACGAACTTCGATTTTCGAATTTCGTAGTAGCGCGTCAGACGGCATAGCGCGGAGCTAACTTCGTTCTATTTTAGCATTAGAAAGAAGGTAAGCAAGCGGTCTTGACGTGTCTTTTTATTGAAAAACACTTATCAAAAATAAGTCACAGCTAATAACACTAACACTTTGAAAGGAAATTTAAATTTCTTTTGGTTTTAGTAATAGTTACTATTTTTTAAAAGCGTTTTTCAACAAAAAGACTCGTTAAGAGGGTACGATGGCTCAGAGAATTTTGAGAAATAGGTATTTTAATGAAATGTCGCTGTCTCGCCCGAACCCCTCCGTGTCAGTACAGCGAGAGCGGGACAACTGCAGCTCAGACCGTTAATAGGCGCGTAAAATTGATCAAAACAGCATTTCGTAATCCCCTGTTTTCTTCTCGAAAACTGAACCAATAAATTTATTTTTTTCCTAAATCATTAGAGGACAGATTTAGCTATACCCCTATGTTTTCTTTTTTTTGTTTATAGGCGGGATTCTTTTCTGATGAGTGTCTGAAAATGACGTTGAAATTGGGCAATTTTGTCAGTTTTGGAAAGCTCATATTTCTTATGTTAATTGAAATATGGAAAAAAACGAAACATACGGGCATAGCTGTGGTAGATACAGATTACACAGTAAAAAAAATTTGGCTCTTAAGCCATTATCCAGGGAGAAAACAGGGGATTACGTTTGTATGGAGAAATGGTGCGCATCGTACCCTCTTAAGATTGTTTATCTTTATTATAATTGCTTAAAAAACGAAGTAGGTATAATACTAAACCATCTCCGGACCACAGAAACAGATTCAAGTAATTCATTTCTTTTAGTTCTTACTTCATGACCTATTTTTTGTTTCGGAGGAGCTAACGGAACTAAGGGAACTAAAAGACTGAACTAGTTCATTTGACCGGTTGACCGAGAAAGGCGCAATTCTAGGACGAATGGAGAATATGGGACACTTCTCCAAGCTAATAATAGCTCACCCTGACGCGGTAGTAATCAAAATTAATGTAACACTGTCGCTAAATGTTTTAGTTGGTTATTAAGTTAGATTATTAATCAAATAGAGTGCACGTGAAATTGCCTTCACAGTGTGTCAGGCGCTCCTTGTTTTAAGTAATTAGAAATGGTCGTTTACCTCTACGAAACATCAGTATAGCAAAACAAATATTTGACTTTCACTCGGTAAACGTTCATGGCTATTATTATTATTATTATTAAGTATAGAGAAAAATCTGAAAACTATACATTTGTTCCGATTTACCAATATAAAATGATCCCACACTTTGTAAATGTTACTTTAAACTTGGGCTCTGCTCACGCCGCTGTATTAAAAAGATACCGACGATAGAAGACCGGATAGCTTAATGGTTAGAGAACCTGACTACGAAGCTCGAGGTCCCGGGTTCGATTCCCGGTCGGGGCAGATATTTGTGTGAAAAATACGAATGTTTGTGCTGGAGTCTTGAGTGTTTAATATGTTCTTAACTATGTTTAAATAGTACGCGTAGTACAAGCTTGCTTAGTGTGGGACTAGGTCAATTGGTGTCCACTATCCCATGTTTTTTTTTATATATATTTTTAGTTTATTCTCTAACCTGTATCGAGGCACATATGGCCCCGGCAGCATTCCCCGTTGGTGGCACAGGGGGCGCTGTAGCAGTGAGCGGGTTCCTCGACGGCGTCGTCGATGCGGTTGCCTTCGAGAGCTTCGGCGTAGGCCTCCTCGGGGGGCACGTCCTGTTGGAAGAAGCAGGGTTATAGCTAGACCGTTTAAATAAGTCCTCGCTCGCGCGGTTCAGGGGCTGCGGGGTATGACGACAAAGGGGGCCGAGAGAGGTGCTTGCTCTCTTTTATCAACCGACGAAAACAAAAGGAGGAGGTTTTCAATTAGACGTGTATTTCTTTTTTTCTTTTTTTTATGTATGATCACGCATAACTTTTTACAGAGTAGTCCGATTTTGATGATTCTTTTTTTATTGGAAAGCGTATACCCCGAGGGTGGTCCCATTTTAATTTGGAAATAATATTCCTACCCTAAGGGTAGGAAAACAGGGGATGATTGACTAACTTTTTACAGAGTAGTCTGATTTTCATAATTCTTTTTTATTGGATAGATAGGGTATACCTTGAAGTTGGTATTATACATTTGGAAAAAAAATTACCCCAAGGATGGAAAAAAGTATAAAATAAAAACTTTTTAACAAAAAATTAAACCGCCGAAAAAACTGAAAAGCAAAAAATAATACCTTTTTTGTTTGACCTTAATCTAGGTACCAGTTTGAAGTCGGTGCCTCAGCACGAGCCAGGAGGAGTGATAGAAGCCAATCAGGTAGAAGATTATAGGTCCACTCCTCCTGGCTAAGTGCTGAGGCACCGACTTCAAACTGGTACCTAGATTAAGATCAAACAAAAAAGGTATTATTTTTTGCTTTTCAGTTTTTTCGGCGGTTTAATTTTTTGTTAAAAAGTTTTTATAGAGCGCGCGCAAACAGAGAGCGGTCTGGAGTTCTGAGTACCGCGTTCGGAGTTCTGCGTTCTTTCGAATGTACCTACTGAGTCTCTTACGATAACGCACAGAGCAGGCGACTGGAACTCTCGAGCGGTCAAAACACGGAACTCTGAACGCGGAACTCGGAACTCCAGACCGCACTCTGTCTGCGCGCGCTCTTAAAGTGAAGGGTACACTTTTTATTGAAAACGCTCATATACTTACAGCATTTATCACGCATTTATTTACAATAAAATTATAGACCGACAATGTTGTTCATACAATGCGGGCTGCGTTCAATTTGACCTGACCGCGACCGCAGAACGCATCCAGTGTGGCAAATCCACAAATATAACAAACAAATACACAACTATAGGTATTCTGAACTAAGAAATATTTTTGATTTTGAATTTGAATTAAGCACTAAGTATACAGTAAACAAAGGAATTTTAAGAGACTCCTTATTTTAATACCGCTTAGACTGTTCGATACCATTATCTACCTCAAGAGCTCTCGAGATCTTGAAACAGTCTATCATACGAACAAAAGAAACCATCAACCGAATGCTCTCATTCACAAACCCTCTACGTTTCGGCGACGAAGCGTACCTCCAAATATAACTAGGATTTGATAAAATGGCGTCGCTTTTCCTTTAAAGGGTTCGCCCGAATCATATCTCGATCGAAATGTAAATTAAATTTAGGGAAAGATGTTTGAAAACGATTTCTAGGGTAGGGGTACGGGGGGGGGGGAGGATTCAGGTGAATTGTCGGTATAGGGAAATGTGCGACGGAGATTTGAAATGGGAATCTCAAGGGAATATTTCACATGACTAGAAAACGGGTCATACAGAATTCAAATTTGTGTTGGAAGTTCTTCATCTCTTTTATTGAATAAAGCAAAAATCGGCGAAGCAACATCCAAAAATCCATCACCATTCATCAGTATCACCTTAGTATAAGCCCCCGTTTATTCGCTATCCCGTGGGAATTTCACAAAATCATAAAATCATAATATTGAGAGTGCTTAATCAAGTCATACGATAAACATCAAGAGAATAGAAAACTAACGAACTTACCTACTTACTGTATAACTGAACGTGAATAAAGCAACATTAAAACATTCAACACTCCATCAACGAACTACTACAACTACGATACAGTGTACACAAACACATCTAACTGGATTGTACACACTAACTAAGAGAACAATTCAATTAAAAATTTCATTCGAAACCTCCTACGCTCACTGTTGAAAATAAAACCTTTATGTAAAGTTAGAAAACCGAGAGCTACCTACGTAACTTTTCGTTCACCAGTCGACGTATTTTACATAAATAGCCAGTCTATTTTGAAACTCCACGATCGGTGTAAATAACCCATAAGAATGATGCTTATACTACAACCATGATATTTCAAAGGATTTTTACTAACTTGCAGTGTATGTATTATAACTATAGTCTTTATGGTTTCACTTGGTTTCACACAATTTAACAAGTCATAATGATACATTATTACTTATTCAATTATGGAATAACATGGTGCGCCATCTTCTAATCTAATCTAATATATAAAAATCTCGTGTCTTTGTTTGTTATCGAACTCCTCCGAAAATGCTTGACCGATTTTTATGAAACTTTTTTCTCCGTATTCGGTAGGTCTGAGAACAGGTCGTAGGCTACTTTTTATCCCCCATTATTCTTCGCAGACGGAGTCGCGGGCAACATAGCTAGTCTAATATACACCGTGAAATTTTAGTGGTTGTTTTCCCGAAACGAGGTGATCTAGTATCGATTGTACAATCGATTTATAATTACTATTTTGACTAGAGTCAAAAATCCAATTGTGAAAAACGAAAGTCGAAAATGACCGCAAACCAATAGTAACGCTTCGTTGGTACAAGTAGCGTACGATCGTACGATAGGTTAGGTACCAACGAAGCGTTACTATTGGTTTGCGGTCATTTTTGACTTTCGTTTTTCACAATTGGATTTTTGACTCTAGTCAAAATAGTGATTATAAATCGATTGTACAATCGAAAGTAAATCACCTCGTATCGGGAAAACAACCACTAAAATTTCACGGTGTATAGAAATCTCGTGTCACGGTGTTTGTTATCGAACTCCTCCGAGACGGCTTCACCGTTTTTTATGAAACTTTTTTTCTCTGTATTCGGTAGGTCTGAGAATAGGTCGTAGGCTATTCTTATACCCCTATTCTTCGCAGACGGATTCGTGGGAAACAGCTAGTATATCTATATTCATAATTATGTATGTGTACGGGTCAAATCTTGCAAGTTAACTTTGACCCAGTTCCCGGTTTACGATTGAGCTGAAATTTTGCACGCATGTGAAAATCGTATGACGGTGCAATATTATTATCACATGGAGCTGATCTGACGATGGAACTAGGGGGCCATAGGAACTCTGTAATAAACACGACCGTATTTAGTTTGGGCTCGTTTGAATCGTTTGAGTACTTTGGTTCTATGTAGATAAAAACAGTACCCAGGAACAGGAGTGTAGGTACTTTTGTTTGACTAGTCAGCAAAAAAAGCTTATATTTTTAAGTATTAAATTTTATTATTTTTTTAACATACAACAAATTAAAAATAGGCCAAAGTACGACCCGGAGCGAGGGTCGCAGCCCCTGTCCCGCAATCTACGGCCACCATTAACACCATGACCATTATGTATTTCGTCTGTTATTCTCTTTAAATTTTATGTGAATTGACACATACCAGTTAATGACCACACCCGTCATATTTAAGTGTTCGGGGGTTGGCTGGACGCTAAGAATAGCTAAGTTATTTTAGACAGCAAAGGTTATTGTTAACAGGTCAACGGTTAATTGTTCTAACCTTTCACCGTTCGCCTTTTGGTGAGAGGTAAAAGTATAATTAGGTTTGCTAAGGGTCAGGTATGCTAAGGGTCAGGTATGCTAAGGAAGATTTATCTTAGGACGAAGATCTTATTTTGGAAACTCGTGTGGTCGAATTATTTTTGCCCTAATGTAATTTCGTCAAATGATTGCTTCGTAAAATCGTGAAACAAACTTACCTGTCCTATCATAAAACAAAATTTTATAATTATAATTAATTAAAGGGTAGACAGAAGACGAAAGTCGTTGACATAGCCCGAAGGATTAGCACACTGAAGCGGCAATGGGCTGGTCATGTTTACTGTAGAACTAACAATCGTTGGAGCAGACGTGTCCTGGATTGGAGACCACGTTTAGGAAAGCGTAGTGTGAGACGCCCTGCGACACGTTGGACTGATGACCTTAGGAGGACAGCGGGCAGTGGGTGGATGAGGGAAGCCCAGGATCGCGAATTTTGGCGTAATATGAGGGAGGCCTACGTCCAGCAGTGGACGGACAATGGCTGTAGATAGATATAAGTATACCCAATACTGAACCGGTAGCAACGGGATGAGGCTACACTCAATGTTGTTGTCCTTGTCTAATTATTTACGTTAACATTATTAGTTTCAAAAGGCCTCGTTCTAGATTGAGATTAGGGTCGTTAAGTATTCCTTCAGTGGAAGGGCATGAAATCTTGATGGGTTATGTGAGACTCGACTCGAATGGAGGGTTCTCCCTAAGGTGATTCCCTTTTTAAATAAACCCTAAGGGTAAATAATTACAAGGTTTCAGGGTCGAATGTGTCAGAAGAAAATGACGGTACGAGCGCGGTTTTTATTACGAATCTAGATTAGTTGTTCATAATTCATTAGTAGTAGATTTATTTTATCATCACTGGTTTGATCTACTGCCTCTCAAGCAAAGGGTCGCGGGTTCGAATCCCAGCCTACACCTCTGAGTGTTTCAGAATTTATGTGCGAAATTATATCTGAAATTTACCATGAGCTTTACGGCGAAGGAAAACTTCGTGAGGAAACAACACACCTGAGAAGAAATTCAATGATGTGTGCGAAGTCCCCAATCCGCACTGGGCCCGCGTGGGAACTACGGGCCCGAGCCCTTTCATTGTGGCAGAGTTGCGGTAGTTGAAAATTAACCTGGTTTTAGGGCTAAAATAAATACCAATTCACGTTTAAATCCGCGCAAGAACTAAAGTCACCGACATAGCTCGAAGAATCGCCATACTCAAGTGGCAGTGGGCAGGGCACGTCGCTCGTAGAACTGCAGGCCGATGGGGCAAAAAGGTTCTCGAGTGGCGTCCACGGACCGGAAGACGCAGTGTAGGTAGAAGGTAGGTAGGCCTCCAACAATATGGAGCGACGACCTGGTTAAGGTTGCGGGATCGCATTGGATGCGGATGGCGCGGGACCGATCTGTTTGGCGAGCCTTGGGGGAGGCCTATGTTCAGCTGTGAGTGACCTTATGCTTTCTTATGAGGCCCATCGTTAACACCCACGGCTCAGTTTAAAGGTTAAACGTAGCAATACGTGTCAATTAAGTTACCTGTCCATAAGCGTAGTGCCGGTAAGGCCCGCGTCCATACCCCAGGTTAGCCAGCATGTCGGAACTGAAGCGGTTGAAGAGCCCGCCCCAGCCGTGGGCGGTGGCCAGCCCGCCCAGGATCAGCAGAGCGCTAATGGGCATCGTGTTCCTGAGGACAAGGAAGAAACTATATGAAGGGTAAAAAAAAACACGTAACGAAGATACACACACAGGTACACGTAAAGAAGTATCTAGTCACCTTATTTATACATATACATGATACAAAACGTCTGTAAAAGAACCGGCTAGGTGAGAGTCGGACTCGCGCACGAAGGGTTCCGTACCAAAAACGCTGTATAAAAACGGCAAAAATCACGTTTGGCGTGTGGGAGCCCCCTAAATATTTGTTTTATATTAATTTAATTATTTATTTTTAAAGTGAATATATAACTAATATTCTGTGAATATTCCAAGCGTCTACCTGTTGCCGTTATCAAAATCGAGCAAAAACGAGCAAAAAAATCACGTTTGTTGTATGGGAGCCCCCTTAAATATTTATTTTATTTTATTTTTTAGTATTTTTTGTTATAGCGGCAACCGAAATACATCATCTGTGAAAATTTCAACTGTCTAGCTGTCACAGTTCGTGAGATACACCCTGGTGACAGACGGATAGACGGACGGACCGCGGAGCCTCAGTAATAGGGTTCCGTTTTAACCCTTTGGGTACGGAACCCTAAAAACCTCATCCAAATCCGTTCACCCACTTAAGAGCCATGATGCCACAAACACACACATATAGCAGTCAAACTTATAACACCCCTCTTATAAGTATGTCGGGGTTAAAAATCGACCTCAAACAAATTTTTCCAAACAAAAATGCACTAAAAATGTCTATAAATGCGGCATATCTTTCTGATATTAGCTCTAACAACGTGTTTGTATTTAAATGCGAATTCCCGGATAAAAACGGGTGTTGAATAAAATATCACCCCGCGATTCCCAACCCGGGATTCCCGGGATTATGACCTCATTAGGCCTGGTCCCACGTAATTTATGATTAAAGCAAGACTTCCAAGAAATATGCTGTAATGGAAATCCTGATAAGCTTCCTGCTCTAGGGCGGGAATAGTACATTACTGACCTTCGTATAAATCTAGCGTTAGGGTCTCTAAAGTACTCAGATAATGATCAGATTATTCTGAAAACCTTTGCTTTGGGTTTATTCATGTCCCTAAGGTCTGCTTGTACGGCCTAGGGTTAAAAAGGGTTGACATAATCATCATAATCATCATCTTGGTCTAGCTGAGACCTAGCCACCTCTCAGAATGAGAGGGCTTTGGCAGTAGTGCCCACGCGGGCCCATTGCGGATTGGGAATTTCACACACACCATTGAATTTCTTCTCAGGTGTGTGCAGGTTTCTCACGATGATTTCCTTCATCGTAAAGCTCATGGTAAATTCTGAAAAATTCAGAGGTGCAAGGCCGGGCTCTGCTTGAGAGGCCATAGGTCAAACCAATACGCTACCACCGCTTTTTTACACACATAATTAATATAGCGAACTAATACATGTAAAAATATAAAGGATACATAAAAACTACAAAAATATTGATATTATCTCTACCTAATATATAAAATTCTCGTGTCGCGGTGTTTGATACCAAACTCCTCCGAAATGGCTCGACTGATTCTCATGAAATTTTGTGTGCATATCAGGTAGGTCTCAGAATCGGCCAACATCTATTTTTCATACCCCTAAATGTAAAGGGTGATTCACCCCTTAATTTTTTCTAACAAATCGATGAACGCCGGCTGCATACACGACAAAGGATGACGCAATGTAAGTACATGAGCGGCATAGGCCAGTTGCAAGAGAGCCGCGAAGGCCAGATGCAAGAGAGCGGCGAACGCCAGGAAGGATGTACAATGCGGGGTGTGGGGGAGGGGTTGCGGGGGGTAAGCTAGTAATTACATAAATGTTGGACGGACGATTTGGTAAAGGTCACAGGCTCACGGTGGATGCAAGTCGCTTCCAACCGTAATGAGATTGGGTATCAATGAGGGAGGCCTAAGTCCAGCAGTGGACCTCCTACGGCTGAAATGATGATGATGACATAAATATTAATATTAATAATTCGCAAATCTTTGAACATTTCCCACTGGCGCAGAATAAAAATAATTACCGCTTGTTTCATTTTGTAATGAAATTTCAAGAAAACAAAAGACAGAAGTACAGTAATTCAATTTCCACTCAGCTCTTTAGGCAGGGGCGAAAGTAATTAAGTGCGGAACTCGCGGTTTCACGCTCTCGGTGTTTAAAGTGCTCTTATACACAAAGTAACGAGAAACACGTTTGTATTTTTGTAAAAAGCTTAAGCTCTCGGAATAAGGCCATACTTGGTTTTCTTATCAAAGCAGCGGCATCATTATAATGGACTTGTATCTCGAATTGTTTTAAGTAAAATGAGCTTTTCGGTAAATAAAGACAAGGTGAGGAAACTTGCGAATACTTGGGATAAGTCCGCCTTTGTACTTATAATTTTTTTTCTGTAACCTATTTGTTTTCCTTTTGTACAATAAAGAATATAAACAAACAAACAAACAATACCTTTTCAATTGTAAGTGAAGTTCTCAATTCACACTGTGCTCGTTATACTGGCAGCATTCCCCCTTTGAATAGCTAAACTAATTCTTTGTCAGAGGTAGCTGCCAAACCATTCCATCATCATCATCATTCATCATTTCAGCCTCAGGACGTCCACTGCTGGACGTAGGATAGGCCTCCCCCATTGACGCCCAATCATTACGGTTGGAAGCGACTTGCATCCACCCTGAAGCTGCAGCCTTCACCAAATCGTCCGTTCATCTCGTTGGTGGACATTCCACGCTGCACTTGCTAGTCCGTGGTCTCCATTCGAGAACTCCAAATCCAAAATCAAATTCCAAATCATTCAAAAATGGTAAACATACCTACATACTTAATATTATTATGTTACAAAAGAAATATCTTTAGAAATCGAGAGGTGTCCGATACTAGGTATGCTATAAACAAAAAACAATGAAAAAGTCCCTAGGGAACAAAGTGTAATTTTCCACGCGCTCCAAACGGCGGGTAGGTCGGCCGTAAAAAGTATTAACATGTATCCGATTAAGATAATGTAGAAGATTCGTAATAAAAAAGAAAATGCAAACTCTATTACTGACTGGAGTGCCATTGAGAAGGGTGAAATACGCCCTAGGGATACAATGTTCTAAGTTGAGACGAAAAAACCGGCCGAGCGCGAGTCGGACTCGCGCACGAAGGGTTCCGTACTATTATCTAAGTATAAAAACGGCAAAAAAAACTCTGTTGTAAGAGAGCCCCCCTTAAATATTTGTTTTATTTTAATTTAACTATTTTTTTTATAGTAAATATATAACTAAGTATTCTGTGAATATTTCAAGCTTCTACCTGTTGCCGTTATAAATATCGAGTAAAAACGAGCAAAAAAATCACGTTTGTTGTATGGGAGCCTCCTCAAATATTTATTTAATTCTGTTTTTTAGTATTTTTTGTTAACCGAAATGCATCATCAGTGAAAATTTTAACTGTCTAGCTATCACGGTGCATGAGATACAGCCTGGTGACAGACAGACAGACAGACAGAATCTTTATAAAAAAAAAACTGAAATATTTTTAAAACAGGGAGGCATGACGACGATGATGATGATTTTTAAAACATTTTACGGTGGTATAGGTTAGGATGTATGAATTTAAATAATTTGTTTTTATTTGAGTGTGTTATCCTTACTTATATACTTCTAATATATAAAAATCTCGCGTCACGGTGTTTGAACGAACTCCTCCGAAACGGTCTGACCGATTTTTATGAAATTTTTGTCTATTATCGGTAGGCCTGAGAATAAGTCGTAAGCCTATTTTTACACCCCTATTCTTCCCAGAAGGAGTCGCAGGCAACAGCTAGTTATTTATAAATGCGAAAGAAACTTGAGCGAATCGATTTAGATAAAGTTTTGAGATAATTTGCAACCCCAAGACGGACACATGTTTTTATTCCGAAAAATAGCATAGTACGTACCCACGTTGCAGACGGAGTCGCGGCCATTACCTAGTCACCCCATATTTAAATAAAAAAGTGCTAACTCAATTTGAACAAATTTTACGTTTTCGACTTAATAGTCTACTTAAATATTTCAAATTAATTCTAAGACGGTTCACACGGTGTATAAAGGTACACTATACTTCATTTTATTTAGAATTAGAAACCACAATAACATTATATTGCGTCTGGTCAACTATTTCTTACCTAGCAAATAGTCTGGGAGCCGCAAAATAAAATTGTTTTAATGTCACTTCATTTGCGTATCGTCAATTGTTACTCTAGTACAAATTGTAAAGAGATTACAGTTAACGAGCCGCAATATAATGTTGTTGTGGTTTCTAATTCTAAATTAAATGAAGTATAAAAATTAATTGATGTCAATACTCGTTCAATTGAACTTCGCAATACTTCTTTGTTCGCGCGTATTGTTATGTCAATCATTGACAACTACGAGGACTAAAAGAACTTTTCCATACGATTTACGTGAAAAAAATCTACCTATTTCATTCAAATTGTGTGTCACACAAAATTTATTGTATAAAGTGGACGCTGGTGTAAAATCTAGTACGGGGGTATCGTCTAGTAACTTACCGAGTCATCGTGCTTCGCTTGCGACACACTCTGCTGGACTGAGGACTGGATCTATACGAGGATTTGTGCGCAGCGCATAGGGCTGGGTTCAGAGGGGTGGGTCACGGTGTATGCGTACGACGGGGTGATGCGATTCCGCGACGCGATTGAGACTGATCGGAATAGGTAAGGTTAGGTTAGGTTAGGTTGGGTTAGATAACCAGAGCTCATGTTCAGAGTAGGTACTGTGACCGTTCGCTATGCTACCAAATTTTGTTGTGTTGTGTGTGTGTATTTTTTTATGTTAGAGCGGCCTGACAAACGAACTGGAGGGTCACCTGATGTTAAATGATCACCACTGTCCATAGACACCCGCAGCGCTTTACGCGATGCCAGTGCGTTGTCGGCCCTAAAAGGGAAAGGAAAAAGGAAAGGGAATAGAAGAGGGGGAGAGGTATTGGGCCCCCGGCGCTCTCACTGACCGTACGAAACGCAGCAGGAGTACTGCTGCTTCACGCCGGTGTTCTGTGAGAGGATGGTACTACTCCGGACGAGCCAGCCCATTCGTGATGCAGCGGCTAGCTACAACATGGCTGTACCACTACAAAATAAATAAATATATATTGAGCGAAAAATATTGTGTTTGTGTGTTGTCTAACATTTGGTAGCATAGTGAACGGTTGCGGTACTACTCTGAAGATGAGCTCTGGTTGAGTTTAACGCGTCAGCGTAGTTTGGTGGTGGTGATAGTTGGGTTTGTGTGATTTGTGTGCGTCCGTACAGTGTGGAGGTGGAGTAACTGCATGAACACGCATTTCTTACATAAACGTAACCATCGTAACGTCGCGGGTGAGCCAAGTAATTGTTTCAGTTCATTAATATGGACCTCCGCAAAGTAACGCCTGATTCAATAAATTATATATAAATTTTACTAACTTTAACCAACGAACTATTATATACAAGTTTGTACGGGACCCTCGAGGCGTGCGTTCGACTCGCACTTGACCGGCTTCATTTTAATAAACTAAAGAAGTCTTCCAGAAGAATCGCCAGAATCCAGTGGCAGTGAGTAGGGCGGCATCGCTCGTAGAATTAGCGGCCGATGGGGCCGAAAGGTTCTCGAGTGGTGTCCACGGACCGGAAGATGCAGTGTAGGTAGGCCACCAACAAGATGGACGACCTGGTTAAGGTTGCGGGAACGCGTTGGATGCGGATGGCGCAGGACCGATCTGTTTGACGAGCCTTGGGGGAGGTCTATGTTCAGCAGTAGACGTCTTTCGGCTGAAGTGATGATGAAAAAGTCTTAAAAATAATTCTGCCGATCTAACCGCGCCCTATCTTTCCACCCGCGTCATTGCCACCGGAAATGGCCAATAGAGCCTTTTTAGGATTCCGTACCCAAAGAGTAAAAACGGGACCCTGTTGCTGAGACTTCGCTGTCCGTCCGTCACCAGGCTGTATCTCATGAACCGTGATAGTTAGACAGTTGAAATTTTCACAGATGATGTATTTTGGTTGCCGCTATAACAACAAATAAGTACTAAAAAACAGGATAAAATAAATATTTAGGGGGCTCCCATACAACAAACGTGATTTTCTTTTGCTCGTTTTTGCTCGATATTGATAACGGCAACAGGTAGACGCTTGAAATATTCGCAGAATATTAAGTTATATATTCACTTTAAAAATAAATAATTAAGTAAATTAAAATAAAACAAATATTTAAGGGGGGATCCCATAAAACAAACCTGTTTTTTTGCCGTTTTTATAGATAGTGGTACAGAACCCTTTGTGCGCGAGTCCGACTCACACTTGGCCGGTTTTTTCATTTATTCGTTAAACGCCACGCGAGAAAATGGTTCAAATAAAAATAATGGAAAGATATGTATGTTTGTGACACGCTTCCCAAGTGATGGGAATATAAAAAAAATAGCGACCCACCCCCGCTTCCTGTGGGTGTAATTAAAAAACTGGCCTAGTGCTAGACAGTTTGCGCACTGTGAATTCCGTATCCGTATAATTTAGGACAAAAATATAAATGCCACAAAATTATGCTTATTTAACATTGATCCTTGCTTAAGGAGAACTATTTAATATCTTGTTCATAAAAGTTATAGCCTTATTATTATTATATTATTACTAGCTGTTGGCCGCCTATCGTAAGGTCGCGGGTGAGCAAAGTAATTGTTTCAGTTAATTTATATGGACCTCCGCAAAGTAACGCCTGATTCAATAAATTACACTTAGGAATCTTGTTCAAAATTCTTATAGCTATCGCATGTGGGCTTTTGCCAGTTATTTTTAATTTAGCAGGTGTGGCCATAACTAATATAGCGTAACTTATGCTCTTCTACTTAAAAGGCGTAAGTTATGCTCTTTTATGTAAAAGACGTAAGTTATGCTCTTCTATGTAAAAGGCATAAGTTATGCTCTTGTATGTAAAAGGCATAAGTTATGCTCTTGTATGTAAAAGGCGTAAGTTATGCTCTTCTATGTAAAAGGCGTAAGTTATGCTCTTGTATGTAAAAGACGTAAGTTATGCTCTTCTACTTAAAAGGCGTAAGTTATGCTCTTGTATGTAAAAGGCATAAGTTATGCTCTTCTATGTAAAAGACGTAAGTTATGCTCTTCTACTTAAAAGGCGTAAGTTATGCTCTTTTATGTAAAAGACTTAAGTTATGCTCTTGTATGTAAAAGGCGTAAGTTATGCTCTTGTATGTAAAAGGCGTAAGTTATGCTCTTCTATGTAAAAGGCATAAGTTATGCTCTTGTATGTAAAAGGCATAAGTTATGCTCTTCTATGTAAAAGGCATAAGTTATGCTCTTCTTTTTTTCCATATCCAACCAAACAAAATCTCAAATCGTTTATGAATTATGGAATTCTGAAGTACCAAACATAAGAAAAAACATACAACTGAATCGATAACCTCCTCTTTTTTTAAAGCCGGTTGGAAATGCATACAGCGCAACCGGTCGCACGTTATAGTAAACTCGTAATATTTCATCAAATCATTGCGATTAGATATTAATTGTATTCTAGTGCATAATTGATATGATTAAATAGGTAGATACCTAGTTCATTTCATCATTTCAATGAATTTTATTTAAAGGAAATAATTGTAAAAGCATGGCGAAAGGTATGAAAGATCTATATGCACAAGAAAAAACAAATAAAAAATTAAAACGCCGGCCGACAACCAGATCCGTGACTTTCTTTGAGTTGTTGATATTTATGGGCGGTGGCGGTGGTGATTTTCCATCAGATGACCCGCTTGCTCGTTTGCCTCCCTCTCATAATAAATAACAATAAAAACATGAAACAGTATATATCGACCCTACGCATAATTGGCTGTTTTTTTTGAGACCTATTCTATATGTAGCTCCAAACGTACAGACAGCGGAAGCGCGGTGGTGCGGCGGCGGTGACGGTTGTATCCGTCGTAGTATTCTAACTTGTATGAACGAGTTCGCGGTTCGTTACCCCACAACTGTTCGTACAAGTTAGAATATTACAACAGACACCGCCACCGCACCGCCACTCCTCAGCTGTCTATGCGTTTGGAGTTTTAATAGTTTCACCATGTCTGTCTGTCTGTTTGTCCGTTTGCGGTTTAGCTTTGAGACTGTTAATAGTGCATGTATTTTGAACCACGTAGACAAAGTGTTAAAATAAAGAAAAAACTTTTTTGTGGTAAGTACTTAACTTAACTCTCCTATGCGTAAACCCAAACTACTGATTTACGTGAAAGAAGCACCGGATAAAAGCTAGTACTATATGCATCATCATCATAAATATAAAATAAATAAATAAATATCACGGGACAATTCACACCAATTGACCTAGTCCCAAAGTAAGCTAAGCATAGCTTGTGTTATGGGTACAAGGCAACGGATAAACATACTTATATAGATAGATACATACTTAAATACATATTAAACACCCAAGACCCGAGACAAATATTCGTATTATTCATACAAATATCTGCCCCGACGCGGGAATCGAACCCGGGACCTCAAGCTTCGTAGTCAGGTTCTCTACCTACTAGGCCATCTGGTCGTCTAAATCATCATCATCATCATCATCATCATCCGGTTCTAAATACACCCACTACATTGACTACATGGCATAGGCCTCTCAGAATGAGGCTTGGGCCATAGTCCCTACGCAGGCCCAGTGCGGATGGGATACTTCACATAAATAATTAAATTTGTTTTTTAGGGTTCCGTAGTCAACTAGGAACCCTTATAGTTTCGCCATGTCTGTCCGTCTGTCTGTCTGTCTGTCCGCGGCTAAGCTCAGAGACTGTTAGTACTAGAAAGCTGTAATTTGGCATCAATATATATATCAGTCACGCCGACAAAGTGATTGAATAAAAAAAAGTAAAAAAAATTTTTTTAGGGTACCTCCCATAGACGTAAAGTGGGGGTGATTTTTTTTTTCTCGACTTATCCTATAGTGTGGGATATCGTTGGATAGGTCTTTTAAAACCATTGCGGGGTTGCTAGCATAATTTTTCTATTCAGTGATCTGTTTGCGAAATATTCAACTTTAAAGTAAAAATTTTCATTAAAATCGGCCGTCCCCCCCCTCTAAAATCTAAACTGTTGGGTGGAAAAATTTGAAAAAATTCAGAAGGGTAGTAAATATATCAAATTTACTAGGAAAATTATAGCGGCTAAGATTGCTTGGAAATTATTTGTAGTTTAAGAGTAAATAGTAGCCGAAGGTATAAAACATACCTAAACTTGGATGATTCCGTACACATACGAAATCCTTAGAAAAATATTACTTGATTTTTTCGTAATGGCTACGGAACCCTACCTTGGGCGTGTCCGACACGCTCTTGGCCGGTTTTTTTCTTTCTCTGGTTTGTGCATGTTCTCTCACGAAGTCTCGCTTCACCCTAAAGCTCATGTAAATTTCAAATGTAATTTCGCTCACAAATTCCGAAAAACTCAGAGGTGCGAGCCCAGATTAAAACCCACGACCCTCTGCTTGAGAGGCCATAGGTCGAACCACTCCACCACGGCTGCACTTTAAACTTCGGTAAACATATTCCGGCGAAAACATTTCAGCTACTCTATCTATAGGTATGTATCATTTTCTCGTATTCCGGCAAAATTGGCTCCGTCTGAAAGGCTTTGCTTAAATGAAATAGTGTTCATGAACACATCATATGAGAACATTATTAAAGGGTAAATTTACCATTCATTATGTCGCAAAATAGAAGTTATTGCATCGTAGGTACGTTTTTATTGAATTATTTTCTTCAAGTAGCGTACGATCGTACGATAGGTTAGGTACCAACGAAGCGTTACTATTGGTGTGCGGTCATTTTCGACTTTCGTTTTTCACAATTGGATTTTTGACTCTAGTCAAATAGTAATTATAAATCGATTGTACAATCGATACTAAATCACCTCGTTTCGGGAAAACAACCACTAAAATTTCACGGTGTATAACTATAACGTCTTAAGACATAATACAATACAAAATATTCTTGAACACCAAAAGCAGTTCAGTGATATTACAAAAATAAAAATTCAGACGGTCTTGTCGCTAAAAAGCGATCTCTTCCCGACAGCCAATTACTCAGAAATAGGAAAAATAAGGTTTATTACTTATTTATTTTTAATTGTTGTTGTTGTTGTGTGTTATTTTTACTTTTTGTTGTGTTGTTTACGTTATTCATTCTCAAAAAGGTACATACATAGTTTTTAAGCATTATTTTATTTATTTTTTATTACCAGAACTGATATATTTTAACCCCTCGCCTGATACCAGGTTTTCGTTGAGTTTCGGGACACCCTGTATAGTCGAATACCGTTATTTGACTGGCAGGATTTGCAAGGCCGACATCATGCTGAGTTGGGACCATTTCGTGGCAATATTTATTTAGTATCTGTTTCCGATTCCTCTTTTTGTATTTGTTTCTTTTTTGTCACGAATAAATGTTTTTCTTTCTTTCTTTTTTCTTTTTAAATATTAATTTTATTCCGGTACTTACATTAAATAACCATTGCAAGTTAAATAAAAACTCGTTATAAATAAATCATCATCATCATCATCAGCCTATCTATGTTCGTCCACTGCTGGACTTAGGCCTCTCCCATGGCACGCCACTGAGCACGATCCTCGGCCACTCTCATCCAGCTGTTGCCAGCCACCTTGCGAAGATCATCGCTCCACCGAGTCTGAGGACGTCCCACGCTACGTTTGCCAATCCGTGGTCTCCACTCAAGAACTCGTCTACCCCAACGGTTATCGGTTCTTCGGGTTATATGGCCTGCCCATTGCCACTTCAGCGTGCTGATTATAAATAAATAATGCCGCATATACTTAACCAAATTTATTCACCAACAATAATCTACAACAACAGTTTCTCCAGTTCCACCAATATGTTCGTTATCAACTTGATGAGACCACCCAACAACCCCGAACTATCCGTCAACCCCGTCAACAACACAATAACTAAATTCAACACCTGAGAAACCAACCCCATCAACAACCCAGGTGCTGCCAGCACATTTGATCTAAACAACGATATCAACACACTGATATAAAGAAACAATACAGACGCAAGATCGGTTAAAGTAGCGTATAAGAGAGGTAATGTGCAACCAAAGTAGGGTAGAATGGCCGGGGTGAGGTTTTGGACGATATTTGACAAGTTGTTGAGGTTATTGATGAGATTAATGAGGAATGGGATAAGGAGGGCAGCCAATTTGTTGGCGACGGGTAGAACTGTTGATATTTCGTCGAAAGCTAACCGTAGGGCTGAGACTGAGTAGGCTGGTATCATTGCTTCACCACTTGGTACCTGAAATCCAACATATTTTTTAACACATTTGCTAAATGACTAATTTTTGAAATCATAATACAACAGAAAAAAATAGACGGGAAAAGGGGAAGACTAAGAAGGACATATAGGGTAAATCGCCATATTTCGTGCGATACATTCTTGGCGATGAATGTCCGAAAACATAAACATTGTTTGCATTTCAACCAAGTGTTTATTCAATCCAAGAATACTTAAATGATATCATTGATTGTAACTAACTTTGTGCATGCGATACACTTAACTATAGGTAACTATGGAATATTTGCATGTCCTTGTGATAAAACACATGAAGCTATTTAAATTGTCTGTAAGTAAATCATCTTATTGTACCATGTTTAAGCAAATAAATGATTGATTGATTGATTGATTGATTGCATCCTTATTTCTTCAGTTTTCGTATGCGCTCTCATCTCCAAGGAGGGCTTATGGCCATTAGAGATTGCGACGTAACTGCAATGAAAAATGTGGCACTCGGCAGTTATGTTGCAGTTTGGATGCAGTCCGTCGGTAGCTAAGATTGAAACTTTGTTGTATTTAACAATGGCTATTTTAAATAATATACTAACCACAGACACCACAGCAAACGCGGCCAAAAGATAACGCCAATTCATTTCAAAAATTATAAATCACTTTGTGTTAAATAATAAAAATTCAACACTATATAAACGCACATTATCATGCAATTTCGCGTTCTTTCAAAATATATTTTGAAACTGTTATAGTGCGATATAGATCAATTTTATTATATAATATGTGAAAACTAGTACACAATCCTCGGGAGTTAACTGTTTCGTAATTATTTGTATATTTCGTTGGAAATACCGATGTTATTATGATAATGATTGGTATTCATTATCTATGGGTAAATATTTTCACAAATCGTTTCAAAGGGATATATTTAAACCTAAGCTCACGATATTTCGACGCATCTAATAGTATCATGCATGATGATTTTAATATAAAAAAACCGGCCAAGTGCGAGTAGAACTCGCGCACCGAGGGTTCCGTACAAATTTATATGTATGTATGAACATCCAGTCTTATCAGACCCCTGCTCCTAAGCAAAATGTGCGCAGTGTGGGATCATTGTACATTGGTTAGTGATATAGACAGACAGACAAAAAAATTTATGCTTTTCGCAATTTTTCCTTTATCCGTGCTATAATATGTTGCTTCGTACCAAATTTCAAGATTCTGAGTTCACGGGAAGTAACCTGTAGGTTTTGATTCCCTTGCGAGTTTCGAAAATTTGTGGAAATTTGGAGCATAAACGGCTGTATCTTTTGTTTGCGTTGGCTTAGAAGTTTGATTTTTTCACAGCTCCAAGGGACAGTAGACCTGAGTATTTGATATAAATTTCAGCTTGATACCTCCACGTGTTCCTGAGAAAAAGGGTCTTGACAGACAGACGGACGGACGGACGGGCGGACGGACGGGCGGACGGACGGACGGACGGACGGACGGACGGACGGACAACAAAGTGTTCCTATAAGGGTTCCGTTTTTTCCTTTTGAGGTAGGGAACCCTAAAAACAAGATAATTATTTCTTAGTCCCGTAATACTTTTATCCCTTTATCAGGCTGACAGATCGCAAATGTTAATCGAAAGTTAATCTTCCTTAATGTAATTAAAATTAATTTTTGTAGTACGATGTGGGAAGTCTAGAATATACTACTCTAACGTCCGTTGATGTAGAACGATTTTACACTAGAAAATATGGAGAAAGTCTAGATTATGAAGCACCCATTCCTGTATCTACATGCCCTATGGATATTATAAATAAGGAGCTTTCTTTACGATTTTTTTTTAATGAGAGGCAGTATTTTATTTTATTTTAAAATAAAATTGAATTAAATTCAAACTATTTATTTAATTTACAATTAACTTTCTTTACTCAATGAGTATGAATATGAGTTAAATTTTAGTTTTAATATCGACTCCATAGTTTTCTTTCTTCTTACCATGCGATGGAAAATCCGAGCCTTGGTGATATATTTGCGAGGCGTTGGGCTACCGTGTGTCGTCAATGCCTGGCGTTTTGAAAGATGATGGATGACAGCAAACCAGTGTTCCTACTTGATACTATATTTACTTTTTGTGTTTTTTTTTATTTTGTTTAATTTTGAATGTTTTATGTAGTTTCACAGTAAATGTATATGTAATAAATACATAAATAAATAAATTGTCATAGGTACAACGAGGAAACGCAGCCAATCTTATGATCACCCTAAGCAATAATAGTGGGCGATATTTGTAAATATTGTTTTTTAGGTTTAGATTAAAGGCCGCAGAATAGATGCGTGTGCGTGTCACGCGCCAGCTGTAATGAATGAAACTGTATGAAAATGGCACACCATGTGCACGCATCCATTGCGCCATCTTTCGTATTACGGTTTAATTTACTACAACTGCTTTGTGTGCTTGACGTGACACGCACGCGTGTCTGGTCTGCGCCGGCCTTCAGTTATTTTTTTTTTAAACTTCTTGTAAATATGTTGTATTATTGTGAATAAATATCTCAAGGATTTTAAGTAAAAACTTGAATTGGCACAATGAACTAATAACATTGACCTACTACCATTAAGGCATATCATCAACATTCGTTCTTATGCTGATTTTGCTAATATGCGATAACGTTGACAAGACTAAATATGCGCGCTACATACGAGTATTTATATAATTATTATGGATTGATTACGTTACCGTTGGGAAAATTGTATTATTTTAAACTATGTTAAAAAGCGCTAGTATTTTTGGGGTCAAGTGTCGCCCTATCTCCAATCTAAATCGTTGGCTTGTAAAATCATAATATTTATAAAAAAAGTTTATGACTCCATTATAATATGGATCTACGATATCTGAAATGAACAATTTTTATTATTTTTTTATTATTCCAATTTTCTATAAAAATTATCCTATCTCAACATCAATTTTCAGACACTCACTAAGAAAAAAATACTCATATTAACATACATAAAGCCTTCCTCTAATTATTATTGGATATATTTTTTTTTTCAAGTGTTTGAGGAGAAAATAGTGGAAATGCTGCTGTATTGATCAATGTTTTAGTATAAGATTTTATGTACCTACCTATTAACGGTCTAAGCTGCAGTTGTCCCTTTCTTGATGTTCCTTATTCGAAGGGGTTTCAGCGGGTTAGCAACATTTAATTAAAATACATATTTTGAAAAGTCTCTCAGGCATCGTACATTCTCTTAAGGGCCTACCGTGTTTTTGGCGCATTAGGCTACTTTCCTAACTAGTCAGTCTTTTAGATTATCAAAAAATATTGGACACGTATTTTTTATTTTGTCAATTAAACAAAAAATTACGAAGATATGGCGCGTTGAAGTTTCGCGTGACGTCACTTGTTCCTACACTTTGTATGAGCGTTTTAGGAACAAGTGACGTCACGCCTCGTCACGCGGAACTTCAACGCGCCATATCTTCGTCATTTTTTGTTTAATTGTCAAAAGAAAAATTACGTGTCTAATATTTTTTGATAATGTAAAATACGGACTAATAAGAATTATTATTTTTTTATCTAGGAAACATCCCTTTTATTGCATTCATTTAATCTCGTGCTGTATCATTACAAGTAAAGCTAAAGTCTTGAAATTCATGTGTAAGATATTTGAAGATTCACTCTAACGACAAGTGTTTATCGAAACACGATTACTTATGGTTCCAAAAATCCAAAGTCGTCTCTAAAAAATAAATTAAATTCGTAGTACGACGCTAATACTGCACGGCAGGTCATGGCTTTTTGAATGTTAATAAAAGAAGATGTTTTCTAGGGCGTCTAGTGTTGCTACATTTTTAAAATATGTATTTATTGATCGCTCTTGGAAGAGATCGCTCTTAAGCGATAAGGCCGCCTATTGCTTACCTTGTAACTTACTCTCTGTGTACCTGTTTTCTGTATTGCTTACTATTCCTGGTGTACAATAAAGAGTCATTGTATTGTATTGTATTGTATTATTTTAGTAATCGATTAGCGCGAACAGCTCGGTAGGCCCTTAATGTTTAATGTTTTACGCACTGTGCCTGATCCGACACGCGCTTGGCCAGTTTTTTCCTTTAAATGTCAAGGTCGTTTAAGTTATTAGCTCAGTGGAAATTAAAGTCTCAACTCGATTGTAAACATAATTATATGCATTTACACATAGTAAGATAACGCATACTGCAATTTTATCAAGCCGATAACATATTTTACATAAGTTTTTAAAGAAATGTAACGCATTTTGAAACGGCTCATATATATACAGTTTGTTTATATATTTTATATAAATACGTGTCACATTTTTTGGGGAAAGGTTATTCGGTAAATATCTTTATTTTACTATAATGACGTTCAAGCTTGTGGCGTTTTGCGTAGTAGCAGTTTGCATCTACACGGTGAGTCAAAAAAACAAATAAAAAACGAGAAATCATCTCTTCCTAAAAAATAAATAAATAAATATCACGGGACAAATTCACACCAATAATTGACCTAGTCCCAAAGTAAGCTAATAAACATACTTATATAGATATATACATACTTAAATAAATACATAATATTATACAAGGTCCTCAAGCTTCGTAGTCAGGTTCTCTAACCACTAGGCCATCTGGTCGCACGAAAAACTCATAATCGCTCACACGAGCTATGGAGAGGGCTATTTACTCGGGGTTTCTCTAGGGGATCGAATCAAGAATGAGGAGATCGTAGAAGAACAAGGGTCACCGACATAGCAAAGCGGATTAGCTTGTTGAAATGGCAATGGGCAGGTCATATAGCACGCAGAACAGATGGCCGTTGGGAACGAAAAGTTCTCGAATGGAGACCACGGGCTGGCAAGCGCAGCGTGGGACGTCCACCAACGAGATGGATGGACGATTTGGTGAAGGCCGCAAGTTCAGGTTGGATGCAAGTCGCTTCCAACCGTAATGATTGGGTATCAATGGGGGAGGCCTATGTCCAGCAGTGGACGTCTTGCGGCTGAAATGATGATGATGATGATCGCTCGCAACTTCACATCCCCCGGGACTTGTAAACTTTACCGGGATAAAGCCGCCCGAATTAATGTGTAATAGTGTATCCTTCTGTTACTTAAAAAAATCAGTTCAGTAAAAAAATAAAAAAAATATATTAGGGGACAATCTTACACAAATCGACCTAGTCCCAAACTAAGCAAAGCTTGTACTATGGGTACTAGACGACGATAAACATACTTATATAGATAAATAAATACTTAAATACATAGAAAACAGCCATAACTCAGGAACAAAATAAATATTCGTGCTCATCACACAAATAAATGCCCTTACCGGGATTTGATTGAACCCAGGACCTTTTGCTTCGTAGGCAGGGTCACTACCAACTAGGCTAAAGCGGTCGTTACATCCAGTTCAGTACATTCAAAGACCCTCCTTCCCCCTACCTCCTGCGTATTTAAAGAAACACGGTTTTTTTTTCTCATAAAACTGACCCACAATTAACCTCTACCTCACCATATGAAAAGTGCGAGTAGGCCTTATTCCACCTAATTTGCATAATGGCCAATTCACTAAATTAACTAAATTTCAAATTGCCATGGGCTCATAATACCTACTTAAATATAAAAATTTTCTTAATCCTAAAATTAACAAATATCATAAATAATCATAATGACTTTGACCTAAATATTGAAATGTACATTTCCTTAAAATACCGAATCACAGATGCAGCGAAAAAACCGGTTGTCTGTAAAGTCGGCTTACGGACGATAGTTTAACGTGACAACGTCATAACAAAAACTTCAAAAAACAAAAATGAAACCAGGCGGTCACCCATCCAAATACTAACCGGTGACGAGAACCGGTGTTTTGTCAAATATCTTGAAAACGGTGAATCCTGTGGCAAAATCAATGAAATTTTCATCCCCCTTTAAACCCTCCGCACCCTCCCCCCCCCATTAAATACATACTGGCCTTCGCTGCTCTGTGACGTTACGTAACGTTACATGTACGTTACATTGCGTCATCATTTTTCGTGTATGCAGCCGGCGTTCATCGATTTATTAGACGTTGTCACGTCAAAAGCTTAAATAGGTCATTATCCGAGCGTTTCAACCGCCTAATTTTGGTGGACACTTTTTTTGTAGAAATGGTAAAAGATTAAGATTATGATTTGGTAGAAGTACCTACAGGTCCTCTATTAAATAACCGAAAACGCCATCAAAATCTACAGCCGATTCGTAGAAAATGTGACCACCAAAATTAGGCGGTTGAAACGCTTGGATAATGACCCAAACTGAAAACTGCACAAAGGCAAAGGAAGAAAGTAAGGCATTCTGGAATTTAGGTATTTTGACACTAAGTCCTTCTGAAATCTAGGAGTATTGGTTTTTTGGGTAAAATTATTAAATTAAGACGTAATGAGCCCTACTCAAAAGTGCGACCTTTAAGGTTGCGGGGGAGCGAAGTAATTGTTTCAGTTCATTAGATATATTTCCATTGTAAATATTTCCATCGGGAAAAGTCAGATCTTATCGGAATACAACAGCACCCGAAGTGTCAATCAACTATTGTATTAAATTAATGTCATTTTCATATCCATTAACGTGGCATTATGTCAAAATTTTAATTGAGAGAGCACGATAAATGGGTCAATCAACTTTTTTTTGTAAACGATTTTCGGCTACTTTCTATGAAAACCGAAATAATTAAAAAACTGATTATTTTTCCTTATTTAAAGTATACTTTTCAAAACCCTAGATTTTTGTAGTCAGTAATGGTGTAATTGCCAGATTTATTTTATTATGTTTAGCTTCTATTTCGTGGGTGACCCAGGGGACAATGTTGTCCCCGAAATTTGTATGAAAATAGTGGTATGTCCCCTGGGTGACCGGATTTTTTCATAGAAATACTTTTTTTTTGGTTTTCACATACGCACTATGATAAACAGTTTATCTAATTACTGCAAAATCATGGTTTCACTAACCAGAGATTACAGAGTTACTTGTAAAGGAGTAAATAGAAATTTACAAAAAAAAGTTGATTGGCCCAAATACGAACTTTTCCGATAAAATACGATGGAAAACCACTATCTGTATTTCATTAAATTATTTTATAGGTACAAATCTGACTGTCTGTGTTACTTATACTAGCAACTTGGTATTACCATCTACAACAAAATCGTCCTTATTCCTTGCTTATTATTATAAAGGCAGCATCCATGCAAAATTTTAGATTTCTAGGGCAAAGTTTTTGGGCGTTGATGTGATTAGTCACTCAGTGAATCAGTCAATATTTTTGTTTTTATAATGTTTAGATTATGTTATCATTTTAACCAAATTCTACTGAAATTTCCTAATCCACTTGATATAAATAATTGAACATGAATTACGCGTTTAATTTTTGTTAGAAAAAGGTTTGCACAAAGGTGAATATTTTAAAGAACTACACAACTTAAATTCTTTCTTATCTAAATTCAATTGTTTATTTGTCTTCACAATTACTTACCTTGTATAGTATTATTTCTTAGATTTGTAATTAAATTAATATTTTTCTTCGTCCAAACAAACATTTATTTCAAAGCAACTTAAAAATCAACAAGCAAAATGATCACAATGAATAATTATTAATGAACTGAAACAATTACTTTGCTCACCCGCGACCTTAAAACTTTAAGATCTTCAGACCTTAAGGTCGCGGGTGTCTGTCCCTATGTATGCTTAGATCTTTAAAACTACGCAACAGATTTTGATGCGGTTTTTTTAATAGATAGAGTGATTCAAGGGAATGTTTATATGTATAATACATGCATTGCACCCGTGCGAAGCCGGGGCGGGTCACTAGTACTATAATAAAACAGTAAAAGTAGAGCTTTTGCGGTTTTCGCAGATAGATGAAGCTTAAATTGGAGCAACATTTAAGCTTTATTTCATTAAAATTGGGTCACAATGAAAAAGTTATCGTCGTTTAATCTATACTGGTCGGGCATTGTAATCTTTTAATATGAGGGTAAGTCGCAATATTACGGTCGGTTGGCGGCAGAAGAGCTGTCAATGGAATTCGAGGTAAGCGAACGTACGGATCACACGTATTTTTGGTGTGTACTGTTTCTTTTAACCAAAGTACTGGTTTTTTGGTGATTTTATTTCGGTCATCGGGATACTACATTAGAACATAATTGTGTGTGTGACATTGTGGACTTTGTGTAAACATAACAGCAGCAGGCGCCTTAGAGCATATCAAGGTTAGTGGCCTTCCTTATATTGAGAGAGTACAATGCCAAGGACCCTTGGGGCTATCCTAATAGAAACCTAGGACCAGTGATCTACAGCTAATGATGGGTTCTTTACACGAAGATATTCCTACTTATAAAACAGTACCGTGACTAACTGACTGACAGACAACGCACAGCCTAAACAACTGGTGCTAGAGACTTGAAATTACTAAAGAAATTATTTTTCGAAATTCCCTTATGATAGGAAAATATCTAAACTTTGTTGGTTTTTTTGTCCGTGGGATAGAAATAAGTGAATTCCATTTCGGGCTTGATTTTTTAAAAATTCTTTCACTAATAGGTATTACATTACCTAATGCTCCACATATCTAACATGTTTTGTACTAATATAGTAAGACATCAAATTTACGAGTCATACAAAACCATAATTATAAATGCTAACTAAAGCAGGCATCGGCAAACCGCAGCTTAATAAATTAATGTGTACGATAATTATTTATGAAATCATTACAAATGAAAATCTAAAAGTATATTATTATGCCAGTAATTAATCAGACTAAATAATTAACAAAAATAATAAAATAATACATATAACTAAGCAAATAATACTAAATATAACAATAAATCATTAAATAAAAAATAACAATTTTTTTTTATACATATAAGTATATTATATAAAAAAGCATCCTAAACTAATATTAAAATCTTTACGACAAAGGATACTCAATATCCCGGTAATGTGTTCCTATACAGGACGAAATTTTTTTGACCGTGCAAATTTTCGTACTGGTTTCCTTAGTGAAAGATAAAAATGCGTTTTTTTTAGTACCTTTCAGTACACAAAATATTGATACACATCAGGCGAAAGATATCCTAAAAAACCATGCGCTTGTGGACTGCTGTGCGGCGGGTCGAGATAAGATAGGTGAGCGCGCCCCTCCCCCCGCACCGCTAACCCCGAGTGTCACTCGGCTCCCGATTATCCACACGTTACTAATTATTAGGGCCCGGAATTTTGCGTGCGGCTATTGACAGATTGTAGGGAGAGAGCACCGCTTTTTACCGATGTTATCGATATTATCAGAATATCATCAGAATATTATCAATGCGGTTAACCGAAAACTGTTAATTAAGTTGTAACTTTAATACATAATTAATTGTAAACATGTTTTTGCTTGGAATATTATTATAAAATACTTTATATTGGCGGTAAGAACTAAATAATATTTTCTCTTTTATTTTATCAAACGGTAACGTTAAGTTAGTGGTCTCAGAGGGATCTTTCTCAAATTATAAAATACTAGCGACCCGCCCCGGCTTCGTACGGGTGTAATTATGCATGTATTATACATATAAACCATCCTCTTGAAACACTCTATCTATTCAAAAAACCCGCATCAAAATCTGTTGCGTAGTTTTAAAGATCTAAAGCATACATAGGGACAGACAAACAGACAGCGGGAAACGACTTTGTTTTATATTATGTAGTGATAAGCAATTTAAATGGATTAAATTTTCCGATATTTCGAACTTTTTTTATCATTGACCGCTGAAAAAAGTACGTATCATCGGAAAGTTTCAGGTTTTATTTAATTAAAACATAAATTAAAAAAAAAAACATCGATTTGTCGATAACATCGATAAAAAGCAGTGCTCTCTCACTACAATCTGTCAATAGGCGCACGCAAAATTCCGGGCCCTACTAATTATTTTTCGGACAATACATTTATTTGTGAAAAATTTACCTAGTATTTTTTTAGAAATGGCATCTTTAATTGATACATAATGCCTGGGAAAATTTTGCACGGTCAAAAATGTCACCCTGTAGAATGATATTTTAACGTTAAACAAAAACAAAGGGCGCTGTCGAAGAATATTGAAGTACCTCAGCTTTCTAGTTGTCGCGTATACTTCATCTACAATCAATAGATGGCGTTATCTGAGCGAACGTTGTGGTTTAAAAATGTTACCGTAACTTTTTTTCGCACCAAGCTCTAATATTGTGAGTGTTTCTTTTGAAGGATACCAAAGCTACTAAATAAATAAAATTACATCTTCTTTTCCAGATACCAGTGACAGCATCCGTTCAATCTGCAGCGCAACTCCCAGCCGTCTACCCTCTCGTAAACATCTTACTCCCTCTCTTGAACAACGTCTACAACCTCCTTCTCTCCCTCCTCTCCATCTTCGATACCCTCCCGCCCTCCATCAGTTGCCTCATCCCCATAGACCTATCAGCTTTGGAGACCAGTCTCCTCAAGTTGTACTCCCAGGCTTTAGCCATCGTTAACTTCCTTAGAAGTCTGCCGGAATATGCAGCAGGCGCAAATCCTAGTACTGCTCCGGCTGGTGTCGCGAACCTGCAAGGACTCCTGTCGACGCTGGTGTCTTCCATCACGGACATCGCTGAAGAGGTATTGGTTGGCATCGGCGGCGGTCTGTTGCCTGGCTTACTTAAACTCGTCGTCATTCTTGTGGAAGCCCTGCTTCAACTGCTTATTTAGTGACAAACTGAGCATAAATGGGACTTGTTATTTAAATAAAATTTAGTTCGAAATCTGTTGTTTGCATTTATTCATTATCATCACAACCACCACCACCACCACCACCACCACCACCACCACCACCACCACCACCACCACCACCACCACCACCTCCACCACCATCATTATTATCATCATCATCATAATCATCATTATCGTCGTCATGATCTCGGCAGTTGCCTCTGTTTACGCGCTGTGGAATGAACGCTCTTAAACAACGCCTACAACCTCCTAATTTCCCTCCTCTTCATCTTCGATACTCTCCCTCCCTCCATCAGCTACCTCATCTCCATAGAACTATCAGGTTTAGAGATCAGTCTCCCAGGCGTTAGCTATCGACAACTTCCTTAGAAGTCTGCCGGAATAAGCAGCAGGCGCAAATCCTAGTACTGCTCTAGCTGGTGTCCCAAACATGCAAGGGCAATACAGTACAGTCAGTTTTTCATTGAGCCTGCGACATATGTTTCAAAATAAAGTAAATGCCCACTATGCGTCTATGATCCCTTCCGCAGCTAACAAAAGAGCTGATAACTTTGAAACTGCTAAACCAATTTTGAATTTTGATGGTCAAGAACCATCGCTAAGAAGCGTGCTTTCAAATAAATAAATCGCATCCAAATCGGTTCACCCGTTTAAGAGATATGATGCCACAGACAGACACACACACTCCCACACGTAGCGCTCAAACTTATAAAACCCCTCTTTTTGTGTCGGGGGTTAAAAAACGAAATAAATTACCAAATAAACTTCACCAAAAGCAACTTTTCTACGATTCAGTAACAACATTAGCCGAATAAAACTCCAATTCCATTAACACTTCGTGCTACAGCTCAAAAACAACAGCTAAGCCAACTTAAACCTTGTGTGTTAGTGATACGTGCGGAAATTATTTCAGGTCGTAAATTGACCGTATTTGGAAGTTGGTACTGGGTGCTGAATGAACGTCATAGGGGGAAGGGGGTGGGGGGTTAGGCCTTCATTGAGGAAAGGTAGGTAAGAATGGTTAGTACAGTGATCCCTTTCTGTAAGGGGCAGTGACGTAATACAAAAGCCTGCATCGATTTTAAGGTTCAAAGTAAGAATAAGATTCGAAGGAAAAGTAAAAGCCCTCGGGCCCGGGCTTGCACCTCTGAGTTTTTAATCCCCGACACAAAAAGACGGGTGTTATAAGTTTGACAACTGTGTGTGTGTGTGTGTGTGTGTGTGTGTGTGTGTGTGTGTGTGTGTGTGTGTGTGTGTGTGTGAACCGATTTGGATGCGATTTATTTTATTTAAATAAATAAATAAATAAATATCACGGGACAATTCACACCAATTGACCTAGTCCCAAAGTAAGCTTAGCAAAGCTTGTGTTATGGGTACTAAGCAACGGATAAACATACTTATATAGATAAATAAATACTTAAATACATAGAAAACATCCATAACTCAGGAACAAATATTCGTGCTCATCACACAAATAAATGCCCTTACCGGGATTTGAACCCAGGACCTCTTGCTTCGTAGGCAGGGTCACTACCAACTAGGCTAAAGCGTTATTTGAGAGCGGTTGTTTTCTTGGCGATGGTTCTCAGACACTTGGGGGATAGAGCTGGTCGCGTCCGTGGGCTTTGGGTAGCGCCAAATGAACAGCCTCTTTCTGGTGGTAGGCTTCGGCCGCGGCTTGTCACCACCCACCTAGCTAAGCCATGCCGCCAAGCGGTCTTGGCCGTGTTTCGGCATGAAGCTTGGTGTAGCCATTTTTTGGGAGGACGGGTCTGAGCGGAAATTTGCGTGTGAGCCGGTTTCGGTGCCGTCGGTTTTGCTGCACCGGGTGTCTGTTCGTGGAGGGTAGCGGGATCCGAAGCACGGCGCTCCGCTGGCCGACCGCAGTTAGTAGGGGGCCCAAGTAGGGGTTTCGCCTGCCTTGAAAGGCTGCCCCGCCAACTCGCGAAAAATCCTGGAGGCGCGCTGTAGTGCCGGTTGGCGACCGGAGAGAGGACCCGACAGCCGTCTTTGGGGGGGTTCGGGCGTCCCCGCGCGCTCCAGACCAGGCTTCCCGTGCTGTGGCTGACTTTCGCGTGCTGCTGGGTGAGCAGCATTGTATCCGTTCAACTGCCGTCTTCCCTAACCCTATTCACTCATGTCTTTCTCACCTCCTTCTTTTTGAATAAATATGGTTTTAAATACAACCTAGGTCTCTTCAAGGCTAGAGTGAATAGGCTGTTACTGAACCAGTGAGGTACACCTTTGGCCTCATCTACACTTTTCATCAGGTGAGATAGTGGTCAATCACGGGTCAGTTTTATGTAAAAAAAAAAAAAAACATGTTTTATTAACCCCCGACACAAAAAGAGGGGTGTTATAAGTTTGACCGCTATTTGCGTGTGTCTGTCTGTCTGTCTGTCTGTGGCATCATAGCTCTTAAACGGGTGCACCAATTTGGATGCGGTTTCTTTTAATAGAAAGCAGGTTTCTTGGAAAAGGTGCTTAGATATGTTTCATTAAAATCGGTTCAGCCGTCTCAAAGTTATCAGCTCTTTTGTTAGCTGCGGAAGGGACCTTAGACGCATAACGGGCATTGACTTAAGGTCAAACATACGAGTGACATAATTGCGTTGGGGGTTTTTAAATTTTTAAATTTATAGTAATCAAAATTGGTTCCGCCGTTTAAGTTATCAGAGGCCCTACCACGAAGTGCATAATTCGAACTTCGTTTCGTGCCGTCCCGCTCACGCTAATATGATTTGACACGAGAGTGAGAGGGATAATGCGATGCGAACTTCGATTTTCGGATTTCATGGTAGCGCCTCAGCTCTTTTGTTAGCTGCCGAATGGATTAATTTACTTTATTATCAAACATATGTGTGACCTAATTGTGTTGGGGATTTTAATTTTTTTAATTTAGAGCCATCGGTATTTATGTGTGAGATTATATTTGAAATTTACTATGAGCTTTACAATGAAACAAGACGTCATGTGGAAACCAACATATACCTACCTAAGAAGAAATTAATTGGTGCGTGTAAAGTTCCCAAACCACACTGGGCCTACGCAGGACCGTCATGATCATCGTCATCCCAAACTCTCTCATTCTGAGAGGAGACCTGTCAGTGGCCTGTGAATTTCACACACTATTCAATTCATTTATTGAATCAGGTGCTACTTTGCGGAGATCCATATTAATGAACTGAAACAATTACTTTGCTCACCCGCGACCTTAAACCTTAATTGTTTCATTTCTTCACTATTCAATGACTTCGCAGGCGTGTGCAGGTTTCCTCATGTTTTCATTCGCCGTAAAACTGATGACAAATTTCCCATGGTAATTTACCATGAGCTTTATGGTGAAGTAAAACATCGTGAGGAAACCTGTATGCACCTGCGAATAAAATAAATAAATAAATAAATATTAGGGGACAATCTTACACAAATCGACCTAGTCCCAAACTA
The DNA here is from genome assembly GCA_947859365.1 of Archips crataeganus. Taxonomy (NCBI): domain Eukaryota; kingdom Metazoa; phylum Arthropoda; class Insecta; order Lepidoptera; family Tortricidae; genus Archips; species Archips crataeganus. Next base: position 2,940,070 of record OX402075.1, read on the forward strand.
AGCAAAGCTTGTACTATGGGTACTAGACGACGATAAACATACTTATATAGATAAATAAATACTTAAATACATAGAAAACATCCATAACTCAGGAACAAATATTCGTGCTCATCACACAAATAAATGCCCTTACCGGGATTTGAACCCAGGACCTCTTGCTTCGTAGGCAGGGTCACTACCAACTAGGCTAAAGCGGTCGTTATAAAAATAAATTCAATGGTGTGTATGAAGTTCCCAATCCGCACTGGGCTCGCGTGGAAACTACGGCCCAAGCCCTCTCATTCTGAGAGGAGGCCTGTGCCCTGCAGTGGAACGTATATAGCCTGGGATGATGATGATGATACATACTCGTACATAAATACACACAGCTGCACTGTAAAATCGCAATTCCATAAGAAAATAACCATTTACTCTATTTTCTTTCTGCGCCTGCACATTTCGCTATCTCTTTTTATTGTCCCCATTTGCTGCAGAGCGTAGCATTTTACGTGTTAAAATAACAGTTACTATACAGGTGCACCAGCATAAGGAGGACTCTAAGTACAACCTTACCTCACTAAACGCCCCAGTGAATTCCTCGATGAACATAATAGCGGCTTACGGAGATAAAGTTGTAACGCGGGTCAGTTTACGCTGGTTTATTTGTAGTTTGAGTACGGGCGTTAGTAAACAGTGCACGTGTTGCTTATTCTGCTTTTTCCCACTTTATTCGTGGCCGTAGAGCTATTATGACTGGAGTCGTTTTGGTTTTATTAACGCTATACGGGGTGAAATTAAAATGGTGATACATAACTATAAAGTACCTGGGCAACCGAGCTCCGCTAGGCTGAAACTCGGTACCAAGTGTTTTCCCAGTGATAATACCAAGCTAGATCAATTTGTCATCCCTGAAAACCCCCACATACCAAGTGCATGTATACATACATTCTTGTATATATCTATATATATAAAAGAAGAAACTGACTGACTGACTGACTAACATATCAACGCACAGCCCAAACCACTGGGCCTAGAGATTCAAAATTTGGCATGTAGGTTCCTTATAAGGTCTAGGGGTGCACTAAGAAAGGATTTTTCAAAATTCACTCCCTAAGGGGGTGAAACGGGGGTCCAAAGTTTGTATGGGGAAACAAGATTAGTTCGACTATTTTATTCGAAACTTCACAGAAGTACTCCTAATGATACATGAGTAAACACGTGTTTCAGTTTTTTTGAGAATTCAACCCCTAAAAGGGGGGAAAGGGGTAACAAAGTCTGAAAATCAACATGGGTGTTGTTTCTATGGTTTATCGGGTCGCTGGTTATGAAAACAACAGCGGTTTTAAAATCCGACGTGGCAGACGTAAAATACCATCTCCCTGGATGGGGTGCGATGGGGTTGAAATATCTAAATAAACTAAATGACTGTTGATATATCAACGCACAGCCCAAACCACTGGACCTAGAGACTTGAAATTTTGCACATAACCTTATACAATGTAGGCATCCACTAAGGAAGGATTTTTGGGAATTCCCACGGGAAAGGGAAAAAATGGGATTTATATATTCGATTCCGAGTGACCCTATCTCAGTAACTATAATAACTAGACTCTTCAAATTTAATACACAAGTAGGTATTACATTATTTAAAACATTGATTTCAGGATTTTTCAAAATTCCCACGGGATAAGGAAAAAACGGGATTTATATATTCAGTTCAACGGGATCCTATGAACTATAATTACTAGACTCTTCAAATTTGGCATAGATGTAGGTAATTATAAATTCCCATGGGATAAGGAAAAAACGGGATTTTTCGTTTTACAGGTCGTAGAAAGTTAAAATTCGGCATGTAGGTTGCTTGAAGAGTGTAGATGAGCATTGAAAGAGGACTTTCCCAAATTCCCACGGGAACGGGAAAAGACGGGATTTTTTGTTTTACTGGTCGTAGAAAGCTGAAATTCGGTATGTAGGTCGTTTGGGGAGTGTAGAGGAGCATTGAGAGAGAACTTTCCAAAATTCCCACGGGAACGGGAAAAACGGGATTTTTCGTTTTACTGGTCATAGAAAGCTGAAATTTGGCAAGTGGGTTCCTTGGGGAGTGTAGGGGAGCATTAAGAAAACATTTCCCGAAATTCTTACGGGAACGGGAAAAAACGAGATTTTGCGTTTTACTGGTTGTAGAAAGCTAAAATTTAAAAATTCATAAGTTTATACTGTAAGTAGGCCGCAAAGGGCACTTAAACCGACTTCTAAAAAAGGAGGAGGTTATGCATTCCACTTTATGAATTTTTTTATGTAGGTATGTTCACCGATTTCTCGGTCAATTGTGGACCTGTTTGCTTGCTTGCCTGTATGCTTGCTTGCTTGATATCTTGGTTCTTTGAAATACCTACCCATAGTACACGCGAGCGAAGCCGCGGGCAAAAGCTAGTACATATATATACAAGAATTGCTCGTTTAAAGGTATTAGAATAGATAGATTAAAAATTTAAAAACCCCCAATTTGATCGCACATATGTTCGAAAATAAAGTGAATCCCCGCTATGCGTCTAAGATCCCTTCTGCAGCTAGCAAAAGAGCTTATAACTTTGAAACGGCTGAACCGATTTTTATGAAACATGTCTAAAAACCATCGCCAAGAAACCTGCTTTCAAATAAAAAACCTGCATCCAAGTCGGTTCACGCTGCGATTGCAAGCGATTGCAAGATTGCAAGCTGATACCAAAGTTTCACCGTGTGTGGCAAAAGGATCCGCGAGAAAAGTATCGTTATTTTCCTTCACGAAAGTTTTTTAATAAAATTAAAAATGCAATTTTAGCCAAATATTTTGAAAATTCACAAGATGTGAGCCTGGGCTCAAACACACTACCCTTTGCTTAAGAAGCCATAGATCAAACCACGGCTACTTATTAACTACAAATAATTATATTAACATTTATTCATAGAAGACAAATATTTAGAAACAATACTTAACAATAATTAAAACTATAAACTAAATATCTAACTTAAAAACTACTAGACTAAGTCTAAAAAAGGCCCCCGTGGCATCGTACCCAAAACGCTGGCAGCGTTCCCTCGTTGAATGGCGATGGCGATTCGTTGAGAGAGATAGCTGCCGGCCCTTTGGCACTACATAGATTAGTTTAGTAAAAAGGATGATTATTTAGGGCATTCACGGCATTAATGGCTTTGATACAGGTTCAGAGTCGCTCAACGAGCTATGGAGAGGACTGTGCTTGGAGTTTCTTTACGGGATCTAATCAGTACGCTTAGTATAAGTTTTACTTCACCAAAATACTTCTCGATCGCGTTTACGTAAAAAAATCAATTACTAGGGAAACATGGACAACGCCTCCGCGGCCGCGCGTCCATGTTTCCATAGAATTGAAATTTTTACGTAAACGCGATCGAGAAGTATTTTGGTGAAGTAAAACTTATACTAAGCGTACATAGGAGAGATACATAGAAGAAAAGGGGTCACCGACATAGCCAAACGGATTAGCTCGTTGAAATGGCAATGGGCAGGCCATATATCACGAAGAACAGATGGTCGTTGGGGCCCAAAAGTTCTCGAATGGAGACCACGGACTGGCAAGCGCAGCGTGGGACGACCAACGAGATGGACGAAAGTTCAGGGTGGATTGTGAAGGCCGCAGGTTCAGGGTGGATACAAGTCGCCTTACAATGGCACTTGGGAACTAGTTACAGTTACAGTAGACAAAAGGATGTTACAGTGGTGAAAAACAAGTGGGTGTTTAAAAAGAAGTACAATAGTGATGGTGAAGTGCGGTACAGAGCAAGACTGGTTGCAAAGGGTTTTACCCAGAAGAAGGGAATTGACTTTACTGAAACATTTATTTATTTATTTATTTATTTATTTATTAGGACCTTCAACAACAAGTACACTTTTTCAAATGCATAAAAGATACATGTACAAATTAAAACTAAGTGCCTCATCACTTACAGAAGGACACCGCATGCACTAATATCTAACAATTGACAGCAAAAATATTTGCCATTAGCTCCAAATTACATTAGGTATAAATAGAAAAAGAAGTAAAAAAGCGGAAAACTTAATTTTCCCTAAGATGTAAACATAAAATTAAAATACTATCTAAGTTACCATGCTATTAAATACCGACTTTATATACGGAAAGCTCGATGAGTTAAGGTCGATATTATGCTGGTGTTTCTGGTAAATCGCGAACATACGCGAGAGTGGACAATGCAGCTTTAAATTAGAATGATGCCTACCTACACTAAATAACTTAATAACAATACATGACCTGGGGGTTTTAGACGGTACACGGAATTTAATTTTCTGTAGTAAATCAGGACAGTCTAGAGTGCCAGTCACAACTTTCTTCAGAAATACTAAATCAATCATGTCTCTCCTGTCTGCCAGTGAACTAATTTTAAAATATTTCAGACGTGAATGATAGCTACGAAGTACCCTTGTTTTTATGCAGCTGCGTGTTAAATGCGTAACAAACCTTTTTTGGACCCTTTCAATTCTGTTTATATGAGTGAAATAACAAGGGGACCAAACTACGCTGCAATATTCCAGATTGCTTCGGACCAAGGAATTATTCAAAATTAACTTAGTAACAGTATTTTTAAAATTTTTGCACTCCCGGAGAACAAAGCCCAGCATTTTTGATGCTTTGAGAATGAATCAATGAGAATCAATGTGTTCATTGAAATTTAACTTAGAGTCGAATTTTACACCAAGATCCTTTATATTTTTTACATCTTCAAGTGCTACACCGTTTAAGTGATACTCAGAATGGACAATATTTTTATTTCTTGTAAATTTTATATGCTTGCACTTACTTATATTTAATGCCATTTTATTCTTGGTACACCAGTCCGTCAGCCTATTAAGGTCGCTTTGAAGTGCCAATGAATCCGAAAACTGCCTAATCTTAGATACTATCTTTAAGTCATCTGCGAATAAATATATTTTAGAATTCTGGAAACATTGGCTTATATCATTGATGAAAATTATAAAAAGGTAGGGACCAAGATGTGACCCCTGCGGTATGCCAGATGAAGCCGTATATGATTTAGAACTGCTCCCATCGACCACAACCCGGAGATTACGTCCATAAAGATAGGACTCAAACCAGCCCAATAAAGGATTCGATATACCATATAGCCGCAGTTTATTGACAAGCACTCTGTGATTCACTGTGTCAAAAGCCTTGCTAAAGTCGGTATAAACTGCATCAACTTGTATACGCTCGTCAACGCACTCAACAAGATCTTCAACGTATGTTACAAGATTCGTTCCACAGGATCTATTTTTTATGAAACCGTGTTGACTGTTTACTAGTAATTGGGAAATGTGCCAGGTAAGGATTGGACAAATTAATGCTTCAAACACTTTAGCTAGTACTGATAAAATTGCAATGGGTCTGTAATTATTTACTAAAGATCGATTTCCAGTTTTAAAGACCGGAACTATTTTAGTATCTTTCCTTGCAGTTGGAAATATCCCAAATTCGATAGATTTATTAAAAATATAGGTTAATGGAAAGGATAAGCTATCAGCATTCTTAACAAGAAACAGCGGAGGTATACCATCAGCACCGGCGCCTTTAGTGATATCTAGCTGCTCCAAAACTTTTTTAACCTGGCTTTCTACAAAAATAATATTGCTGAGATCGCTGTTATTTATATCACATAAGTCATTATGGTATGAGTTGTAAGCATTATTGCTATTATCCTGATAAACGTTTGAAAAATGCGTCGCGAACATATCGCAAATCACATCAACCTTGTCACTCAAAACCGCACCATCTGACATTAAATCCGGGTAGTTGCTGGTATTACCTCTCTTCATTTTTAAGTAGCTCCAAAAATATTTTGGATTCGTTGCAATCTTGGACTCTATAGAAGCAATATACGAATTATAACAACTTAAGGTAATTTTGTCGCATCTCTTTTTAAGTAACTTAAATGAAAGATCATCCATAGGATTTCCGTACTTGTTCAGTCTGATTCTAATTTTGTTTTTTTCTTTTAGCATATTTATTAATTGTCCAGAAAACCATGGAGGGTATTTACTATTTTTTCTTTTAGTTTTTGGAACATGATTCTCAATAATTGTACGAATCTCAGAGTAAAACACGTCAACCATACCGTCAACGGAACTGCATGACCCCAGTCTTGCAAGCCAATCAATATCATTAATCGCTTTACTGATAACATTATAATCAGCCTTAAAGTAATTATACTTTGACATTACACAATTGTTAGTCTTAACTGACTTACTAGATATTAATAACTTTACATGAAGAGGTGGATGGTGGGAGTCAATTTTCGATATAATATCAGTTGGCGCGATGACACTTATATTAGTTAAATTAGTTAAAATTAAATCTAGGATTCTTTTGTTATGGTTAAGAATATAGTTGGTTTGAATTAAACCATTAAACTCTGTGAATTCCCAAAAAGTTCTCTCGATGTTATTGTTAAAATGTGTAGGAGAAGAGATCAGTACTCCATCTTTACTTAACCAATCAATTGAGTTAATATTAAAATCTCCGAAAATTATACTCTTGTTATGTTGCCTCAATACATTGCCAGCACTAACCGTAAAATGGTTAAGTATACTGTCGTTAATAGGTGGAGGTATATAAACTGCACAAAGACAAATTTCCTTAATAGAATCATCTATACTAACAGCAACCGACACCCAGTCACCAGTGCTAAGGTATTCCACTCTCAGACTATTATTTGCTTTAAGTGTTAAACTTAATCTTGATATGAATCACCTTGATGTGCCTATGGCATTCTTGAATGGTTTTCTACATGAAAATGTTTATACTGAAATACCAGAATGTTCATCCTTTGAGAACTGTCAAAATAAAGTATTAAAATTGAAAAGAGCAATCTATGGGCTCAAACAATCTGCCAGGGCCTGGTATAGTAGAGTGGAAGATTGTTTGTTGGGCCTAGGTTACAGAAAATCAAAGTATGAACCTTGTCTCTTTCTAAGTGTGATAAAGATGTCAAAGTGTAGATAGCTCTTTTTGTAGACGATTTCTTTGTGTTTTATAACTGTAAAAATTCTTATCTGCAGTTAAAGACTGAGCTTACAGATAAATTTAAAATAAAGGACTTAGGGCTGATCAAACAGTGTCTAGAATTGAGAGTTAATGTTAAAAAAGACTGTATTACTGTTGATCAGGAGCAATTTGTAAATAAGATTTTAAATAAATTTAATATGACAGATTGTCATTGCTCAGATACCCCCATGGAAGTCAATTTGAAGTTGGTTAAAGATGTTGATAATAACAACAGTTAGTTGGTAGTCTTATGTATCTGTCAGTTTTAACAAGACCAGATATAGCCTATAGTGTTAGTTATCTTAGCCAATATAATAATTGTTTCAAAGAAACTCACTGGAATCATTTGAAAAGATTGCTAAAATACTTGCAGAAAACTAAAAGTTATGGTCTAGTGTATAAAAAAGACAGTGACAGTACATTGCATGGTTTTGTTGATGCTGACTGGGCATCATGTACCTTAGACAGGAGGTCTTATACGGGTTATTGTTTCAAAATGTCAGGTTGTATTGTCTCTTATGAGTCCAGAAAGCAAAGAACAGTAGCTTTATCAACAACGGAGGCTGAATATATGGCATTATCCGAAGCCTGCAAAGAGGCTATCTATTTAAACAACTTATATAGTGATATATTACAAGTAAATGAAAGGAAACCTGTGTGCTTGTATAGTGACAGTCAAAGTGCACTGACTTTATCAACAACGGAGGCTGAATATATGGCATTATCCGAAGCCTGCAAAGAGGCTATCTATTTAAACAACTTATATAGTGATATATTACAAGTAAATGAAAGGAAACCTGTGTGCTTGTATAGTGGCAGTCAAAGTGTACTGAGTTTAGCCATTAATCCTTTATTTCACAAGCGCACCAAACATATTGATGTGAGGCATCATTTTGTCCGTGAATGTGTATTTCATAATAGAGTCAAGCTTGAATATATGTCTACCTCTGAAATGCCAGCAGATTTATTGACAAAGAGTCTTTGTTCTAATAAAAATTATAAGTTGTTAAGTTTAATGGGTGTTGAAAAAATATAGAATATTATTTTTTTCTGGATAATGCTACATAGTTTTGTTTCTTGTTTTGTTCTGTTAATGGTTAGTAGTTTATTTTGTTACGAGGGGATGTTATAAATGTATCAAACTAAACTACATGTTACTAAACTTATTTTATGCTGGTAGCGCCATGTGCCGTTGGTTTGTGCAACTGTGTGTGTCGTTCCAAACGAATTCAAATAAAACAATAGTCTGTTGAAAGCTACGTTGAAGTTTTATTAGACTACGGTGAATGCAAGCCGGTTCCAACCGCAATAATTGAATATCAATGAGGAAGGCCTATGTCCAGCAGTGGACGTCCTACGGCTGAAATGATGATGATTGTACCCATGTGGGAATGACAGCGAAAGTCCCATTCTGAAAGAAACGTGCCAGTGGCAGGATGACGTGTATGTATGTTTGTCAATATTTCACGCTAAAAGCCATCTGTTTCATCATCATCGACTTCCAAGATTTGACCTGTACACACATTATATACATAGGTACAGGTACATTGCAAGTTAAATAAAAGATTAATGAACTAAAACAATTACTTTGCTCACCCGCGAGCTCACGATAGTTTCGTTTATGCAAGAAATGCGTGTCCATGCAGTTCCCTAACCTCCACACTGTACGAACACACACAAATCACGCAAACCCAACCATCACCACCACCAAACCACACAGACGCTGACGCTGGTGGAGGAACTGCATGAACACGCATTTCGTACATAAACGTAACTAATTCCCAGGGAAGATTTTAGTTTGTGTTTTAGGTATGGACGAAACGGGAATGTTGACGAAGTGGGAATGTGGACGAAGTGGGAATGTGAACGAAATGGGAATATGGACGAGATGGGAATGTTGACAAAATAGGAAGTGGACGAATCGGGAATTGATTGTGGACGAAATGGGATTGCTGACGAACTAGGAAGTTGACAAAATGGGAATGTGAACGAAGAGAATCTAAAGGAACAGTTTTACTTCATGGACATCCAAAGCGCATGAATCATTCAAATAGCAAGGAATATCTTACCGATCCCCACGGACCTTGCATAAGAGATATTATATTTCTTAATACCTGACGAAACATACCGTGATATATCAAGATCAGATAGTATTCAAGACAATCGATCGTTGCAACTCTCATATATAACAAGTTAGATTATATATCACGTATTAAGTTTATGAAAGGTTTCGGAGATGGAGTTAAATTTATTTTTGTGTCGCAAAATGAGTTAAAATGTCGAAGGTTTATTTATTATGTTTTTCTGTGACTGTGGTGAGTATGTTTTTGATATTAATCGATTTAAATTTCGCAGAATTATCAAAAAACTGGTTAAGACGCAAGCCCTACAGAGGAGACATGGGACGACGCAGTCGACGCACCTTGAATCAACTTTCATACTTACTAAATGTATAGAGCGAGTACTGCCGTTTCGGCGAAAATTATTCATTTGGCAACTGTTTATTTTTTCTGAAACTGTAAAATATTCAGAATATGTTTCAGGACTATCCTGTAGGTTAGGTTTGTTTTATAACAATCCTGAAGAGTTTCCAGTTGCTGAAAAAATAAACATTTACCAAATAAATAATTTTGCGAAAAAATTTTCGCCGAATAATTAGTAAACCGTATAGAAGCGTCGCGATCCAAAGCACACAGAAGAGACGAGCTGTGTCTCCGCCTCTCGCGATGCTTCTATACATTTAGTATGAAAACTGATTCAAGGGGCGCCGCAACTGCAACGCGCCCCCGTCCCACGTCTCTTCTGTGTGGCTTGCGCCTAAGACACTTTTTGCTGTATTTGAATTGAGTTAATGCTAACCACAACAACTAGCTGTTGTCCGCGAGTCTGTCAGTAATTCGGTTGTCCAGAAGGAACTACGCAACCCACCAACCCAACCAATAGCACTAAGTAATTGTACAGAAACGGGCGAGGGTCGGTCAAGGAAGTAACCAACGGGTAAAAACATAAAAGACCGACCTAAGCACCCCCAGTGCCCAGCGGGAGAATGCATGCTCCTCTCCCGGCCTTCCAGCAAATGGCTGAGGCAGGACACTGTGGGTAGATTAAGTCCCCTCCCTACCCCTCCCCTCCTCAAAATTTAAAGCACACGTTTTTGTTTTGATAACCAATAGAGAAGGGGACTTGTGACCGGGTTTTTTAGTCCGTGCAAGTCGGACACTGTCTGGGCCCTCCATTCCCAGTTCGTCCGAAGGGATTTTTCCCGAGCACAAGTCACCCTTCCAATCCTTAAAGTAAAAAACAGCAAAGACTTCGCGTCTTTGGCCCCTCTGGCGACTCATTAAAAAAAAAAAAACCGTATAGAAGCGTCGCGATCCAAAGCACACAGAAGAGACGAGCTGCGTCTCCGCCTCTCGCCATTCTTCTATACATTTAGTATGAAAACTGATTCAAGGGGCGCCGCAACTGCGACGCGCCCCCGTCCCACGTCTCTTCTGTGTGGCTTGCGCCTAAGACACTTTTTGCTGTATTTGAATTGAGTTAATGCTTACCACAACAACTAGCTGTTGTCCGCGAGTCTGTCAGTAATTCGGTTATCCAGAACGCAATTTTCAGGAAAAAAAGTGGCCTATATTATGTCACTCTAGGTTACCTACTATCTGTGTGCCTCCCATCAGAATTGCGGATGTCTATTTTTTTGCAATAGTAAATCGAAGAACTATTTTGAGATAAATGCGTTTTAACTCGTTTTCTGTAGTTGTTTAATTTTAATATAATGTAACAAATAAGCAATAACCTTTATTAGACATTGAAGTAAAATACATGGATGGTCTAAATTGTACTTTAATCGGTGTGGCATGGCATTATATGGCGCAGCGATCTATATAACTGTTTGGTTGCCTTATGTCTACAGACCTCAGTTTCCACTTGTCATGAGGCAGGCTGCAAGCTCGTCCGCCTCCTTATAAATAAAGAAATAAAATTCAATTTTTATTTTGTATTTTTTTCCAGATCGCAGCTAACCCAGTTTTCCAGAGGATACCACTACAGTTAACACAGACATGTCCGTCTCAAACATGTCCTACTCAAACGGTACTGTCTCAGACATGTCCAACACAAACATGTCTACCTCAGATTAGCCCATCTCAAACGTGTCAGATTAGCCCATCTCAAACGTGCCAAACATGTCTGCCGAAAACCTGTTCGACTTGCCAACCAACCTTCTCTACGTTGCCTAATCAAATACAACAGACGCCGTGCCAATCGTGCCAAAATAACCAACACAGCATATTACCAATATCACTAGTGACACGCCAACCAAATTGCCCTTGTAACCAGCCGGTTCAAAATATCAACCAACCAGCAAATCAAGATGTTTTGAACCAAATGGTGTTAAGCAAGATTCTCAGTCCTCAATTACAAATGATGCTAAATCCAAATACCAAAGCATGTGATCACTGTGCACCTAAGCCCAAAACCGAAATTGTGCCAAATATAATTAATAATTATATTATAATACCACCAGAGTATTTTAAAACCAATGAAACGAACGTGACAAATGAAGAAGTTATTAGAACAAGGGAACGTAAAGGTCGTAGAAGGACTCAGAAACCAATGACTAATGTTAAAAATTTTGAATTAGATGATATTGTTAAATTATTCCGCTATGTTCAAAATTCTGGAGAAATAGACAATAGTGCTCGAAATAATGATAGGTTTGGAAAACAAGGAAGACAGAGAAATAAAGAAGATGATGATGGAAATGCCCCTTGTCCGTGTGAAAAATTAGATAAAGCAAGTACTGCTTCAATATCTTCATTTTTAAATGAAGACAAATCTCAAATTGTCAAGTTTCTTGGAAATAAAGTAAATACACATAATGCTAATAAGAACCAAGATATTCTATCAGAAAAAATAATAAGTATAGAAAATATGCCAGTCGAAGCAACACATAAACGTAGAAATCCTGAAAAGCTAAGGACTTTTGAAGAAACAATAATCAAAGAGTTTTGCAAAAACAATCCCGGCATACCTGAAGAAATTGCTTGGAGTTTGCTTATGAATCTCAAACGACAAGTACAAAATCTCGAAAATCCGCATCAATACTCAAGTGCCTATTTTCCACTCGGATATCAGTATGATCCTCAAATGTTTAATCCGAATAACCAAGCACGGGGTAGAACAGAGAGTGATACAAGACAAAAAGACAAAAGACAAAGGCGACCGAAACCAAGTCGGTTTGGACGCAGAAATCAAAACAGAGAAAAACATATCCAAGGCAACAAAAAACCATGCGACACGTGTGATAAAACAGTTGAGATCAACCCAAGTTTGATCAATGTAGAAACAGAAACGTTCAGTACTGGAAAAATATCAACAACTACAGAAAAAAAAGTACAAGAAACTCTACCTAAAAAGAGTTCAGAAACGCAAATTGCAACTCCATATAATTTAATTGATAAATTAGAACAAATCAAAGATAAATTCGTCAAACTTAACGAAATTGAAACTACTACTATGAATTACAACAAAATTATTGAAACATTTCCTGAGTTAGGTAGAGAAGATAAAGTTCCTACAGTCTACGATAATGGTGTAGAATATTATCCAGATTTTCGAGGTGATAATGTTGCATTTATAGCAAGTGAAGAAGAGCTAGAAAGGTATCATTATACAACTGATAGAAATGGCGTAGCTGGAGGAACAAAACACAATAGGTATGTAGGTTTAAAGAAACATTCTCATGACCAAATTAGTGCAACATATGATACTTATAAAATAGATGATATAAGTACGGAATACTCTTTACCAATTCCTACTGAAGAGAGTACTGAAGATTCGGAAGAATCTATAAATGCAAGCGTCGAAATACAATTCCGTGTTCCCCCTTCTTTAGAGCTACCAGATTTTGAAACTAAGCAAATCAACAAATATAGTGCTTCTGAAGAAACTGATGACAAATTTGTTACAGATAATAATAAGGCTTCAGCCTACTCTGGTGTTAAGAGAACACAAGACAACGATTTAAAACCAATCACAGTGTTTTCTAAGGATAAAAAAGGTAAAACCAGTGTTGAAACGTTGTTTGGGCATTCAAAGGTGGCGAGATATGGCCAAGATGTGGAAGAGGCTGGATCGTCTCCGGTTATTACTTACTACTTACCAGAAGAGGCAATTACAGAGGAACGTATTCAGATGCCTGACGGTGACAGTGCTGTGGTTGTTGCAGTTCGGAGTCTTAAAGAAATCTGTAAATAAATAATTTGCAAAATGATCTGTCTTTTAGGTTTTATGAAGCTTATACTAATGCAAGACAACATGCTGTCAATAATTTGTTAAGGATGGATTTTTTCATAAAATTTAAGTTCCAAATTTGTGATAATTTTCATTATTTCGTCCCATCCCCTGTCCTCAGCATTTTCTTCTCCACCATGTCAAGCGAAACCACTTTCATGTCCCACCCCATCCGGGAGTTAACTACAACCATCTCTATATTTTTAAATAAATATCTTAGTGCAATATCTTGTCATCCAATATACCTACCGCAATGTCTCAAGTCAAAAGTTTTTGACCAGTGTGTGTTGCCAGTGATGACTTATGGCACTTAGACGTGGCCGCTAACGATGGGCCTCATAAGGAAGCTCAAAGTCACTCAGAGGGCAATGTATGCTCGGGGTATCTCTGCGGGATCGCATTAGAAATGATGAAATCCGCGCAAGAACTAAGTCACCGACATAGCTTGAAGAATCGCCAGACTCAAGTGGCAGTGGGCAGGGCCGATGGGGCAAAAAGGTTCTCGAGTGGCGTCCACGGACCGGAAGATGCAGTGTAGGTAAGCCTCCAACAAGATGGCGCGACGAACTCTGGTTAAGGTTGCGGGATCGCGTTGGATGCGGATTGCACGGGACCGATCCGTTTGGCGAGCCTTGGGGGAGGCCTATGTCCAGCAGCGGACGTCTGAAATGATGATGATGATGATCTATTGTTAACTTTAGTTTAAATTTGATAGAACTGGACTGATATTATCACTAAATCGAGATTTTTTTTTCATGCATGATAGCCAGAACATAGGCATCATCGTCTCAGCCTTTATAAATCCTACTGTAGGCCGCAGGGCTCCCCTCAGAATGAAATAGTTTGGGCCGTAGTTTCCACGTGGGCCCTTCACCCACACCATTGAGTTTCGTCTTACGCGTGTGCAGTTTTTCTCGCGATGCTTCACCGTAAAGCTCATGGTCAATTTATTGAATCAGGCGTTACTTTGCGGAGGTCCATATTAATGAACTAAAACAATTACTTTGCTCACCCGCGACCTTACAATAGTTACGTTTATGCAAGAAATGTGCGTTCATGCAGTTCCTCCACCTCCACACTGTACGAACACACACAAATCACATAAACCCAACCATTACCACCACCAAGCTACACTGACGCGTTTCGAACTCAACCAGAGCTCATCTTCAGAGTTACCACAACCGTATGCTGTGCTACCAAATGTTAAACTAACAAACCAAAACAAATGTTTTAACTTGTCACTGTAACTTCTCAAGTACCCACTTTATTTTTCTTATTCTCAAACTACCCCACAAAAATTAACTTTTATTGACATATTATAAAACTACCTTGAATTTTTGTTTATTTATTTATAAGGCATATTTAATTAATACTAACTGTTCAAATTCGACCCAAGCCGCAGTAAAGGAGAAGATACTAAATTTACCTGTTAATTAATAATAGACCCCATAGTGTTGTACCTAATTATTTCCATGCATTCCAGAGCATCCAGACGCAACCCCTTGCCGCAATAATGTAACACTTCATAAGAATCTGAATCTAACAATGAATGATTTGATTCCAACAAATGTTTTGCAAAATTCGATCTATCTGGATGCTCATTCCTATATGCCGAAACATGCTCTTTAAATCTAGTATTAAAACTTCGGCCTGTCTGTCCTACGTATATCCCATTGCAGTCATTACAAGTAAGCTTGTATACCCCCGATCTAGTTCCCTTATCTACCTGTTCTTTGTGGTTACATAGCCTAGAGCACAAAGAGTTGTTAGTCTTAAAGGCAACATTAATATTGTTTGATTTTAAAACTGGCTGCTTTCCATTGTTATGTTAATAGATTGTTGACTGTGCCTCTTTCTAAGGAACATTTTGATTTAGAGTTGAGTACTATTTATCAGATAGCGATCTCAAATGGTTATACAAAATCAATGGTAGATAGTTTAGTTCAAAAGAAGCAGGCACGGTTAGTAAATAGCATGCTTTACGCTGCGTTACCTTCTCAGTCTACTAACAAATATAGATCTAGCATCTCTTACGTTGGGGGTTTGTCTGATAAGATTTATGGCATTTTAAAATCAAACAATATTAATGTTGCTTTTAAGACTAACAACTCTTTGTACTCTAGGCTATGTAACCACAAAGAACAGGTAGATAAGGGAACTAGATCGGGGGTATACAAGCTTACTTGTAATGACTGCAATGGGATATACGTAGGACTGACAGGCCGAAGTTTTAATACTAGATTTAAAGAGCATGTTTCGGCATATAGGAATGAGCATCCAGATAGATCGAATTTTGCAAAACATTTGTTGGAATCAAATCATTCATTGTTAGATTCAGATTCTTATGAAGTGTTACATTATTGCGGCAAGGGGTTGCGTCTGGATGCTCTGGAATGCATGGAAATAATTAGGTACAACACTATGGGGTCTATTATTAATGAACAGGTAAATTTAGTATCTTCTCCTTTACTGCGGCTTGGGTCGAATTTGAACAGTTAGTATTAATTAAATATGCCTTATAAATAAATAAACAAAAATTCAAGGTAGTTTTATAATATGTCAATAAAAGTTAATTTTTGTGGGGTAGTTTGAGAATAAGAAAAATAAAGTGGGTACTTGAGAAGTTACAGTGACAAGTTAAAACATTTGTTTTGGTATGTTAGTTTAACATTTGGTAGCATAGCATACGGTTGTGGTAACTCTGAAGATGAGCTCAGGTTGAGTTCGAAACGCGTCAGTGTAGCTTGGTGGTGGTGATGGTTGGGTTTATGTGATTTGTGTGTGTTCGTACAGTGTGGAGGTGGAGGAACTGCATGAACGCACATTTCTTGCATAAACGTAACTATTGTAAGGTCGCGGGTGAGCAAAGTAATTGTTTTAGCTCATGGTCAATTTCTAATGTAACATCGTACATAAATTCTGAAAAAGTCTGAAGCGCGAGCTGGGGCTCGAACCCACGACCCTCTGCTTGAGAGGCCATAGGTCAAACCAACGCCAGCACGGCTTTACACATTTGTATATGTTGCATTAAACTGTATAAAAAATCTACACAGGGCGAAATTTTAAACCTGATACAAAATTTGGTAAAACGGGGTTACTTACTTTAAATTCAGGGGCTACTTTAGGAAACAGTTTTATACGCCGTGTCCTTATTTTTTCAGACCATCTGTGGCAGTGAAATAACTACCTTGATAACTCTACTTGATAATACCTAACTTTTTACGTCATTTGCTCAATCGAGCTAAGTATGAATATTTGCTTTTTTATAACCATTTTAAATCTATCAAAGTAGCCCCAAAATTTCCTAAAGTAATCCCAGTTTACCGGTATATTACATAAAATCTGGGATATGAGTTCGCACATTATGTATACAAGAAGAAAATGAAAGAGATTTTTCTTATGTAAAAGGTAAATATTTTTGTCTGGTGATTCACTACTACTGTATTGCTCCAAGCATTTGTTATTACAATGGGGTACTTGCTTGGGAATCGTTTTTAGGGTTCCGTAGTCACATAGGAAACCTTATAGTTTCGCCATGTCTGTCCGTCTGTCAGTCTGTCTGTCCGCGGCTAAGCTCAGAGACTGTTAGTACTAGAAAGCTGTAATTTGGCATGAATATATATATCAGTCACGCCGACAAAGTGATTACATAAAAAAAACTAAAACAATTTTTTTTAGGGTACCTCCCATAGACGTAAAGTGGGGGTGATTTTTTTTTCTCGACTAACCCTATAGTGTGGGGTATCGTTGGATAGGTCTTTTAAAACCATTGTGTGGTTGCTAGAATGATTTTTCTATTCAGTGATCTGTTTGCGAAATATTCAACTTTAAAGTGAAAATTTTCATTAAAATCAACCGTCCCCCCCCCCTCTAAAATCTAAACAGTTGGGTGGAAAAATTTGAAAAAATTCAGAATGGTAGTAAATACATATATCAAATTTACTAAGAAAATTAGTGCGGCTAAGATTGCTTGGAAATTATTTGTAGTTTAAGAGTAAATAATAGCCTAAGGTATAAAACATACCTAAACTTAGATGATTCCGTACACATACGAAATCCTTAGAAAAATATTACTTGATTTTTTCGTAATGGCTACGGAACCCTACTTTGGGCGTGTCCGACACGCTCTTGGCCGGTTTTTTGTTTAAACGTGAAGGAAAAATGTAGTCAAAGAGTATCTAAATAAAATACTTATTAGGTATATTTGTTGGATTCATCACCATCATCATCATTTCAGCTGAAAGACGTCCACTGCTGAACATAGGTCTCCCCGAAGGCTTGCCAAACAGATCGTTTCCGCACCATCCGCATCCAACGCGATCCCGCAACCTTAACCAGGCCGTCGCTCCATCTTTTTGGAGGCCATCCCCGCCATCTCCTTCTTGTTCTGCCTCGTCGTCGCCGGCCGTTCTCCGGCACCTACCAAGTGACTGCGTGAGCCTATCTTTGTGGGTGCGACAGACATGTCTGGCCCAGTCCCGTTTTAGCTTATGGCTGATATGATGATTTATTTTATTTTATTCGGAAACGGTTCTGGAGTCAAATACCTCATTGTATTTCGCGGGGTTCTCATGTTTCTTAAGTATAATATGAACAATGTTTTCTTTATTGTATTATGTCATGCGTAAACCAGAATAATATAGGATTCGAGGAATCAGAATAACGAATAAGTTTAATTTAGTAATATTTTCCCAGTTCAGATTAGAAACATCACTCACACCATCGAATAGTAAATATAGAATAAAGACAATAAAATTCATTTTTGTAAACATATTTTTTATTTATGCTACGGCCGTGCCATAATGTACAACTTAAAACTAAATAACATAGTTAACGATAATACAGCAAAACAACAAAAAACGTGTTTTTTTTTTTATTTTTACATTTTTCCACCTATAAAAATATAACAAAACATTTAGACATACTTATTTTACTAAGCTTTCAGTCAGAATTAATCAAAAGTACAAAAGCAAGAAAAATACAAATAGGAATATCAGACGATGATAGTCAAAAAAATACATGAGATGAAGAAATATAGGGAACAAAACAAAATAATACCTTCATACATACACTGACTGCTGCACAAAATAATACTAGAAATGTTTAGGTACTTAACTAAATGTACAAACATGAACAACCAACAATTATGTATGGCGTCGGGTTAACCAGCCAAATGCAATATTTGTAATTGACTTTCTCGCGTCGCATTATCGGCGTACTCTTTAGTTTTTGTCGCAAATTAATTTATCATGTGACTAAACTCAAGAGTACTTACGTCGGTAAACGTTGGTAATGCGACGCGTGAAAGTCAATTAAAAATATTGCATTTGGCTAGTTAATCCAACGCTATAACTAATGGTTGTTGATGTTTGTTTACATTTAGTTAACTACCTACCTAAACATTTCTAGTGTGTAGCTACTTTGTAACAAAACAAGATAAATAAATGGTAAACTATTACAGTTCCAGTTTAAATATCAGCTATCTTTAAATTTATCTCATTAAGAATAACATTGAATTTGCAAAAAAATAATTTATATAACATACTGTTAATGTTAAGTTAACATAAACGAGGGTTATATAATGCTATAATTAGAATGATGGCAAAATATATACTGTAGAATCTGAAACAGACGGCATCATATTATACGAAGTTATAGGCCAAGAAAAAGGCGTGAACGCATCGTAAAAATAAGGTTCAGCGGATGAGAGACATATTTCAGAATTTATAGGTATTATTTGTGAATTAGACAAAGGAGGTAGATATTCGTTGCATGCTATTGGAATTTCAGGAAGCGATAAACGTGGTGAGCTTGAGGATGAAGATATGAAATAAGGAGCTAGTGATTCAGATATATCTAGACATAAAGAGTCATCGGGCTTACATTCTGAAATAAGTGTGTAAGTGTTCACTGGGGGTAAGTTTGAGGGTGAAGATGGGGAAGTTTTAGATATTACTGTTGACATAATATTTTGAGTCAATTCAGATACGAGTGAATTCAAAGATGAATATAGATGTGATGATCGGAGACTCACTTGTGGCAAAAGAGCTGATAATATAGGGTTTATAGTACATGGAGTAATAATCGGTTGGTATGACGTATACGAAGTAAGTGGCGATGTGCAAACGATTGGCAAGTTCGAGGGAGTAGATAAAAAATTCTGATCCCCAGATAAAGAAAACGTAATTGGGGGGACATTTATCGGTGAAGGTACGCTATTTACAAATGAAACTTGCGGCAGCGATTGTACTGGTTGAAAAGAAGACGCTGGTAAGAAATTTGAATTTAACACATTATTTAATGAAGATGGATTATTGATATTACGATTTTGTAAAGTCAATAGATTTTGGAGATTGTTATTGCTATAACATGAATTCTGATTGATAGCTAAAGGTTGATTGGCATACATTTCGGTATTGGAAAATGATGTTTGAGGTATGTTAGGTACAGATGGTGTTAAATTTAGTAAAGAAACTGTAGGAACTCTAGGTGCTACGTTATACACACAAGGAGATGCTGAATTTAATAAACTAAGTGGACTATTATTTAAGGTTCCCTTGTTACCTTCTAAAGGAATGTAAGAAAACGGATTAAAAGTAGTAGAAGTGAAATATTTTGAAGAAACATTTTGTAATGTGAAGAAATTATTAGACCCTGGACCTGAGCCAATATTTTGTAGCGAAGGTTCTAATTTTATTGAATGTACATTGTCATTAGGTGTGTTTTGGGATGTCAGTATGTTTGTAGGTGATATGAGTGATAATGGAGATTCAGGAGTCTTCATATTACAAGAGTCTGTCAATTTTATGGCCAAATTTGGAATTATTACCATGTTATTATTTTTGGGTTGGGAAGTAAACTCATTATTTTGCGAAGGAAGGTTATTTACAACTTGATTTTTTGGGATTTGGAGAATAAATTTATTATTATTATTATAGTGGGTAGATTTTACTTGTACGCTTTCCAAGTTACTTATAGGTTTAGTATTGGCAGTATTAATTTTATTATCATTAAGAGTAAATGTTGCAACATTACCAATCTTTTGTGGACTTGAAGTATCAATATAAGTAGTTGGTATTACTTGAGGACAACCAAGATTATTGCTGTTTTTGATTTTGAAGTTTTCATAATTCTCATTTTTAATAGAATCATCAACGTTTGCTAGGTTATTTTGAGAAGCAATAATAATTTTTTGTGGTTGAATTGAAAGTTGTGGACAGCCTTGGTTATTTTGATTTTGAGATAGAGCTTTAAGGTGATTTAACTTACTAAAGGCAATATTTAAATTCTGATTGTTGACAATTTGAGGCTTTTGTTCAATGCACGAAGTTTGTATTGAAATTTTAGAATCTAGATCTTTTGTAGAGTCAGCAACATTGAGGGTAGGTTTATGAAATGGAATTGAAATCAACTGAGGGCAGCCTTGGTTACTATTTTGACCCCATGAAGACATTGTCTTTAAGTTATTGTAAGCATTAATACTACTTTTCAATCTTTCTAATCGATCATCTCTATTTAACTTTGTTTCAGGGTTATTTTGATCATTGTTATTTTGTATAGATAATTTTAAATTGTTTGAAGGGTAAATGTTATTATTATTTGGTATTATAACTATGTTATTGTTAAGTGTAACAGTTTCCGATTGCGGACATCCTTCATTATTATTATGATTAAGTGTAGAAGTTTGTGGATTCGTTTTAAAGGTAAAAGGAATAATATTATTTATATTATTGGCTACGTCTCGAGAGTTGATAAAATTGTTATTTACTTGAGAAACTTGATTTGGTAAAGTATTACACTCTATTTGAGGTATTTTTTGTACGTTAACTGATTTTGTAGGAAACTGTACTGTAATTGGTCTAGTATCCGATAAAAAAGATTTAAAATTTTGTGATCCCGTAAAAGGAGATTCACTTGAAGAATCAATATTTTCAAATGAATTTATAGAATTATCACTACCTATGTTTGACGAGGAAGAATCTTGTGAAGTAAAGTATATATTTTTGAACTGATTACTCGATTGAACTGCAGAATTACTGATTATATTACTTTGGGTTAAAGGTTTATTAAATGAATACAAAGAGTTAGTAGTATTGGAAAATAATGGTATGAAATTGTCAATGTTAATTACTTGAGAAGTAGATTTTTGTGGAGAAAATAACTCTGATTGAAAGAAATTACATGTATTTTCATTTAAAACTGGTCGAGTATTAAATATTGAAGACGTAAGTGTATTTGACTGTGAGAAATCTACTGGCGATTTATCTGATTGTAAATTACTATCTATACTGCTGAGTGGTGGTGATATTGCCAAATTAATAGGAACCTTAAGGCATGGTGATGTAAATGGATTAGGCAGAAATCCTGATGGAAATGATGAAAAGGTCTTTGAAGATTGCAAACAAGAATTGTTGAAAAAATTTGACTGTGGAAATCCTACAAAAGGAGCAGCTGTCGATTCACATCCACAATCATTATTAGATGTTTCAGAATTTCCTGAAATCAGATTATTTGTAAATGGTCGTAAAACAAATTTAGTATTTCTTGCTTCTCTCTTAGAATCAGCTAAACTAAAATCTATGTCTAATTTTGAGGTAGTTCCAAAGGTTGACTCTAGGCTAGAAGTGGGTAAATTTAACGATAATATATCGTTTGAGCTGGAATCTAATTCTGAAGATGATTTAAAAAAATCTGTTGGTGACAAATTATCTGTTTGAGCGATAGGCGATAAGAATAAGGTTGTTTTTGGTATTCCCCGAAATTCATTAAACGTTTCTTCACTATTAAAAGTGAAATCTCTGCTTGGTGAAGAATCAAGTGATAAATCAAAGTTAATAACATTTGGTGATGAAATTAAGAGTTTAAAGTTTCCCGGTGACGCTGAAACTAACGTTGACGTTGATGTTTCTGAACTAGTTGGTATTAAATTTACAATGGCTGGTGATAATGGCGATGAATCTTCGTTTGATAAGCTTTCGGCAGATGATTTCAGTGATGTTATTGATGATATACTTGAAAATGGTAATCCGCTGACGGAACTGGTTGTAAGTATCTGTAATGTAAAGATTTAAATTAAAAGGGTGCTAGTTAAAATTAAGTTTTTTTTTAGTTTTTGAGACGTTGTTAAATGATGGGTAGGTTAAATTTCGTATTTGGCATTCGAGAAATGTTATATTATATTGACCACAAAACTATTTTGTAAAATTATATATGCTTCTTTTTGGCAAAAAAAATACAGATAATGACTTCGCACTTGTGTGACTGTTTTGTTTTGGCATGAGTTTGGAAGGATGTACTTAATTCATTTTTTCATGTGTGCAGACAGTATACGCACAGAAGTAATTAGAAAAAATAAGTATTTTTGTGTCATTGACTGCTTTTTTTGTTTTAGATTACGGTACTGCACTAATCCAATTTTTGAGCATTTCAATTCGTTACATGCGTCAGACAAAAATATAAGACTTTTTAGCCATATGAACCACTAGCTGGTGCCCGCGACTACGTCCGCGTTAATCATTGATGCTCCACTCCTATTGGTCTTAGCGTCATGATATATAGCCTACCTCGATAAATGGGCTATCTAACACTGAAAGAATTTTTCAAAACGGACCAGTAGTTCCTGAGATTAGCGCGTTCAAACAAACAAACAAACAAACTCTTCAGCTTTATAATCTAATATTATAAAAATCTCATGTCACGGTGTTTGTTATCGAACTCCTCCAAAACGGCTTGGCCGATTGTTATGAAACTTTTTGTCCATATTCGGTTGGTCTGAGAATAGGTCGTAGGCTATTTTATATCTTCGCAGACGGAGTCGCGGGCAACAGCTAGTATAGTATAGATTACAGACAGACTGCATACCAACCGCAATATATAACATTATCAATTGCAGTTCCGTTGTTATCAGCAGAACTGCACACAAACTTCACGCTAGCTATGATCGAAATGTATTAGTAGAGGAGCCCAAGAAGGAATATTCTCTATGGTCACTTGAACTTTCCCATCGCAGCAATTCGCATCGTTAGTTCCTGCGATGCGGCGTCGCATCGCAGTATTGTGTGGAAGCCCTAATATACGAGGGATACCTTATACCCCCATATAAGCACTTCATGTGGAGGAGTTTGCCTGGAGCACCCCGTCAAAATACTTAGTAAAAAAATAGATTCTTTGAAATACTCGAACGCGTCAGATTTTGATCTTGTAACACCTTAATATCTGTATTCAAGCAAATAAAGTTATTTGATTTGATTTGATTATCTTACCAGATAACTTTGTATACATATAAAAACTATTTTCAAAAACGACACCCCCATCCTGCACACCAAAACTTGACGCCAATGGTGGAAAATCCCCGCTAACTTATATTTATAAAAAAAGCTTATCTATTCCATTGCTATCTTCAAGATACATAATAAACTGGGTAATCATTGCAAATGTTATCGAATAGCGGTAACATAATAATTATAATTATATGTAACTGTTTCTAATAATTATTATGTCATCAGATGATATTAAAAGTAAGCCTTTTTGTCCCTCTTCCTCGATTTTCTCTTGTTTTTTTTTGTAGGATATTTATTCTATCCTACTTTCTACCTATGTACAGAGTTATTGGTAAATAACCAAAAAAAATAATTAAATTATTTCTTTTTTCTTTTTTTTAACCATAGTAATTTATAACTCCAGAACGGCCGGACCGATTTTAATGATTTTAGGTTTTTTGGATTCGTTTCCGCTCAGAATAGCAGAAGAACAATTTTATTAAAATATTTGAAGAATCATGGAATTGAAAATCTACCTTTCCAGCGTTAAAAGGGGATTGGTTGCCAAGCTTACGGAAATTTTACCCTAAATCGTCTCTATTGTACGGTTGGCCTGGTCGGCCTCAAACGTCGCTTCGCGCGCGTCGCGTTACTACAAGAATCGAAAGAGTCTGTGGTGGGGGTGGGGGTGTCTGGGGGGGTGCGGGCGGGTAATTTTTTTTTATATTGAAGAACTAAGGATAAGAAAAATAAGCTGCCCAAATTACTAATTCCACGCGGACGGAGTCGCGGGCAAAAGCTAGTAAGTAAATAAACCTTAAGTTTGCCGACTCGGAGTCGCTAATTTTATGTCCACAGGAGATACAACTTTTGTTTCTTACTCCATTTATGACCCTTTTATAACTTGTCCCTTTTTGACTTTGAATT
Organism: Archips crataeganus; assembly: GCA_947859365.1. Lineage (NCBI taxonomy): Eukaryota > Metazoa > Arthropoda > Insecta > Lepidoptera > Tortricidae > Archips > Archips crataeganus. The sequence goes on from OX402075.1 coordinate 2,964,605, forward strand.
ATATTGTCACACTATACTTATTTGTCTTAAGTCTTCAATCAGTGCGTCCTACCCGTCATGACATACGGTGCCGAAACATGAACACTCACTGTAGGGCTGGTCCACAAATTTAAAGTTGCTCAAAGTGCTATGGAAAGGGCTATGCTCGGAGTTTCTCTAAAATTCGTAATGAAGTGATCCGACAGAGAACCAAAGTTATCGACACAGCCCACCGCATTAGCACGCTGAAGTGGCAATGGGCAGGCCATATAACCCGAAGAATCGATAACCGTTGGGGTAGACGAGTTCTTGAGTGGAGACCACGGATCGGCAAACGTGGCGTGGGACGTCCTCAGACTCGGTGGAGCGATGATCTTCGCAAGGCGGCTGGCAAGAGCTGGATGAGAGTGGCCGAGGATCGTGCTCAGTGGCGTGCCATGGGAGAGGCCTATGTCCAGCAGTGGACGAGCATAGGCTGATGATGATGATGATGATACTTATTAGTTATTAAAATTTTGTTTATCATTTCAACAAAGTCAACTTCATCGTGAACACGTATGTAGTAATTGAATTCTCGAGAAAATATAAGTTTATGATGTTTTGAAATCAAATAACGAAACTCCTTCAACTTGTTATGACATGGCATGTTGTTTTCTTACCCAACAATAATCGAAATTTTGAAATATTTAGTAGTTTTCATTCGCTATTTTTGATAGTTAAAAACGTTTCAATTGCATAAAAACTTCTGGCGATGCAAAAGATAAGATGTTACTTAAATTGTGTGCTATCGTATATCAAAGAGTTCCTAGTAGATATTTTTATGCAACTCTGTCAGTATTACATCGCATTAAAATTACGTATTTGAAAAATATATAAATAATACTACTAACACAATAAAGTTATTATTTAGTGAACATTACTTATAGCAATTTTATTATTTTTCTTCTAAAAAAAAATAGTAACTAATATGGGTTTCAGATTCGTGGTCTTAGCTTGTATCCAAGTATTCTATTTACAGGTATTTATTGTGTCAGACTACCTTTACTCTTATGGTCTTAAGAAATAAAATCTATTTTCCTATCTCGCGCGGGAATCCCGAAAAATATCTGCGTAACGCACCTCTAAGATACCTGTCTGCGCATCGTGGACCCGCATCCCTATGGCCGCCGTCAAACCGCTGGCAATACCGGCGCGCGACGCCCGCGCCCCTCTCTCTTCTTCTAAGAAACATCTACCAAAATTTCAAGAATATATGAATGTTTTAGTTGTTATTAATTTTTATCTGGTTTTAGTTTGTACGTAATTACATGAAGACGAATTTAATTTTTTATATGTCCCATATTTATAATAATCCTCTTGTCTTAATTCAAGTAGAATGATTATGTAGAAGTATGTGCCTATGACATATTTTTGTTGTGACAAGCATGTACTCATTTAAACGGTTTTGCTATAAATACATAATGTATCTCGTTAGAGCTAAAACATCGGGTTTAGGCTGTGCATTTCCAGTCAGTCAGTCATGATAACATCATCATCGTAATTTCAGTCGTTACACGTCCACTGTTGAAGATAGGCTTCCCTCAAGGTTAGCCAAACAGATCGGTCCTGCGCTATCCGCATCCAACGCGTTCCTCCAACACACACGATAATCGATTATAAATTAGTTGAAAAAATATTTTAAAAGATAAAAACTGTTATAAAGGCGTTTAGTCAACCAAACCAAACATTTTATTACAATTTTATTGTTATATTTATTATTGTTTATTCTTTTATATTTAGTTTCAGATATAGCAATGTTTTATGTATTATAAGTATATTATATAGGTATGGTTAGGTATTTGAGGTTAACATATGCATTTATATTTATTCAAATGTTTTGCTCTATTTGTCGATCCTTGTTTTTTTATTGCTTTTCTCTACCACTCAAAGGTTTACTGGCAGAGATCCCTTCAGGGATAAGTCTGCATATGTACTTAAAACAAAATTCTGTAACCTTTTTATTTTCCTTTTTGTACAATAAAGAGTATAAACAAACAAACAAACAAACCCAATAAGCTGCTTTCAAATTTGAAAACCCCGTAGATAATTTCCTTTTTATTTTTTCAGAGTGCAAACGCGCAAGCACTTGGCTGTGGTTGCGGCCCAAGTCAGGTTGTCACAGAAACATGCGTCCAGAACCCGGTGCTGGTCAACCAGCCTAGCATCTTTGCCCAGCAGAGCTTTTTGACCCCTTGTGGAGTTGACTACATTAATCAGTACGCAGTCCCTACGGCGCCAGTTACCACTGTCATCCAGGTAAATTATGATACTATTTTAACATTTTAATCCCTCAAACAATGGACACTCACGGCAGGGTTGGTTCACAAATTTGAAGTTGCTCAACGTGCTATGGAAAGGGCTATGCTCGGAGTTTCTTTGAAAGATCGAATTCGTAACGAAGTGATCCGATAGAGAACCAAAGTTGTCGACATAGCGCACCGGCAAACGTAGCGTGGGACGTCCTCAGACTCGGTGGAGCGATGATCTTCGCAAGACGGCTGGCAAGAGCTGGATGAGATGCTGGATCGTGCTTAGTGGCGTGCCATGGGAGAGGCCTATTTCCAGCAGTGGACGAACGTAGGCTGATGATGATGATGAAGAATCCCTTAAAAGATTCCTTAAATAGGTTCAGGCCGCCTCAGAAGTCGCTGAATACTTTTGTAACTTTTTTACTTATAAAGTTATAACTGACCCATGATTGACAACTATCTCACCTGATGAAAAGTGTAGATGAGGCCAGGGTTGTATCTCACTGTTTCAGTAACAGTCTATTCACTCTAGCCTTGAAGAGTCCTAGGTCGTATTTATCTGGAAATACAGACGACGGGAGCGAATTCCATTTCTTAGCAGTTCGCATTAGGAAAGATGAAGCGAACCGCTTCGTATGGGCCAATGGAATACTAACCACATAGAAATGAAGGCTACTAAGGATTGTTTTGACTACGATGTGAAAGAATGAAATCAACTGAACTAGTTTATTTTTAACCCCCGACGCAAAAAGAGGGGTGCTATAAATTTGACCGCTATGTGTGGTTATATGTGTTTCTGTGTGTCTGTCTGCCTGTGGCATCATAGCTCTTAAACGAGTGAACCAATTTGGATGTGGTTTTTTTTTATTTGAAAGCAGGTTTCTAGGCAATGGTTCTTAGACATGTGTCATCTAAGTTGGTTCAGCCGTTTCAAAGTTATCAGCTATTTTGCTAGCTGCAGAAGGGATTTTAGTAGCATAATGGGTATTTACTTTATTCTCAAACATATGTGTGACCTTTAATTGGATTAGGGGTTTTTAATTTTTGAATTTATAGTTAGTATCACGAATTTTCGAAGTCCACTCCTGTTTTTTAACTATATAACCTCTGTTTCAGGACGGTTCCGTAGCCAATAATCTTGCAAATGCTCTGCAACTCCTTATTGTCAGCAACTTATTGGCTAATACTTTGCCTTGCAACGAGCTTGTCAATCTGGAGGTAGCGCAACCAGCTTTGCGAATCGCGCAACTGGGTTGCGGATGCGGTTACGGTGGCGGTTGCGGTTGCGGTTGCGGTTGCGGTTGCGGTTGCGGATGTCGTGGACTGAACTATGTGTTATAGTTTTCTAGTATTTTTTATTAATAAATATTCTAGAATTAAAATTTGTTCTTTTTAACTGACTTCAAAAAAAGAGAAGGTTCTCAATTCGTCTGTATATATTTTTTGTAGGTAGTTATTGTTACGCGATTTCTCTCTCAATTATGAACCGATTCTCAAAATTCTTTTTTGTTTGAAAAAAATATACTCTTAAGGTAGTCCCATTGGCACCAAGTCAAGATCTGATCATGGAATCCTAGAGAAATCGAGGGCAACCTTTAAATTTTATAGGCAAACCTATAGTGATTTTAGCATCAAGTAAATTATTTGCATTCAAAAAGTATCATTTAGTAAACTGGACCTGATGAAGAGGACCGCAGATGGCCAACGGAACTCCTCAACGGGTCAAACCTTGCAAGTAAAATTTGACCCACTTCCCGGTTTCCAATTGAGCTGAAATGCACGCATGTGTAAATTGGATGGCAATGCAATATTATTATGACATGGAGCTGATCTGATGATGGAGATCGAACGTGGCCATAGAAACTCTGTAATAAAACGATACGACCGCATTGAGTTTGGGCTCATTTGATTTTTCTTGACGAGTACTTTGATCCTAGATGGTAACTAGGGTCTGACGATGGAGTTGGAATGTGACCATAAGAACTCCGTAATAAAACGATATAACCCCATCAAGTTTGTGCTCGTTTGATTCGTCTTGACGAGTACTTTGGTAACCAGGGGCAAAAAGTAAAGACAGCAAAGAGTGCCTGTCGTATTGCATAATGTTGATTGTCCTAAAATTTTCTGGCCAAGAATGTTTGGCATACTGTTGAAACTGAAAGTCGTAAAGCATATTTGTTCGTCCATCAAGTAACAAGAACATCGAATTACCTACAACGTAATATTTCTAATATTAATTGGCCAAAGCAGAATCGTGTAAGTAATTCACCTAAACTATGGCAGGCAAGGCGCCAACAAAGAAAAGGGGGGTTCGGGTGGCGGAAACCAACTACAAACCATCCCCTGTTTAACCTGGTCTGGTTCGTTAGTTATCTTGCGCTCCTCAAAGCGAAAATAGAGGCACCGCTATTGGAGGGGGGCTCAAAAAATACTGTCAAACCACCTCCCATTTGACCTGGTTAGGTTCGTTAGTTATCTTACGTCCCTCAAAGCAGACACAGAAGGCCCGCTCTTGAAGGGGAGCTCAGGGGGCGGAGCCCCCCGCAATCAAATACACTATTAAACCTTCTCCCGTTTAACCTGGTTGCATTCGTTAGTTATCTTACGTCCCTCAGAGTGGTAATAGAAGCCTTTGTACCGGAATTGGGGGCTCGGGGGCCGGAGCTCCCATAGTAAAAAACACCTCCAAACCACCCCCCGTTTGACCTGGTTAGGTTCGTTAGTTATAATTCTGACGTCCCTCTGAGTGGAAAAAAAAGCCTCCGTTCTGGAAGGTGGGCTTAGGGGGCGGAGCCCCCCGTTATAAAAAATACCTTCAAACCACCCCCCCTTTTACCTGGTTTGGTTTGTTAGCTACCTTGCGTCCCTCAAAGCGGAAATAGAAGGCCCGCTCTTGAAGGGGGACTCGGGGGGTGGAGCCCCCGCAATAAAAAAAAACACTGTTAAACGTTCTTCCGTTTAACCTAGTTAGATTCGTTACGTATCTTGCGTCCCTCAGAGTGGAAATAGAAGCCTGGCTAATAGAAGGGGCTCGGGGGGCGGAGCCCTCCGCAATAAAAATACCCTCAAACCACCCTCTGTTTAACCTGGTGAGGTTCGTTAGTTACCTTGCGTCCCTCAGAGCGGAAACAGAAGCCGGGCTTCGTATACTGGCTAAGCCTACGCATCAATTTTATACCAAAACAACTAGGGCGTTCAATATAAAGTGAGAATGAGATGCAAACTCTTTCAATATTAGGAAATTAAATACTGGCCGGTAAAGCTAATCTATCTAGCTGATTGCTATGAAAAAAAAAGTAACTGTCTTTTGTAAAAAATACGGTAATTTCTTTGCAATGCTATTGAGTACGTTAGCGAAAATGGAGAAAATTTAACTGCGCGCCGTTATCAAATACTTGTGTTTGAAAAATTTTTCTACGGACCAAGTCAATTTAGATTTGCGGGACACTTTAGGGTCTAATGCTCCTCCGTATTCGACAGTCGCACGTTGGTGCGCCGAATTTAGACATGGAAGATCATCGACCATGGACGACCCCCGCTCCGGACGCCCTACTACTGCAATAACTGAAGAAATTGTGAAAAAAGTTGAAAACTTAGTTTTGGCGGATCGTCGTGTCACGGTTCGTTTTATTGCTGAAAATGTAAAGATTTCAACGGGGAGCGTGCATAATATTTTACATGAACGCTTGGGTATAAAAAGGTATCTGCGCGTTGGGTACCAAGAATGCTTACTGACACGCAAAAACAAACTAGAGTCGAGATTTGTCAAGAAGCTTTGGACCTGATACAGCAAGACCGGGAACTTTTTTTGGCGCGATTTATAACAATGGACGAAACATGGCTCCATCATTACGACCCTGAAACGAAACTGCAGTCTATGACATGGAAAAGGCCATCATCTCCAACTCCGAAGAAATTCAAGGTGGGCCCATCTGCCGGTAAGGTCATGGGCTCTGTTTTTTGGGATGGTAAAGGGGTATTAATCGAACTGGGTCACGTAAGACGTGTGTTGGAGAGCAATGGGTACAACTGGAGGCAGAGTAACCGGTTCCTGAACGTAGCGGCTTGTCAACGGCCAAGGGCGGCTGATAGGCTGCCGGTATACTTGCCGTTTATAAAGGGGGTAACGGATAAAATCGGGCAATTGTTACGCCGGAGATACAGCATCAAGTCGATTTACCGTCCTCATATGCAGCTCAGGCAGTTGGTACGTTCACCGAAGGATAGGGAGCCCTTTAGTGGTCCCGGAGTATATAAAATTCCATGTTCCTGTGGCAAGGATTATATCGGAGAGACTGGACGTAATGTTTCCACAAGGTTATCGGAGCACATACGCAGTATGAAAAAGCAAAACAGCAAGGGGTCTGCGGTGGCCGAACACTCAATGGACTCGGGCTCAACGCACTACATCCGGTTTGATAAGGCTTCCGTACTTGCGAGAGAAAAGTTTTTCATTCCGCGGAAGGTGCGTGAAGCCATCGAGATTGGTCGTCATCCAAATTTTAACCGGGATAGTGGTTGGTCAGTATCCCCGAGTTGGAAAACAGTGTTGAATGTTCGTACTGCGTCAACGGTGAGTGTGGGCGAACCTTTACAAAGTGATGTGGTTAGTGTTGTGTGCACCCTACATTTGACAATGACAATAAAAGTGATGATGGAAACGGGGGTAGTTGTGTGTCGCTGTCAGGTGCGTCGAGTAGCCGCGCGACCAGGGCGTTAGCACGCAGTGCACGTTTGGCAGCTGCCGTGACGTGCGACTCCGAGAGGAAGGGCTACGGATTAGCCCGAAACATGTCGAGTTAAACTCGTTTTAAGACGTGAGTGATCCGTTAATTTTCACTATGAGTGAGTCTCACGGTAGTTTCATGTTTAAAGGGGTATTAATGATTGAGTATCTTAAACATGGAGCCACTATTACGGGCACTTTATACGCCAAACAAATAGCAACATTGCGCAATGAGATCCGCGAAAAACGGCGAGGTAAACTCTCGAAAGTTGTGCTGTTACACCAGGACAATGCCCCGGCACACAAGTCCGCCGTTGCAATGGCTGCAATTCGTGATGCTGGGTTCGATATCCTTAAGCAGCCTCTGTATTCACCAGATCTCGCTCCCAGTGATTTCCACCTATTTCCGAGATTGAAACAATACCCGAGAGGCCAGAAATTAAAGACGACGACGCGGTAGTCGCTGCAGTACAAGATTTTTTAAGTACTCAAGATGAGACCTTTTTTAAAAATGAAATTTTAAGTTTAGAAAAAAGATATAATAAGTGTATTATGCTAAAAGGTGACTATGTCGAAAAATAAAATTACATTTAGTAAAAGTTGTTTATAACATACTCATTCTCACTTTTTATTGAACGCCCCTAGTAAAAAGCCAAAAATAAAAAATAGAACCGCCTTCAAAAACACCCAAAAAATAATGAAATAAAAATGTAACCGACTATACTGAGCATGAACATATCTTTCTACTAATCTGTTTGATTGAAGTCGGGCCTCAGCTCGAGCCACCAGGAATTTTTGGTTTTCATACTCTTTGCTTATTTTATTATTTTCATCAATACTGGCAGGCAGATTTTCTTGGCCACTTCTCTCATCTTTTTCGTGTTTAGGTAGCTTTCATAGTTTAAATTTAAAATTTGGTTCTTTGTTTATGACAGGCTCATTTTTCTGGACTTGAATGTTGACTCTAGACCCGTAAACATGATTATTTTGATGTTATAAGATTGCGAAAATTTTCCATTTATTTGCAATAGTATCTTCATCTAGATAATTTATAAAAATATAAGAGTTGACTGCACATTATTTGTGATTGATGTTACTTTCGAATAAATCATTTTCAAATTATTTTATTTACCTACACTGCGGCTTCCGGTACGTGGACGCCATTTGAGAACCTTTTTGCCCCAAAGGACAACAAAAACGACGACATAAAGGTCGCCTTGACACCTTAAATGTCCATTTTGCTTGCAGTGGCTAGACATCTGTCCATACCAATCCATACCAATGAACTTCAACGGCTGCAAGCAAATTTCTTTTGAAACTGGGCAGGCCTCGCTTTTGTCGACTGTACAACATATTTATAGGTATTACTCCGTTGTTTGTCATCTTTGTTTATTTGCATGAAATTGTGTGTACTTTCTTGTATTTATGTGTCTTGTAAAAGTGAATAAATATCTTCGTTCTTTTCATTCTTTCTTTCTTTCGGCTGAAATGATGATGATGATGATTTTACTGAAAATAATTTTCTAGATAGGAATTTAAATAACGCCCAACTCTGCCATCACCTCACAGAATCTTATGCACTCATTTATCACAGCCGTCCATCGCCACGCAAACAGGTCACTCTCTGGTAATAAATAGCTTGGCCTCTTGCGCGGTACCGGGTTATCGGATTTAGGACATCCTGTCTGTATACCTTCCAAAAGTGTGTTTTTGTTCATAAATTGTGAGAGTCAAAATCTACAGTGTACAGGGTAATTTTTTAAACAGTGCACAAATCTTGATACGTGATTCAGTAGGTATCGTTGATAGATCACGATTATCTGTTCAAGGTTTTATGTTTTAAATTTTAAAATTTGGGTTGTTCATAGTAATTGATCCAATAATTGGTCGAGTTACTATTAAAAACAAAAAAAATAAGTGATTAATATTATAACGAAAAATACTGAAATTTGTTATTTTAACGACACTGAATCACATATTAAAATGTGTGCACTTAATAAAAAATTACCCTGTATACTTCATGTTGACATAGAATTTCCTATTTGGAATAACTTTACTATACATAGGTACCTACTTAAATTCAAAATTTTAAAAACCCCCAACGCAATTTGGTCGCACATATGTCTGACAAGAAAGTAAATGCCCATTATGCATCTAAGATCCCTTCTGCAACTAACAAAAGAGGTTGTAACTTTGAAACGGCTGAACCGATTTTGATGAAATTATCTAAGAACTATCGCCAAGAAACCTGCTTTCAAATAAAAAAAAACAGCAGACAAATCAGATCACCCGTTTAAGAACTGTGAGAACAGAATTCGGTCGTTATTTTTTTATGTAAAAAACTATATTGTTACGAATAACACGGACATTGCATTAGAAATGTCTTAAAAACCAGTTTGGCTTTAAATTAAAAATGCAAAATGGAAACAAAAATATTTATTAATATTTTATTTGAACCAAAAAAAGTCAAAGTCAAAGTCAAAGTGATTTATTTGCAAACACAGGTATTACTGCTGCTTACAGTGGTGGTCACAAATGTGTATTTTAGAGACACTATGCTTTGCTTATAAGCATGCAAAAATCAAATGTCGAGTTGTACATAACAGAAGATAATACAAAAGATTAACAGATAGGTACATTTTTAAAACAGGACTGTTTGAGTAGATGTATAGAAATACAAATTAACAACTCAAGACAATTAACTGACTTTAACCACAATAAAGATCAACCAGTTGCTGAGCCGATGAATTACACGTATTATTATAAAACTCGGTAGGTATCTAATAGGGATGTTTCCTAGGTAAAAAAATAATAATTCTTATTAGTCCGTATTTTACATTATCAAAAAATATTAGACACGTAATTTTTCTTTGAACAATTAAACAAAAAATGACGAAGATATGGTGCGTTGAAGTTCCGCGTGACGAGGCGTGACGTCACTTGTTCCTAAAACGCTCATACAAAGTGTAGGAACAAGTGACGTCACGCGAAACTTCAACGCGCCATATCTTCGTAATTTTTTGTTTAATTGACAAAATAAAAAATACGTGTCCAATATTTTTTGATAATCTAAAAGACTGACTAGTTAGGAAAGTAGCCTATTATGAACTTTCAACTGATGGGGGTTTTCAGAAAAATTTGTACCCGTTTTGCCTTAATTATCTTAATTTTCCATACTTACAAAATTTATTAGTCAGTTTTGTGACGGTCCATACAACATGTATGGTTAAAGCTGTGTCACAAAACTGTCCATTAAAAGTGGGACACTTTTTTCTGAAAATGCCCTGATAGACCAATAAAGTACTAACCATTAAGCTTTTCACATATAAGTACTAATAAATAACATATAACTTCAACACAACGTCAAACATTTTAACATAAAACTGCTTGAACATGTTGACACTTAAAAACAACTTATAGTTGAGAGCAAGCAGGGTAGTGATTCGTCACTCAATACAATGCATCGTGTTTGCTAAAGCTGCGTACGGACTGCGCGCACTCGGGTACGCGTACCCGGGCTTGCGTGTCCTGGAACGCCATGTCCGTACGCCATGTACGCGTACAGTGTACGTGTACATGTACGTGTACGTGTACAGTGTACGTGTACATGTACGTGTACGTGTACAGTGTACGCGTACATGGCGTACGTACATGACGTTCCAGGACACGCAAGCCCGGGTACGCGTACCCGAGTGCGCGCAGTCCGTACGCAGCTTAACACCGTTGGCGGTGAGCCGGTTGATAGGTAAATATGGCAGTCGTCAAATACGAGTGTCGGCTCTGTTACGTAGTAATTAAGTAATCTGTGGCGGGGCGTAAAAGTATGAGGAGTGTGAGGAGAGCTAAGAGAAAATACTAGATTGCCGACTTACCCTATTTCTAAAATACCAAATTCCCAGAATACTAGACTTTCCTGTCACCGTGTATTTCTCTACATATATCGTATTGCCAAAATAGCTTTTTTTCAATACACATGTTCCATTCAAAACCGAATTTCCATAATACCAGATAGTGAAATCACCAGGCTCGTAAAACACGACCCCCTGGCCTCCCCACGACGACCACGACCTGCCTGACGAGCCTGGTGATTTCACTATCTGGTATTATGAGAATTCATCCGCTACCACACGTACATCACAGCTACGTCGGCACGACATATATACAATGTAAAAATTTAAACGTTATAGTGTTTCTAGCTAAGATAATGCTAGACAATATAATGTATTAAATCAATTGTTAAAATAAGTCTGATAACATTTAGGATGTTCATACTTTGTTGAAATTATATCACAATATCAATATGTCGATACCTTAGTTCACACTCATACTAATTACAATGTACAGCACATACACTGCCCATCCGCACAGTACTACATTGTAATTAGTATAAGTGAGAACTAAGGTATTAACATATTGATATTGTGGTATAATTTCAACAAATTATGAACATCCTAAATGTTATCAGACTTATTTTAACAATTTTTTTAATACATTATATTGTCTAACATTGTATAAGTCTGCAAAGTAACGCCTGAGTTAATTAATTATAGAACGTTTCTCTCAAATCCTTAATAAAAAATAAAAAAAATCTTAATAATCAGTAATAAAGTTTTTTGTAGTATTAGCAGATATAAGAGATGCCATTGCCGCAGCCACACGATGGGACAGTGGGTATTATAAGCTCGGGCGAGTTGGGCAGAGTGTTGGAAAGCAAGTTGGAGACGAGCAACAGCTGGAGAGTGTTGGCCAAATTGTTGGCTACGCTGTTGTCCTGAAAAAGAAATTGGGATTAGACATGTTCTCCGGGCCGATGGTGGTCGAATATACATATTTTTGTCCTAATATATTTGCTCAAACGATCCTTTCGTTTAGTTTATACTGTTTTGTTCTAAAAAATATATGGTTTAAAACTAGTGATTAATCTTTTCGATTTGGACCTTTAAAAAGTAAAGCTCGAATCAATTGCGTTGTGTAAAAGATTAATAAATTTTATTTTGGTTTCATTTGGAGAAAAAATGTAGCAAACGAACAATCAACCAAATATTACGTTAGAACAAAAAATATACAAAGACATGACGAGTGACAGTGTTCAACATACCATAGAGAGAGCGTAAAAATTTAAATTATATTAAAGGAACAGGGAATGGCCTAGAACGCGTCCCTGAGGAACACTGAAAGTTAAATTTCGCTGAATTTCTCCATAATTATTAAATAATTTGTCAAAAGAAAATGTCTATTATGCTCATGGCTTTCTCGTTACAGATGAGTTCCTCTCTAATATGCTTATTTCCGTTTTACTGCATAAATACTCTTTGAGATGGGAATGCTTGGATACAGATTGTTCATTCAACAAGAAAGCCAAAGATTTAAATTAATGGATACGTCTAATTTAGAGATTTCGTTTTCGTTTATAGGGTGAATCTGGAGAGGCTATTAGGACAACCAACCATGCCTATAGGCAACGCCACGAGAGTTGAGGCCAATGGTTACACACACAGCTACATAAAGTACTGATTGCAATTGCTGATTGATTTTTTATATAACCTATTTTTGAAAAAAAAAACCATTTGAAACTGATAACAAATATTCGTAAGAAAAAAATCAGTGTTTTATAAATAACGAAAAATATGCTATGTTTTGTCGCGGGTGAGAAAAATAATTGTTTCAGTTAATTTATGCTTATCTGATTTAAATAATATAGATCAAAATATTTTATTTTCTGTTTTGTTTGAACTATATGTATTTTCCTAAGTAATTCTTAACGAAATAGGTTGAAGAAATTTTTATTCAATCTTGTAATTCACTGTCGAGGCTGTTGGACTTGCTATCGGTACGAACAAAGTCAAAATCCCGCTGTCATTACACGACAGTCATGTTGTTGTGTGCGTGACCTCAACTGTCGTGGCGATACCTATATATGTAAAGGTATATACTCATTCACCACCATACTTGAAACGTTATTTAATGAACTTTACAGGAATGTTGCTAAAGTTTTTTTTACACAATAGATGTGAGTGAGTGATCTCTATCTCATTCAATGAAAAGCGCAGATGAGGCCGCGATAAGACCGCCTATTGTGTACCTGCATTTTTATTTTTGTAATGTCACTGTACAGTTTTTGGTGATCAATAAAGAATATTTGTATTGTATTGTATTGTAAGGCTCACTGGTTCAGTAACAGCCTATTCACTCTACCCTTGACGAGCCCTAGGTTGTATCTGTCTGGCAATACAAACGATGGGAGTGAATTCCATTCCTCAGGCAGCAGTTGGGTTAAAAAACAAAGAAGTAAAGTTGAAAGAAATATAAACAGCTTTATTACCTGGATGATGTTAGTGGCAGGCAGAGCATACTGTCCATTGATGAAGGTAGGGGAGACCAAACCGGGAGCGATTCCTGGTATGACGTTGGCGCAACCTGGTGGATTGATAAGGACCTGGTTGGGAAGGATATCCACACAGCCGCAGCCGCAGCCGGGCACTACATTCCTGAAGACCTGGGAAGCTATGACCTGGAAACCAAGGGAATACTCTTAGATTTCACAATCATACATTCATTCAGAACATCATTAGGAGCTGCGTCCCAAGCCCTCTCATTCTCAGAGAAGGCCTGTACCCTTCAGTTGGACGTATATATATAGGCTGGGATGATAATAATAAAATAATTAGGGGGGTCCGAACCCAGCAATATAAATTAAAAAACCCCCAACGCAATTTGGTCGCACATATGTCTGAAGATAAAGCAAATGTCCATTATGCGTTTAAGATCCCTTCCGCAGCTGACAAAAGAGCTTATAACTTTGAAACGGCTGAACCGATTTTCATTAAACATGTCTAATAACCATCGCCAAGAAACCAGGTTCACCCGTTTTAGAGTTGTGGTGCCACAGACAGACACACACACATAGCGGTCAAACTTATAACACCCCTCTTTTTGTGTCGGGGGTTAAAAATGACCCCTCATATTCCATTAATTTTGCTAAAAAGGCTCTTTTTGTAGATGTTGCCGTTTGTAGCGAATATTTTGATATTCTTCTAATATATAAAAATCTCGTGTCACGGTGTTTGTTATCGAACTCCTCTGAAACGGCTTGACCGATTTTTATCCGTATTTGGTAGGTCTGAGAAAGGTCGTAGGCTATTTTTTATACCTACCCCTATTCTTCGCGGACGGATTCGCGGGCAACAGCTAGTATCTACACATTTTGAAATGAAATTTAAATTGGTGTATTTCCTATTCATCTCTCCATACACGAGACTTTTATACCCTTGCATATGTTTGTAATATCTCTATCTTTATATCTTTATCTTTAATTTTACATTAAGATATCTATCGTTTCTGAAAAAATCTGTTATTACCTGTCAGTGGAAACTGTCCTGGCCTTTGTAATAATAATGTTAAACCATCATTTTACCGAAAATAGTTTCATCGATTTTCGTTTCCCATAATACTATTCGCAGAATTTTATAAACACGTAGGAATCATTCATCGAACTTCGTTACAGTCATCGGTCATTCAATTGCTCGAATTACCTTTTACACATAAAATTTTTACTTCATCATTTTATTTAGAAACGATTTACGATGAAAAGTTGATCGATTAGGTATATAAAAAGTAATGAATTGAACTATGTGATTAGAAAAAAAAACGTAATGAAAAAAAAAACGTGATGAAATGAAAATCATAATGAATTTCGATATAATGATAGCTACCCAATAATAATTTATATTACTGTACTTTGTAAATTGTTTCCCAAAAAAGATATAATAAAAAAAAAAATTTACGAAACCCTTGGTGTGCGACTCCAATCCGCACTTGGCCGGTTTTTAATTCGAAACGAAACTGAAGTCGCGCTAAAAAATATATTCTAATTTTTACTGGACGAAGTTAATTGAATTGTCACAAAAACATTTATTTTTAAAGCTCCCTCGAGGCAGAAACGACTGAAAAATGTACGTTTCAATTTCTGAGTTCTCTGATAAAAAAACAGAATTCAGTAAATAGTATGAGATCTCGCCGTAAAATTCTGCACCTAAGGTTTCTTTACAAGCTTGAACTTGTCCTGCTTGTTTGGAGAATTTAAACAATTACTTTGTTCACTCGCGTCTCAACACAAAAGTAAAGTAAGTATCTAAAGTAAAGTAAAGTAAATATACACAAAACGAAATACCAATGACTCCACACTAGGCTAGGCCTGTATCGTGGCAGCCAAAAGACCATAATAATAATTACACATAGTGATGCGGTCTGAACCTTAATTACAAAATATTGACAAAAAAAAGAAGGTGAAATTCAAACATTAAACAAACTAAACATACATTTTTTAAAGAACACACATAAAACGTGCGGTCGCGGGTGAGCAAAGTATTTGTTTAAAATTTTGTTTAAACTGTTTGTTTGGGTCAAATCTTAGTCGTCAAATTTAACCCACTTTCGATGGTCAGATTGACTTGAAATTTGGTACACTTGTGTAAACTGGATGACAATGTAAGTACAATCAACATTATTATAAATGTGAAAGTAATCCTGTATGTCGGTCTGTCTGTTACCTCTTTGCGATTCAACCGCTGACCGATTTAGATGAAATTGGTAGAGAGATAGTCTGAGACTACTTATGAGAAGGACAATAGAATTGTTTTTTTCTCAGAAAATTGCATAGTATGCACGGGATAGCGACAAATTGATTCTTCGCCCAAGGATAATTATGAAAAACATGAGGCAATATTTTACTTAGCTATTGCAGCTCTGCAGCGTTGTATGACTTTATTGTGTAACTTTTTTATTTAAGTCGTATTTCTATCAAATAACAGACAGAACAGACATAACGGTGAGATCATGCCCTATGACAGTTAATCGAAAAATTCATCTTTGAGATTTATTTCAAAATTTGAAATATTTGTATGATTTCACGGGATGACCGTAAAAGTAATAAAAAAAAAAATGAAGTTGAAAAAATAAGTACAAAAAAAGATACTTCATAGCTAACTTGTTCAAAATTTGAATTATAATGAGAATTAAAAATAAGTAAAGTTAATGGTAAGTAACTGATTTGGAATTTTTAAAAGAATAAATCGGCCAAGCGCGTATCGGACTCGCGCACAGAGAGTTCGTAGGTTTGCCAAAATATAGCCTCACAGACGTATGTATAATTATCCAGTATTAGCAGAGCCTTGTTATTAAGTAAAATATACGCAGTGTGGGGTCATTTCATATTGGTTAGTTGGGAACCCCTTAATTTTTAATTTAATTTTATTTGAATAAGTAATATAAATAAACATTATGTATTATTAATTTCAGCTGACTATCTGTATTTTTTTTAACAATTAGGTATTTATAATGATTTATAATTATTATACTAAACGGGTCTTATCATGCAACAATATTTAATTTTACCTCGACGTTTTGGCCACATTGCAGCAGCCGTTGGTAAATATTGTTGGCGTGATAATTCCCGTTTAGTATACTTAATAATTATGAGTGAAAATGACGAAAGTTTAAAAGGGTTAGTCATTTCATTTAATTTTCTTACTTTATTTTACTTAAAACCAATACGTAAATCTTGTTTATCCGCACTAGCAAACTGCCAAGATACAGGCTTAGCCTAGTTTGGAGTCTGATGCACGCTACTCTTATGTAAAAAGTGTTTTTGTGGAATAAATCATTATTATTATATTATTTTAAGTTGCTTAAATTGAATTTATCGACAATATTGCCTAGACGTCTTACAATGAAGTTTTAGTAAAGATATTGAGTTTCATGAATCCACTATAAAATTTATTTGTATGTTTGTACTTACATCGTAGATGGTGAACTGAATGCAAACGAGGACAATAATTTTGGAGTACATATTGACGAAAATATTTAGTTCTCGGAAACTAAATTTCGAATGATACTATTATAATACAAAATTAGTATTTATATGCAAAGATTGGGTAAAATATAGATAAATATATAAGCACAAATTCATAATCTATTTTATAGATAAGATAAATAACGCGTTGCAGAATATTTACTAGTAAGTTTACTACTTGGTTTTATCGTTATTGTGTATGCGTGTCTGGGGGCACGGTAGTGGTCCGCCAAGTCCAGCTAAAGCAAACTGCCGTAGGTACCCTTTTTTTGTACAATTTCGATTTATTTTTACGGCTCTGTTTAACAACACTGAGTTACGTAAAGTTAGCACTTGAAAGGTTGAAATTATGTTCTTATTATAAACTAAAGGTATGTAGAAGAATTGTGCCACTTCAAATTATTTAAAGTAAGGAAGAAATAAAGAATAAAGAAAATACCTTTATTTACAATACAAGACAACATCAAAGCCCAGCCCAGATTCATTCACTTTAATAATAGTATCAATAATAATGCAATTAGAATTTATAACAATTTAAATAATGACACAAAATATGCAATAATTTTAAAGAATCCGACAGAAAACTGAAACACTATTTCTATTCCATTAATGAATATTTTACTAATGCACTAGATTAAGTAACTGTAATTTAAATAATACCTATCAATAAACTGTATTGAAATTTTTGACATGTCTGTAATGTTTTTGTAGTTAGTACATATCAATCAACAATATATTTGCAAGTATACCTGTATACTTAAAATAGCAAATAAAACATTTTTGACTTTGAATGTTTTTGGTAAAAAAAATAACACCAAATTTTACGTTTATGGTCTCATTATAACTAAACATAAAACTAAATAACAAAATGTCACTGACAGCAAAGAATATGCAAGTTGGAGTGACAATAGACGAGCCACATCGCTCGAAGACAGACAACCGATTTGGGAGACAATCTCTCGAATGAAGAATATGATTCGGAAGGCGAGGCGTTAGAAGTTGCGGGCAACCAATGGATACAGGTGAAGAGTTCTGTTTTCGTTCACTATGTCGTTCCAGCCGAGGTGGCCTATAAAGCCTAGTTATAAAGTGGTTTGGCCTATTGCCGCTCAAGCAGATCGTGGGTTCGAATCCGGGTTCGCACCACTGAATATTTCGGAATATATGTGAGAAAAATATTTGAAATTTACCATGAGCTTTACGGTGGAGGAAATCATGAGGAAACTTGCACACCTGAGAAGAAATTCAATGGTGCATGTGAAGTTCCCGATCCGCACTGGGCCCGCGTGGGAACTACGGACCAATCCCTTGCGTTCTGAGAGGAGGCCAGTGCCCTGCAGTGGGACGTATCAGGTTGGTATGATGATGATGATGTTGTTCAAAAGCTTTGTTCAACAATGGACGTCTATTAGGTGATGACAACTTTCATTGGTTTAGAACATCCATACTCATACTCAACCTCTTTCACAACAATAGCGCAGCAGGCCACAGCATTGAACGTTAAAAAACCGGGCAAGTGCGAGTCGGACTCGCGCACGAAGGTTTCCGTACAATTATCTATAAAAATCACGTTTGTTGTATGGGAGCCCGTAGCCCCCTTAAATATTTTTTTTATTTTAATTTAATGATTTATTTTTAAAGTTAATATATAATTAAATATTCTGTAAATATTTCAAGCTTCTACCTGTTGCCGTAATCAAAATCGAGCAAAAACGAGCAAAAAAATTACGTTTGTTGTATGGGTATGTTAAATATTTATTTTATTCCATTTTTTAGTACCTATTTATTGTTATAGCGGCAACCGAAATACATCATCGGTGAAAATTTCAACTCTCTAGCTATCACGGTTCCCGAGATACAGCCTGGTGACAGACGGACAGACAGACAGACAGACAGACAGACGGACGGACAGCGGAGCCTCAGTAATAGGGTTCCCGTTTTTACCCTTTGGGTACGGAACCCTAAAAATGGAAGAATATCAATATAATTTTTATGCTACGTGGGCTCTAGAAGCCTGGCGGGCCACATATTATTATGGCCCATGGGCCGCAAGTTGAATATAGCTGGTCTAGAAGTTAATAAAGGCACAAAATTACGAAAGTTTGGCTGACTTTCCGAGTCCTATGGAATCCAACAAACAAGCTTGATGTTAGCCAAAATCACATTTCATTCAATTCATTTCATTTATTTTATTGCAAATCACACTTATCAATAGTAGATGTTACATTCAGTTAGTCATGTGTGACACCCTGCAAGGACACAGCAACATAGGAGGGGTTACTATATTTAAAGTAATTTAAACTTATCTTACTATGTTATTGAAAATTATCTTGATTAAATATTTCATGCATTTAACAATAATAAAAACCTACATTCCTACTTTTACATACAGGTATATTCATTACGAACTATTTGGAGAAGTATAAAAACAACATTAAAACAGTACACATAGCAGTGACAACAAGATCATGATGATGATGATGACATAGCAGCAACACCAAACAAAAACATACACAATAATAAGTGGTTGTACAATAATAAATTTTACTAACATTGATTTTATCCCATGCTTAATGCAAATAAATTCAATTTCATTTCATAAATTAATATACTACATCTTATTAAATTCTTATCCTTAATGGAATAATTTATCACTATTTTCTTCTTTTTTTTTCATTCTGAGAGGAGCCCTGTCCCCTGCATTGGGACGTACATCAGGCTGGGATGATGATGATGATGATGACGATGACTGTTTTTTTAACCCCCTAGACTTGGCTGCTTATGAGATTTCACTACATTTATGCACCAACTTATGTGTTGGCGACTGGCTGCGGTGTGACCTCTTTTATATTGACTTTATCTGTCTCTTCCTTTTTCTTAATATGCTTTTTTAAATACAATGTCAGTTGTTGTAGCGAGTTGCTAGGATCTGTCTGTCTGAACTGAAATTGTGCCTTAGTTATTAAATTAATATCGTTTAACACGTGTTTTCATCCATATTCATAGTTTTCCTCATACAGTCCATCACTAGCTATCATTACGATTTTTAGGGTTCCGTACCCAAAGGGTCGGGACCCTATTACTGAGGCTCCGCTGTCCGTCCGTCTGTCCTTCCGTCTGTCCCCGTCTGTCACCAGGCTGTATCTCATGAACCGTGATAGCTAGACAGTTTGAAGTATTTTTACAGTAGGGATATGTATTATAGTATAGATTATTTGGTATACATTTTTAATTCACTGACATCCTCTTAACCCTGAATTCCTATCACTCAAACAAATGTTTATTGTTTTACGACTTTTTAAAATGAAGCACTTTTTTCCCATACAAATACACAGAGTATCGTAAAAATAAGAGGTAATCTCAAATTTTCAAAACGTTATTACACCAAAAATATTAAGTTATGAGAAAAGCCGTAAAACAAAAAACATTTGTTTAAGTGGTAGGAGTTTAGGGTTAAAAGGATGCTAGTGAACTACAAATAACCCTGTATTACTAATCTATTACATTTTGCATTAATTTTAGTATTTGTTTTTTATTCGGAATTTATTAGACTGATTTTTGTACCTACACATCTACGAGGCCGGACATGATAATACTGTAATCTAAATATAATAATTAATATATTCGCTGCTTTAATTTGATACTGACACAATCCAAAATAAAAGGGCCGTTAAAACAGAAATTTAATTGAATAGTGACATATTTTAAAATGTTAAGGCCTAGAATTTAAAACAGAACTTTAATTGAATAGTGACATTATTTTAAAATGTTAAGGCCTAGAATTTTGAGTTGTGTCACTATCAAATTAAAACAGCGAATTACATATGTAAAACTCATGACCATGCAGTAAATGATTCATTATTTGAGTGTTTCAATCGCCTTACTTTCGTAGTCGCATTTTTACGAATTGTCTGTAGATTTTGATGACATCTTCGGTTGTTTATTTGAGGTCATTTATCTACACCTGATGTAGAGACTGGATTCCATCATTATCATCATCATTTCAGCCGAAAGACGTCCACTGCTGAACATAGGCCTCCCCCAAGACCTAACAGATCGGTCCCGCGCCATCCACATCCAACGCGATCCCGCAACCTTAACCAGAGGCCATATCGTTTAACGTGCGGGCGCTTGCTATAGCATTCACCTTCTCTTTCTGTCACCATCTCTTATACCGTTTGACAGAAAGAGATGGTAAAAATGATAGCAAGCGTCCGCTCGTTAGCCAATACGGCTTCAGGTCGTCGCTCCATCTTGTTGGAGGCCTGCCTACACTGCGTCTTCCGGCCCGTGGACACAACTAGAGAACTATGTATTTGACCTTATTGGCCAAACTTCTCGTATATATATAAAAGACCGACCTAAGCACCCCCCAGTGCCCAGCGGGAGAATGCATGCTCCTCTCCCAGCCTTCCAGCAAATGGCTGAGGCAGGACACTGTGGGTAGATTAAGTCCCCTCCCTACCCCTCCCCTCCTCAAAATATAAAGCACACGTTTTTTGTATTAATAATCAATAGAGAAGGGGACTTGTGACCGGGTTTTTTAGTCCGTGCAAGTCGGACACTGTCTGGGCCCTCCATTCCCAGTTCGTCCGAAGGGATTTTTCCCGAGCACAAGTCACTCTTCCTACCCTAAAGTAAAAAATAGCAAAGACTTCGCGTCTTTGGCCCCTCTGGCGACTCATTCAAAAAAAAAACAACTTCTCGTATTGGTGCATTAATAGGGTTATTAGGTGAATGTACAGACACTTCCCGCCGAAAGTCTAAGTTTCATCGTCACCATCTCGATGAATGGCAGTCTACCACTGTACGTTTTCTTCGGCACTTCCTGCCACGTACTGTGAAACTGTGGAACCAGCCACCGGCAGCAGTGTTTCCAGACAACTATTACATCTGGGCTTTCAGAAAAGGGTTTATACTTCCTTTAAAGGCCGGCAACATATTGGTTAATCTCTTTGAGTTGTTGATATTCATGGGCGGTGGTGATCATTTTCCATCAGATGACCCGCTTGCTCGTTTGCCTCCCTCTCATAAATAAAAAAAGACAATTGCATCCATCATATTGTCACAAATAATGTTAGCTGTTTCTTAGCAACAATAATGTCGAGATTGCAATTTGATGGTATTTTTGCTGCCACAGCAAAGCGTGAGTGTCGCAGAAGGCGCCGTATGCAAGCATGCATTATTAATGATATTAGTGTGGATGAGTACCTTGACCTGCTTATTGTTACTACCTACCCATTTCCCGCGGCTTCGCGCGTGTATAAGAAATTCAAATTCAAATATAATTGGGTCATTATTTGAGTGTTTGTCCCGAATCACTTCCGTGAAGACCTTTTTTTAAAAAATGCCAGCATATTGTAATACATTTCAGTAACTTATCAGTACCTAGAGACCGGATTATATGCAACATAAAAAGCTTAGAACATCCATGAAAAATTATAGAAATTAAAAAAACATTAAATTAAAAAAATAAAGCCGTCCGGCTTTCGGCTGAATTTTTTTTATATCAAATATAAGCTTGCGTTTGACCACAATCACGCCTGATGGAAAGCAAAGATGAGGCCTACGATGGAGCACGCTTGCCTAGTAAATGCTCATTCACCCTAGACTTGATTTAGGGGAATAAGCAGGGAAGGCAGTTGTTTGCGGTGTTACGCGCGCCCCCAAGCTGCAAACCTTACAACAAATACGAGGACCAAATAATCAGGAGTATGCAAACCGTCAAACCGTGCAACAAATAAATCAGGAATATGACGAGTTAGGTATATGACCAGTTAGGAAAGTGTCGAATTAGGAATATCACCAATTAGGAATATGACGGATCAGGAACAAATCTTATTGTAAGTTGTTTGATATCACGAATAAATGTTTTCTTTCTTTCTCTCTTTCTTCCAATAAAAGTCAGAGATAACTCGTATAAATAATTTATTATCACAAAGAAAGTACAACCAAATTAAAAATTAAAACAAAGAAAACAAGTCTTTACTTGTATTGTCATTAGCCATGATAGATTGGTATGGTGACTGGAAATCTGCTTTCAAATTCTGCGGACCATATTGTGCGAAGATATCTTTAGAAAAGCTTTGGCATGGAGAAGGAGCCAAAGCTTCGTAAGGAGACATGAGACTGTACCCATTCCTCGGGTTAGGCGTCTGGTTAGGCGGGTTGAATGGTGACCCCATCATGGAAGGAGGCATAGAAGTATCCGCGAAGCCAGATGAGCCCAGAAATTTTGAGTTAGGAGGGCAGAATGGTGAGTTCTGAGGGAATGTTGGGTCTTCGGGTGGATAGTATCCTTGTTGGTTGGATGGTTGTGGGTATGCTGGTTGGCTTTGTGGTTGTTGGGGCGTGCTTTGAGGTGGGTAAGGTGGAGGAGACCCTGAAGGCTGAGCTGGTTTTTGTTCTGGAAAGTTCGGTAATGTTTTAGGGTCTGTCGAATCCGGGGAGTTCAGTAAGTTTGATAGTATTAGTAGATGTAAAGCGATGGCTAAGTTGTTTAGGGTTGTGGGGTCACAGGAAGAACCTGTTGGGCATGGCATTTTGAAGGGCAAGCCTGACATTGATAATGGTGCTAATGCATTAATTGGTAGTGGCATTGGTGGCATTGGTGAACTCAATGATGATGGAAGAGGTAGATTTGGTACTGGTTGATTTGAGAAATTTGGTAAATTAGAAAAGTTTGGGAGATTAGCGAAATTGGGTACGTTTTGGAGATTGGGTATATTAAAAGATTGGCATGGGTTAAGGACAGATGAGAGACTGGGATTGGGATATGGCATGGGTATGCTGCGGACATTGGGGATGCTGGCTCGTATGGGGCCCATATTCCCCATTTGGATGTAGTTTGACATTGACGGGTGCATCTGGGCGGTAATTACCTGAAAAAGAAAAAAAACATTAATTCAATTAAAATTTTGATTCGAGTAAAGTAAGAAAGTCGTGTTCTGCGTATTTCGGACCAATTTATGTCCTTCATCATGACGTGGAGAAATATCGAATACTAAAAAAAATTGATCAGTCAACAAAACTGATTCATTAGACTCGCGGTAGTGTATCAGCCAAGTTGACACAGGTACCACAGGTCACTTTTGACTCCCCACAACCTCAACATCATCATCATAATCATCATCATTTAAGCCGTAGGACGTTTACTGCTGAACATAGGCTTCCCTCATTGATACCCAATCATTACGATTGGAAGCGCATTTCATCCACCGTGAGCTTGCAGCCTTTACCAAATCATCGCTCCATCTCGTTACTAAACGTCCCACGCTGCGCTTGCCCGTCCACATAACGTAAAACCTTTAAACTCTTGCATGTTGTTTTAATAAATTAAGTAGGTACTTAAACCTTTATTAAAAGATTTACCTTAAAAACTAACGAGTGTATGACACAAATTTTATATAAATTAAGAGTCATTTTGACTCAAAGTAAAACCGTAAAATGACAGTACTTTTGCTATTTATCATTACATATAGATTTACTTATCGAATTCCAATGTAATTCGGTATGTCTTTAGTAATCTAAAAATCTATTACATTTTTATGTTATGTCATAGGAAATAAATTGTTTTATTTTCGCAATCCTCTATCAAAACTTACTTATAATTATTGTTTTGTAAATTTTATTGATCACTTCTTGATTAGACAATGCTATTGGTATATTTCAAGGAATTAACTGTTTATACGATGACAATTATGTTATTTAAAGTCACCTAAATCACCGTAGCTCAATTGAAAATACAACAAAAAATAAAATTTGACACCGTTTGACCTTGACCCAAAGTAAGAAAAGCTTAGTGTAATATTATGACGAGTACTATAGTTCGTTTTTTTAGCGTTAGAAAGAAGGTAAACGATCTTGACGTGTATTTTTAATGAAAAAACACTTTGAACAATAAATCACAGCAAATCTGTAGCAATTAGCAAGAAATTGTGGTTATTTACATCCTTTTGGTTTCATAAGTAATATTTACTATATTTTTAAAAGCGTTTTTCAATAAAAAAAACTTAGCAAGATTGTTTACCCTATTTCTAATGCTAAAAAAACTAAGTACCTATAGGTACTGGATTATCATTTCAGCCGAAAGACGTCCATTACTGAACATAGGCCCTCAAGGCTCGCCAAACAGATCGGTCCCGTGCCATCTGCATCCAACGCGTTCCCGCAACCTTTACCAGGTCGTCACTCCATCTTGTTGAAGGCCTCTTCCAGTCTTCCGGTCCGTGGACGCACCTCGAGAACCTTTTTGCCCCACCGCACCGTCCATCAGTTCTTAGAGCGATGTGCCCTATTAACTGCCACCACAGAGAAACTACGAGCATAGACCTCTCCAAAAAATATATTAATCTACACGGTTGTAACCACTCTATATTATATACTCATACTCCAAGTCCAGAGGTCCAAGACGTTCTTATAATCCTTTTGCGAAGAATAGTTATTTTGGCTCGCCTGATTCCGATCACTGAATTAACTTTTCAATCTGTCAAAATAAACAGGCTCCCACTCCTTCTTCTTCTTCGTCCTTAATGGCGGCCAATAGGCTTGTGCCAATGTCAGTTAATTGCTCTCTTTGGGAGCGACGTTGTACGGTGATTGTAGTTTTTGCAACTTGATAGTAAAATTCCAGAAACCACGTGGAGACAACTTGCGCATTAAAAAATGTCAAACACGAGAGCAATATAGAATTTTGTGATCACTGTAACAGTTAAGGTTAATCGCCGCATAAAACACTATCAAAATTATACTACAACTAGCCAAAGAAACAGAAATAGCAAAATTAGATACTGTCTATATCCACCATGTTCGATTGCCTCAAATCGAATCGGAATGTCAAACGCGAAGTAGAACCCTACAGAAATGCATGTAGGTAGATATCGCTCTGCACGCCGTAACTGATATATCAGTCGTTGACGTAGAACCTGCGGAGCGGATAATATGTGTCGTTGGCGTCGAAAGGTTAATCATTTAGGTGTTACTTTGGGCAGGTCAATATCATTTATATAAGGTAGCAGAAGAGCAAGATAATTTTGTAAAGAAAATATTATTTTTTATTAAATAAAATAAAATAACATAAAGACATGAAATTAACAGTTAAAAAGAAAATAAAGATAAACTACCTAAGTAAAATTAACTAAATATGTACATGTCACTATAAAAATTAAAATTATAAA
Organism: Archips crataeganus; assembly: GCA_947859365.1. Lineage (NCBI taxonomy): Eukaryota > Metazoa > Arthropoda > Insecta > Lepidoptera > Tortricidae > Archips > Archips crataeganus. The sequence goes on from OX402075.1 coordinate 2,990,624, forward strand.
AAGAATACCCCGTCTAAAAGATCTGACTGTGGCAGGGTTCCCATGATGCTGGCCGAATTACCCCTTTGGACCGCAAGTGCGATCCGTTGGGATAAATATGCGCCAGCTCTTGGGTCCCCAGAGGTGTCGACCAACCGGGAAGAAAGGGCCTTCATGAATGAATTTTGTAAATGTTTTTTTATCTGAACAGAAACCAGTTCCAATTTCAATAGGGAACATGCACATAGACGGTGCTGCCAACTGGTGCCATCAATTGGAATGTTTTACCATGATAAGTTTCGTTTACTGTCCGCATAGTGTATCTTCTGTCGCATTAGTGCTGCCGCCTATAGTTACTGCACGTTCCCTATACGATTGCCCATCGTAACCTAATATCACAAATATGTTATCACAATTTTGCAACTGGCAATTATGTCACTGGCACATTGCGGCTAAAGTGTAATAAAAAGGCAGGTGTTGCCCGTTTAGTATCTTTTGTTCAAAATGGCGTCGAAAATAGTGCTGTTTGTTTTGGTCGTGACCATTTGCAAGGTAGGTAATGTTTTTGCAAATTTTGAATCAAATTTAGGTACCTAAATCTCACTAATATTATCATTATCTCATCATCATCATCATCACAGCCTATATACGTCCTACTCCAGGGCACATGCCTCCTCTCAGAATGGGAGGGCTTTGGCCGTCGTTCCCACGCGGGCCCAGTGCAGATTGGCAAATTCACACACACCATTGAATCCTCACGATGTTTTCCTTCAGCGTAAAGCTCATAGTAAATTTCAAATGAAATTTGGCACATAAATTCCGAAAAACCCTCTGCTTGAGAGGACATAGGTCTAACCACTAGGTCACCATGGCTATCCACTAGGCCACCATGGCTATCTAGACCACCATGTCTATAATCTAGGACCGATTGCCATAGAACTATTTGGGGGGAGGCATTTCGCTGTTTTAATTTGATAGTGACACAACTCCAAATTCTAGGCCATAACATTTTGAAATATGTCACTATTCAATTAAAGTTCAGTTTTAACGGCCTTTTTATTTTGGAAATGAAATGAAATGAAATTTATTTGTTTGCAATTTATGGATTGTGTCACTATCATATTAAAGCAGCGATTTGTCCAACAGTGTGTTTTGGCCGATATGATTATTAAACCTATTGCTCAAACCTCTGTTTGCGAAAGCTCAAGTGTTATGAAAATGTGTCGCAGAATATTACACCAGTACATATTTCAATTTGTACAGAAATGACAACACAGAAAACAGTCCACATCCATACATCCATAGGTATTTAATCTAATCTAATATATAAAAATCTCGTGTCACGGTGTTTGTGATCAAACTCCTCCGCAACGGGTTGACCGATTTTTATAAATTTTTTTTTCCATACTCGGTAGGTCTGAGAATAGGTCGTAGGCTATTTTTATACCCCTATTCTTCGCAGACGGAGTCGCGGGCAACAGCTAGTATGTATTACAAATGTGAAAGTGTGTTTGTTTGTTGGTTTGTCCTTCTTTCACGTCGAAAGTGAGCGACAGATTACCGTGATTTTTTATATCGACATATTTAAAGGGCTGGAAAGTGATAAAGGCTAGGTACTTTTTACCACGGGAAAATATCTCATTCCCACGGGAGAACACTTTATAATCTACTTTAGCGAGGGCGATGCATCAGCTAGTTAAAAATAAAGCTGGGGTTTGGAGTCGAACCCAATTCTTTATCATTTATTGACACATAATGCGTAAATGATCAATGTCATCTCGAAGGATTAACTATTATCCTATTGAAATGATTAAAAAAACATTGTATGATTAAGAGATCAGGAGAACTAAAGCCCAGTTTAGACCACTTCAAACTCTTTCACTGCCTCCTAATGTAATGCAACTTGCACGTTCTTTCTTGCAGGTCTAAACTCTGCTTAAAGTTACTGTCATAGCTCGGAGAGTTGCCATGCTTAAGAATATGACCAGGTAATTGTTTACGCCAGCGAAACGATAAAGATTAGTATTATTTATAAGGTACTAGCTGATGACCGCGGCTTCGCCCCCGCTGAAGTAGATTCAAACGTTTTTTCCCGTGTCCATACAGAAAAACACGGCAATCAGTGACTCAGTTTTAACGTGAAAGAAGGACTGATAAACAAACAAACACACGTTCACATTTATACTTAATACTAGCTGTTGCCCGCGACTCCGTTTGCGAAGAGTAGGGGTATAAAAAATAGCCTACGACCTTAGACCTACCGAATATAGAGAAAAAAAAAACATAAAAATCGGTCAAGCCGTTTCGGAGGATTTTTATATATTAGATAGATTAAGTAGTACGGATGTTTTATTTTTGAAATAAATGTTTTTTTTTTCATTCCAGGTTCAATCCTATACAATTTATTATCCGGACCCACAGTCGTCTACGGCGTCATCAAATGTAATTATCCATTGATATTATAAACAATATTTCAATGTTCATCATCATCATCATCTCGCAACATGTTTTCTCCGACATTAACATTAGACAACTTTGACGTTTAGTTTTTAACTGTTACTAAATTTTGCGTGCAACTTCATTTGCAAAGAATTCAAATTTGTGGTTACTAAAGCTTCTTTATCTCTTTCGTTAAATAAAGCCATACTCATCGGCATCGGTTAGTGGATATAAATCTCGTTATTTCCTTATCCCGTGAGAATTAAAAAAAATCCTAATTTAGTTTTTAGCTGTTATAATTATCTACTTGTATGGTTAATTTAATTTGTAGAGTCTAGTGACATAGTTACGGAGATGAGGTCATATATTATTCCCTTTTATTCCATATCCCGTGGGAATTTTAGCAAATTCGCATGTATTTATTTCCTTACCTACATCATAAAGACATCTATGCAAAATTTCAGCTTTCTAGAGCTACAGATCATTCCAAAACGCAAAGCAGTCTAAACTCAAACGATTACATTTTATTTGACAATGACAGAAGTGACAGTTGACTTGTTTTTTTATTCTTTTCCACTAAGTACTGAGCAAGAAAGGGTTGTCAGCTGTAAAACCACGCAAATGTCATCTCGAACACTTAAAAAAGGCTAATAAATAATAGGAGATAAGAAACAAAACCGCTGCAGTTCCTTAATCTTTAAGACGACGACGATTGATCAATCGTTCTATGTTTTATTTTATTATTAATAGTTTATTACTAGCTGGTGCCCGCGACTTCGTCCACGTTGATCATTGATGTTCCGCTCCTATTGGTCGTAGCGTGATGTTATATAGCCTTCCTAGATAAATGGACTATTCAATTCGAAACAGTAGGTAGAAGAACTTAGTTCCTGAGATTAGCGCTTTCAACCCAACAAACAATCTCTTCAGCTTTATATAGGTAATGAGTATTAGTATAGATAGATTTTAACAACCTCTACAAGGTAATTTTTTTTAAGTGCACAAATTTTAATATACCTATACGTGATACAGTGTCGTTAAAATAACAAATTTCAGTATTTTTCGTTATAATTTTTACCACTTATTTTTTATTTTTCTAAGGAACTCGACCAATTTATTGGATGAATTACTAATGAACAACCCAAATTTCAAAATGTAAAAAAAAATCTTGACCAGATAATCGTGATCTATTAACGATACTGAATCGCGTATCAAAATTTGTGCACTGATTAAAAAATTACCCTGTATAATGTACTTAATATAATTTAATTTATTTCACAGGCCAAAGCATCTGCGGCATCACCACCGTCTTCGTCCAATGCTAAAGCTTCATCTAATACGCAAGCGTCATCACCATCATCTCAGTCACAATCGGTATGTATAATATATTGATGTATAAATCTAGCTATCTATTTAATCTATCTATCTATCTAATATCTAATACCTACCTACCTTTAAACGAGCAATTCTTGTATATATATAATAAGAATCTCGGAAACGGCTCCAACGATTTCCATGAAAGTATGCAGGGGGTTTCGGGGGCGATAAATCGATCTAGCTTGTCTTATCTTTGAGTAAAAGCGTGTTTTCGAGTTTAGTCGCTCAAATACTTAACCTTTGTCTACGTGTACCGTTCCCTGCAAAAACGGCAGACAAAAATACTAATATAAAGTTTATCATCAACTCTCATGCGTTCTTTATGTTGAAATTAGCTTTTTCCCGCGAATTTGTCAGCGCACAAAAAAGTTTTAAAGTCAACTCACAATCTCTATCCCGTGGTAAATAACAAATAAAACCTTTTTACTGCATCTTTATGAGCCTATAATAATGGTCAAATAATTATAGTTACGGATATAGGGCCACTTGGAAGCGAAAATATAAATCCCATTTATTCCCTATCCCGTGGGAGTATCAAAAAATCCCTTCTTACACACGAGACACCCTAGTGACAAGACTCCCTGTATGACACTCAAGGTATATGTGTGCCAAATTTCAAGTCTTTAGCTTCATTAGTCTAGGGTGTGCGTTGCTTCGTGCAGCACCTTGAATTATAAGTACTTATTATGGCTGCAGGAAGTTTCCCGATGACTACTCCTCCCGTCCCGCCGCGCCGCCCGCACTTGCCTAGGTACCGATTGACGACGATCGAGATAGCACCAAATACAAATTTAAAAATCTGTTAGGATAACGCTGGTCTCGTTCCATACCTCAAAGGCAAAAACAGAACCTTTATAAGTTCATGTGTGGCTGTCTGTCAGTCCGTCTGTTATAACCGGTTTGCTCCGAAACTACTGAACCGATTGAATTGAAATTTGGTACGTACACATACTTTTAAGAATTTTCATGTCCACAATATTCAATTTCAAAATGGATGTCATTTTCGTAATTAACGTCCCAAAACCATAAAAACGAACCCATATTGTTATTGTTATTTAGACATTTCGACCCGATCGCATCCTAATTTATTTATATTTGTACTGTATTGGGTATTCACGTCATTAGGAGTACTTCTGTGAAGTTTGAAATAAAATAGTCGAACTAATCTTGTTTCGCCATACAAACTTTGGACCCCCTTTTCACCCCCTTAGGGAGTGAATTTTGAAAAATCCTTTCTACTAAGAAGCACTAGCATTATAGCTCCCCTAGACCTTATAAGGAACCTACGTGCCAAATTTGGAATCTCTAGGCCAAGCGGTTTGGGCTGTGCGTTGATATGTCAGTCAGTCAGTCAGTCAGTTTCTTCTTTTATACAGGATGAAATTTTGAACGTGATGCAAAATTTGTCTTTCTAGCTTAGTTAATGCTGGACAACATAATGCATTTTACCCAGTTGATAGAATTAGTATTGTTAAATTTAAGGTGTCCATACATTTTAGTTCATAATTTAACTACAACAAAGTATGAAAATCCAAAATTTTATCAGTCCAATTTCAACAATTGAGTAAATGCATTATGTGGTCCAGCATTAACTAAGCTTGAAACACTAATTTTGTATCACGTTCAAAATTTCACCCTGTATATTTAGATGTAATTTTTTTTCCGCAGCTCAAAGCTCAACCTTCTAATCCTTCTAATCAGGGTCTAAAGGTATCGCCACAACTACAAATTGTAAGTAGAATACAATTACTCTTTATTGAATACCTTCCGCCCGCAGCTTCGCCCGCGAAAAATTAATTTTCCCGTAAGAAAAGATATTTTCCCGCGGTAAAAAGTAGCCTATGTCACCCAGTGATAAAGTAGCTAACGCCAAAAGAATTTTTGAAATCGATCCAGTAGTTTTATAAGTTTTTTCGTTACGTACAAAAATACAAATCTTTCCTTCTTATAATATTAGCGTAGATGTAGACTACAACCGTACCAAAAGTCAAAAGTATTTGACCAGTGCGTGTTCCCAGTGATGGCACTGAAACGTAGCCATTAACGATGGGCCTCATAAGAAAGCTCAAGGTCACTCAGAGGGCGATAGAGAGGGCTATGTTCGGAGTTTTTCTGCGAAAATGATGAAATCCGCACAAGAACTAAAGTCACTGACATAGCTCGAAGAATCGCCAGACTCAAGTGGCAGTGGGCAGGGCACATCGCTCGTGGCCGGTGGGCTCAAATGCTTCTCGAGTGACGTCCACGGACCGGAAGACGCAGTGTAGGTAGGCCTCCAACAAAATGGAGCGACGAACTGGTCAAGGCTGCGGGAACGCGTTGGATGCGGATGGCGCAGGACCGGTATGTTTAGCAAACCTTAGGGGAAGCCTATGTCTAGTAGTGGACGTCTTTCGGCTGAAATGATGAATTATACAGCAGTAAAAGTTTAAGTGGCAATGAGCCGGCCATACAACCCGAAGAACTGATAACCGTTGGGGTAGACGAATTCTTGAGTAGAGACCACGGATCAACAAATGTAGCGTAGGACGTCCTCAGACTCGGCGGAGCAATGATCTTTGCAAGGCGGCTGGCAAGGGCTGGACGAGAGTGGCCGAAGATCGTGCTCAGTGGCGTGCTATTGGAGAGGCCTACATTCAGCAGTGGACGAGCATAGGCTTATATTATAATGATGTTAGTGATGATCAGTTTTAACGATTAGACATTATTTGTGTATTATGTAAACGGGTTGAGAATATTTGTGATTATTTATTTATTTACTTAAACACACATCTATTTTTACAGACTTGATCTAATCCCTCATGAGCAGGTTACCAAATTCTCAATTCACCACATTCTCAACATACCACATTCTCAATTCACCACATTCCTGTCTCACCACATTCTAATGTGACTAACGAGCTAGTACTAAGAGCATACAGACGCACGTAATTGATTGCCGAAGCCACGTAAACCAATCAGCGGCTTTAGCGGCGTATCTCCAGCCAATCACGTGCAGCTGAGCGCTCTTAGCGCCAGCTCGTTAATTTGAACAGTGTATAGTGTCCTTTAAAGTCCTTATTGTGTTTTTCTTTGTTTGAAGGTACCAGGACGAAAAATTAATTTACAAGCATATCCAGTATCTGCAATACAAGTAAGAAAACATATTTTAATAAAATATTCTGCTTTGGTTCGGAGAGCTGGCAGCCATAGAGTAGGTATACACCGTGAAATTTTAGTGGTTGTTTTCCCGAAACGAAGTGATTTAGTTTCGATTGTACAATCGATTTATAATTACTATTTTGACTGGAGTCATAAATCCAATTATGAAAAACGAAAGTCGAAAATGACCGCAAACCAATAGTAACGCTTCGTTGGTACAAGTAGCGTACGATCGTACGATAGGTTAGGTACCAACGAAGCGTTACTATAGGTTTGCGATCATTTACGACTTTCGTTTTTCACAATTGGATTTTTGACTCTAGTCAAAATAGTAATTATAAATCGATTGTACAATCGATACTAAATCACCTCGTTTCGGGAAAACAACCACTAAAATTTCACGGTGTATAGGTATAATTTAGAAGCAGCATAATTTTTTAACAATAATTCCTTTATGATATCCAAACATAAAACTAAAGTCACCTACATAGCTCGAAGAATCGCCAGACTCAGGCAGTGGGCAGGGTTCTCGAGTGGCGTCCACGGACCGGAAGACGCAGTGTAGGTAGAAGGTAGGTAGGCCTCCAACAAGATGGAGCGACACCTGGTTAAGGTTGCGGGAACGCGTTGGATGCGGATGGCGCACAACCGGTCTGGGCCTATACTCCGAAGTGTAAAATTCGAACTTCGTATCGTGCTATTCCGCTCATACTAATAGTATTTAATACAAGAGCGAGCGAGACGATGCGATACGAACTTCGATTTTCGAATTTCGGAGTAGCCCCCCTGGTTTGGCTAACCTTGGGCTTGGGCTTGGGCTATGTTACGTTCTTTCGGGATCGCACTTCTAACCTAGTCTAATCTGTTTTACAAACGTAGTCCCCTGTTTCCTCCCTGGATAATGGCTTTGGACCCAAATTTTTTTTACTGTGCAATCTGTACCTACCACAGCTATGCCCCTATGTTTCGTTTTTTTCCATATTTCAATTAACATAAGAAATATGAGCTTTCAAAAACTGATAAAATTGCCCAATTTCAACGTCATTTTCAGACAGTCATCAGAAAAGAATCCCTCATATAAACAAAAAAAAGAAAACATAGGGGCATAGCTAAATCTGTCCTCTAATTATTATTGAAAAAAAAAAATTTATTGGTCCAGTTTTCGAGAAGAAAACAGGGGACTACGAAATGCTGTTTTGATCAATTTTACGCGCCTATTAACGGTCTGAGGTGCAGTTGTCCCGCTCTCGCTGTCCTGACACGGAGGGGTTCGGGCGAGACAGCAACATTTCATTAAAATACCTACCTATTTCTCAAAAGTCTCTCAGCCATCGTATCATCTTAAACGTTATTTTACCGTTATGTTACATTGCCAATTGGCACGATTAATAAATGAGTAATTCGTCAAATAATGATTTATATTATGAATGTAATATAGGGTAAATCACTAATAATTGGCCACCCTTCAATAACTGCCCCCTCATACTGAAAATGAACTCTGGTCTCCTACAAGCAGAATTCAATTTAGTATAACGTAGCCAGTTATTGAAGGGTGGCCAGTAATTACCATATTTTATGCTAAAATGAATTCTATTCTAGGTGAATAGAGTTCATTTTTAGTATGAGGTGGCTAGTTATTGAACGGCGGCCAGTTATTGGCGATTTACCCTTATATTTTTTTTAAAGTAAGTAAATAATTAGTCCAATGAAATACACCGTGAAATTTTAGTGGTTGTTTTCCCGAAACGAGGTGATTTAGTATCGATTGTACAATCGATTTATAATTACTATTTTGACTAGAGTCAAAAATCCTTCGTTGAAAGGTTTCGTCAAAAGGCTTCGTTGGTACAAGTAGCGTACGATCGTACGATAGGTTAGGTACCAACGAAGCGTTACTATTGGTTTGCGGTCATTTTCGACTTTCGTTTTTCACAATTAGATTTTTGACTCTAGTCAAAATAGTAATTATAAATCGATTGTACAATCGAAACTAAATCACCTCGTTTCGGGAAAACATCCACTAAAATTTCACGGTGTAAGCAACTAATTTATTAATCCTTACTTCCAAACTTTGTTTTTAAAATGAATGTTTGTGAAACTCCAAGAATTGCCAGACTCAAGTGGCAGTGGGCAGGGCACATCGCGTAGAACTGATGGCCGATGGGGCAAAAAGGTTCTCGAGTGGCGTCCACGGACCGGAAGACGCAGTGAAGGTAGGCCTCCAACAAGATAGAGCGGCGACCTGGTTAAGGTTGCGGGATCGCGTTGGATGCGAATGCCACGGGACCGATCTGTTTGGCGAGCCTTGGGGGAGGCCTATGTTCAGCAGTGGACGTCTTTCGGCTGCAATGATGATGATGATGATGCTGATTTACGAAATGAGTGGATATACCAGTATTTTAAATCTATGTTCTCCTAGAATTCTCAGGGTTCTGCACAGCAAGGTCAAAACCAGAATATCGGCTACAGCACCCCACGATACACCCAGGTGTCTTCATCACCACAGGTATTTATTTTTGGACCAGCTATTACCTGGTACTTATATTTATTTTACTTTTTTATATATTTATTAAGTCATGTACATATAGAAACAAGGTGTTATAATATTTAAGTCAGTCCATGACACCCTGTAAGGGCACCTAATAATAATAATTATAACCAAACTTAAGATTAGCTTACGTTAGAAATTATATAAAATTACATTAGTACTACAATCATGCATTTAATATTAATTGCCGTTTAATTGCGTATTATTTAAAAATGACATTTTTAAATAATTCGCATGTCTAATTTAAATTATAATTACTCAAATTGTCAATATTTATTAAAATAATACCTAATTTTCCTAATTTATATTAATAAAAATTAAATTGCAGTTTCTTCATTCAAGAACTCATTAACAGAGTAATAACATTTATTAATTGAAAATGTCTTGAATGTTACGGGTCTCTTGTCTAATGGATTCTGGGATTTTATTGGTTATTTGAATACATTTATATTGACTTACTCAACACATCAACATCAACAAAATAATAATAATAATAATAATAATAATAAGGCGTAGGGATGTGACGACCTCATCGCCCGCTGGTGTTGTCGTGTCACCAGTGCAGTCAGTCATCGCAGGGCGGCTTGTGGCGAGCTGTTGGTGCGTAGCGACACCACGAACCCGAGACCTCCAGGGGTACACATACACACATGCGCTTATACACACACTCACACACAGTTACACACCCACCCCGCCTCTGGTTTGCCTTTGTTGGTTGCCTAGAGTGGAGCGCAAGAGCTAAATGCTCGAAGGATGGATGTGTTTCCGTAAGTGGCGAGTTGGCAAGTTTAAAGTCCAGGAACACCTCTCCATCCTTAGCCGTTCACACCAATGTTGCCGCCTCGTTGCCCCGAGTGGGCAATAGTTTGAGGGGCCCATTTAGTGAATGGCGAGTCACCGCCTACCAAAGTTCAGTTTATGAGGTATTGAAATGGTAGGTGTCCGTTATCTCACTCCATAGCCCGGTAATCCTGTCCACAACATCTCAACCCCATAGCCAATTCCATGTCGCTTCCTACCTGGCAATAGATTGGCAACTGTGGAGGACTGCCCGCTAGCACATCCTCATGGTGTATTAGGGGATAGACCTCCATAGTTGCGCCCATCTCATTTATATTATATGGTACCAAAGGCCTCTTCATGTTGGCTTTGGCCCCATGAATGCCTTTCAAATGACCGAGTCCCTATGGGCCCGTGATCGGAAATCCGTACCAACATAATATTACCAACATATTATTATTATTCCCCTTAATGTTTTCGAATTCGCTTGCTGTTCTTGAAACGTAATTTTCCAAGATAAAAAGTATCATGTATGTTAATTCAAATATCTGTGTGCTAAATTTCATCAAAATCCTTTCAGTCATTTTTGTGTGAAATAACCTGTATAAGCGGATTTAGACTATCCTCCGACAAACCAAATTCGATCATTTCAAGTAACAAACACAAACATAAACTTCCGCTTTTAATAATGGTAACGGATTAGTAGAATATCGATCTTATTACCTTTCATTTCCAGGTCCAAATATCACCAGCTCAGCTGATCCAGCCGTGCCTCACCGGCCCAGCGTCCGTCATTACCTCACCAGTGTCATCCATCACAATCCCCCCTTCAACCACCACCACCGTCTTCGACCATTCCCTATGCAACTCCTTAGCCAACGCTCTCCAAATGATGATCGCCAACGAATTCATCAATTCGGTTATCAACAACAACATAATCAAAGAAAGCATTGACATTCCCGTCGTCGAAACTGTTGTGCCTACGTTTGACCTAGGCAAATTTTTAAAAGGTCTGAACACTCAACAAATTCAACAAGCTCCTAGCCAAAGTGAAATGCCTCAAGTGGATGCACCTCAATATGATTGGGCAGCGATACAGAACTTCTTAAATAAGCAAGAAGTGAAACCTGTTAGTGAAGCATCAGCCGAACCGACAGACGTATCAGACTATATGAGCTACTGCCAACATTATGGTCAAACTGCTGAGCAGATCAACCAGCAGCAACCAAGCAGTCAATGCTATAGTACACTGCAAGTATCACACAATCAAGGTCCGCAGGCATTTCCAGCACAGCAAAGCGGTTATGATAGTGTTCTGGAAACATTAGCAGCATATTTCGGCTGCAATGTCTCTGATATCTGTTCGAGTACGAATCCATCTGTACCTCAGTTTGCGTTCCCTGAAGAAATACCAGCGCAGTTGATATGTAATTATGGTTATATGCCAACAGTTGTGCCTGTCGTTAGCTTTAGTGTACAGCCCGTCTCTAGCGGGGAAGATAGTAATTTTATTATTGGGTGTAAGTGCTAGGTATGTTTAAGGATGTAATGTATTTTTAGAATTAAACGATTTATAATACGAGTAACACGCTAAATATTAGATTTTTTTCTTTCCCTAATTGCAATATTTGAAAAGGGTGGTTAAGTCCGGGGATTGTAAGAAATAACTTAAGTTTTAAAAATAATAAAAGTTTATTTTATCATCTTGTTTGCTATATTAATTTTATGATTTTTGTAGACACCTTGAGAACCTTGGGCATTAAAATCATGACAAAGTAATAATGCATAGCATACATAATTTCAACGTAAATTGGTTTGAACAATGCAGAGGCCATATTGTCTAACGCGCGGGTGCTTCCTATCGTATTCACTATCTCTTTCTGTCACGATCTTCTTGTGGCAGAAAGAAATAGTGAAAGCAATATCAAAAGCCTGGATGTTAGGCATAATAATGGCCTCTAGTTTTATAGTTGTGGAGGTATTGCCAAAACTGTTCATCTTACACAAAAAGACGTCACCAGCACGATTATCCTATGAAGCTGAATACTATTGCATTGGCAGCTGAGCTAAATTTGTAGTAGGTTTCCGTTTTAATTTTTAATCGAGTGCAAAATAGGAGGAGGTTTTATGTTCTATTGTATATGCTTTGTTTCGATCATTTTCGTGTTTTTTACAACGCCCACTAGGACCACCCATACATGGGGACGCATTGTATCACCGAAAATTCATAATCATTATCGTAATCAATCTATGGGGGTTGATACAATGAGTGTGATGGATGAAGGGCGAAGTGCTAGGAGTAGCAATCAAATATCAACACTTTCCACCACATATATATTGACTACTCAGAAGGTCAGAAGGTCAGGTTTACTTAAGTTGTACGTAATTTTTCTCTTCTTCTTAGTCGTTCACTCTTGACAGAGTGGTCGTGGTCATGAGGGGTCGCTCTCCGCTGCGGTCGCTGCCTTCGCGATCCTTCTCCACCGGTCTCTATTGGCTGCCTGGCGAGCGCGCTCCGCCACAGGGATCTTGGTTATGGACTTAATAGTATCTGTCCATCGGGTTGGTGATCGACCACGTAATTTTTGTATTTATTTTATTATACATTGAAGTTCCCAATCCGCACTGGGCCCGCGTGGGAACTACGACCCAAACCCTCTTATTTTGAGAGGAAGCCTGTGCCCTGCAGTGGGACTTATATAGTCTGGGATGATGATGAAAGTGTGCCTCGGCGCAACCACCTTCACTTCTGTCGATATAATGTCGATGCTCACAGATACCTTACGATAAAATATAAATAATCTGCGCTGTGTGTGGTTCTACATTAAATTGTATAGGGAGCGATATTGACAGATATGCGTTCAGATACAGATATCTTACCGCATCTGCGCTGTGTGACTCGCTTAACGCATAACGTGTCCAAAAGCCAACGCTGTCTTTAAAGTTCATTTTCAAACATTACGTTTTGTGCAGTAAGGTTTGAAGTTTTGTTAATACACACGCTATGCTTTAAAGGGTTAAACCTTTTCAATTTTCGGCCTTTCGCTCCTATGTCTTATAAAATTATTTCTTTAGATTTTCAAATAAAACCTTCCATACTCACTGGCTATTTTAAAGTTTGCAGAAAAATTCAGCTGAAATATACTATGAGACTGATTCACAAAAAAAAAATGAAATAAAATTTACCAACACTTGAACATAATAATTTATTATTCTAGAATTAAGATAATTAACTCAATAAACTTAAAAATCTATTACACGAATTAGATACAGACACTGGTGAAATACACTCTGCGTTAAATAAGCTAGGTGATATCACATTAGGGGAAATCACGCTAGGAGAAATCACGTTAGAAGAAACCACGCTAGGAGAAATCACGTTAGAAGAAATCACGCTAGGTGAGATCACGTTAGAAGATAGCACGCTAGGAGAAATGCCTCTAGGTGAAAGAAAGCTGGGAGAAACTACGTTAGCACAACCACGAGACAACAAAGGGGTGCTTATACAATCATTGCAACCACATGCATTTGTGTTCTGTATTGCATTGCAGACGATCATCAATTGTAAAGTGTTAGCAAGATTTTGGCAGACGTCTGGTGTGCAGTCGGTGATGATAGTTTGTGATGAACAGGGGTTGATGAATTGAGGCTGGGTGATGATACTGCGTGAGATCCTTGGGGTTTCGACGATGTTGCGGTCGAATTGCTGGCGAAGGCATTGTGACAATGCGACCTGGAGAAAGCGAGAATATTAACATCTATCCGTAGTGTGCTTATTCTACCCGTGATTGTAACGCTGGTAGGTGCGTCGAAAAATCGAGAACTAACTTTTCATAATAGAGAAGGACATGCTATAACAGGGGTCGCTAAATGGCGGAACGCGGTCCGCATCCGGACAGCGAGAAAGACTTCAAACTTCAGACAGGATAGTCCGTAACAAAAAATGTAATTTTTCTCATTGTTATCTAAAAAATACCTTTATTATTTCCGTAATTAGGTATTAGGTCGTGCGGACCGCTATGGTCATTTCATTTCTTAAAACGGACCTCGAGCGGGCACAGGCCTCCTCTCAGAATGAAAGGGCTAGGACCGTAGTTCCCACGCGGGCTCAGTACCGATTGGGAACTTCACACACACCATTGAATTTCTCCGCAGATGTATGCAGGTTACCTCACGATGTTTTCCTTCGCCGCTCATAGTAAATTTCAAATATAATTTCGCACAGAAATTCCGAAAAACTCAGAGGTGCGAGCCCGGATTCGAACCCACGACCCTCTGTTTGAGAGGCCATAGATAAAACCACTAGGCCACCACGGCTTATTATTCTGATACATATTATTACAGACGACCGGTAACTGTTTTTTATAAAGTAACCCACCTGGTATTGTAAAGCCGAAAAGCAAGTGAACACAATAATTCTCATCGCCATTTTAATTTTTTTTCTTCACTTTCCCAGCTGTTATTTATTATTAGCCCCTTCTTATTTAACTGCGTAGTGTAATTTAATAACTGCTTATTTATCGTTTAATTATCATGTAATCAAATTTTATCAATTGAATTACATATTCTAGACCTTTCAATACCAAGGCTAGCATTACAATCTAAATTTCATAATTTGTAAGCTTGCACACAATCTTTCTTAATCATACTAAATTGTCTAGTAAATACGTTTGGTAAAAGTTTAATTTATTATTATCATTTTTTTGGCTGGCCACACTGTACCAACAGTATCCGTATTCATGGTGAAATCCGCGCAAGAACTAAAATCACTGACGATTGCAAACTTGTACGTAGCTTTACAACAGGTCTAGATATCATCGTTGCTACAGGTCAGACTCAACTTGTTAAGTGTGGTGTCCTTACAATCTAAGTCTAGGCTGCTATGTGTTCTTTTGCTCACGAAAAAGACTATTGTGGTTAGATTTTCTCATAAATTTAGTTTGTTCTCTTAGGAAGAGTTTAAACTAAATCTTAGAACCGTTTAACGGCCTCCACCATTTATGGTTTTATATTAATTTACGCCTAATTTCATAACTTCCGAAATCTCATGACATATAAAAGAATTTCAACCAGAACTTGGTATTATTTTGTATTTCACAACTTTGTCACCGACCCTACTGAGCACACCGGCAACTCTTGGTTCTACAAGAGACACTAGGTGATATGATAAAAGCTTGAAGAATCGCCAGACTCAAGTGGCAGTGGACAAGGCCACATCGCTTGTAGAATTGTCAAACAGTTCGCCAAACAGACTGGTCCTACGCTATCCGGATCCAACGCTTTCCCGCAACATTATCCAGGTCATCGCTCGATGGCAACAACAACAACAAGACGTAGACAATGAACAAGATGTTGTTGAAGGTCTACCCACTCTGCGTCTTCCGTCCGTGGATGCCGTTCGAGAAGCTTTTAGCCCCACTAGTTCTACGAGCGATTTGCCCTGCCCATTGAGTCTGAAGCTGTGTCGGTGACGTTAGTTCTCATTTCATCATTTCTAACGTGATCTCGTAGAAGAACCCCGAGTATAGCCCTCTCTTTTGAGCTTTCTTATGAGGCACATCGTTAGCGGTCACGTCTCAGTGCCATAGTCATCGCTGGCAACACACCCTGGTCAAATACTTGCCTTGAGAAAGTATTTTTTGTTCAATATTCAACAGTATTGATGTCTTAGCTCATTATCATCGTGGACAGAAAACCACTTAACACAAGTTGTTCTGAATATGAGCTCGGTTGAGTTCGAATCGCGTCAGTTATTATAGTGGTAGTGAAACATGGGTTTGTGTATTTTGTGTGTGTTCGTACAGTGTGGCGGACGAGGAACTGCATGAATACACATTTCTTGTATAAACGTTAGCTATCATAAGGTCGCGGGTGAGCAAAGTAATTGTTTCAGTTCACCAAAATAAATTTTGTAATTATTTAATTTTAATTGTAGTTAACTGTTCGCAATTACCAGTTAAAAAACCGTGGTGGCCTAGCGCTTTGACCTATGGCCTCTCAAGCAGAGGGTCGTGGGTTCAAATCCCGGCTTGCACCTCTGAGTTTTTCGGAATTTATGTGCGACATTTGAAATTTACCATGAAGGAAAACATCCCGAGGAAACCTGTATACACCTGCGAAGAAATTCAATGGTGTGTGTGAAGTTCCCAATCCGCACTAGGCCCGCGTGAGAACTACGGCCCAAGCCCTCTCATTTTGAGAGGAGGCCTATGCCCTGTAGTGGGACGTATGTAGGCTGGGATGATGATAATGATGATGAGTTACCAGTCACCAAGTTTGAAGCATCCGATTCTAGGTGTCTTGGTTCTTAGTCGCATAGTTTTTGTAACTACAATGTCAGACAGTAAATACATTTATGTTACGTTAAATATAAAGACAAATAAAATACCATATTCCTTGTAATAAACAGTTTCTTATTTTATTAACTTTAAAACAAAACAACTCATACGCTTACACATTTAATTCAACGAACTATAATATAAGAGGTTTCACAAATGGTGACAGGTCAGGGCACAGCGGTGCAGCAAGAGCATTACAGCTGTAAGGGCTACATATAGGCAGCGCAGCCGTCGAACAAGTACAGCCACCACAACCACAGCACTTTGAACAAGGTGCAAACGACTTAGCTACCACTGGCAAACTACCAGGGAGATAGCCCAAGCCACATGGCAACTCTGGAGCTAAAGGTGGTAGAATCAACTCTTCATTTAAACCAAAGTTCAAGTACAAAGGCTTCGCTTTCACGCTTACTTCTCGAGGTACAAGTTCCATTACAAATTCAGGGCATTCGTCATCGCATATGATATCATATGGTAATATATCGCAGTACTCTATGTAGTTACCACCGCTTACAGGGTATGGGGCGACTATAACGTCTTTTTCTGGAAGCGTTTCTTCGAGTAAGTCGCTGACTATGAATAGTTGGATGGTGTCGATAAGAGACTGGACTACGGCACTGTCTACTACGGTGGGTATGACGGGTTGTATGGGTTGTCTGGTCGGGACCATGACTGACGGAGGAGGCCTGCGAATGCAACGGCCTGATGCTACCTGCAAAGAAAAATGAGGTCAAATCAAATGAAGGAAATACCAGTTTTAAACCACAAACAATTGAGAATGTCTCAAAAAATTACCAATGGTTTTTATTATTTTTGTTGTGTGCAAAAGTCAATTATAAGAAACTAATTTCTTCAAAATTAATTATTTAAACTATTTTGGCTGATGACGTCAGATTATAATTGAGGGCTCCCGCATAGCCAAATTTCTAAATCTGTCTAAATGCGTACGATAAGGCAACCACTTTAATTTTACTTTTTGCGTAGTGGTACGTTCGACCAAGAACGTGGTCTACCAGTTTTGATAAAAGTTACTGTGACATCTAAATATCCCTGAGTCACTGTCACCATGTTATTGCAAGGGAAAATCGACCTCGTTGAATCATGACGTGCAAATGAACTTCGACCGTAGGGGGGTAGACCATATTTTTGGCCGACTGTACACCGTAACTAGTTTCACTTTACTGGCGCTGTCAAACTGCTAGATATCAGACAGCGGGTCCAAATCAAACTCCGTAGTTTAATCCATTTACAATACATTACAAAAAAATAGACAACCTCAATAATCTTAAGTCATCATCATCATTTCAGCCGTAGGTCACCCACTGCTGGACATAGGCCTCCCTCATTGATACCCAATCTTTACAGTTGGAAACGGCTTGCACCCACTGAACCTGCGGCCTTTACCAAATCGTCCGACCATCTCGCTGGTGGACGTCCCACGCTGCGTTAGCCAATGAGTGAATGAGTGCATTGAGTTCCCAATATTTCTATTTGCTTCTAAACATAATCATAACGAGATGCGTTGAAATATCGGGTGTTTTTACATAATCGTGGTCTAAATCACGTAGAAAATACCTCTATCACTCACTGTTGTATTGAATCAAAAATCGATGATTTTGTTGAAAATAATTGTGCCATTCTAAATGTCGATGATTAATGTTTAAAGTCAGCAGTTATTTAGATGTGCTTATGTACTAAAATGTTTATAAAATGTTCTGTGCATTTTTTAGGGTTCCGTAGTCAACTAGGAACCCTTATAGTTTCGCCATGTCTGTCCGTCTGCCTGTCTGTCTGTCTGTCTGTCCGCGGCTAAGCTCAGAGACTGTTTGTACTAGAAAGCTGTAATTTGGCATCAATATATATATCAGTCACGCCGACAAAGTGATTGAATAAAAAAAAGTAAAAAAAAATTTTTTAGGGTACCTCCCATAGACGTAAAGTGGGGGTGATTTTTTTTTTCTCGGCTAACCCTATAGTGTGGGGTATCGTTGGATAGGTCTTTTAAAATCATTGTGGAGTTGCTAACATGATTTTTCTATTCAGTGATCTGTTTGCGAAATATTCAACTTTAAAGCGAAAATTTTCATTAAAATCGGCCATCCCCCCCCCCTCTAAAATCTAAACTGTTGGGTGGAAAAATTTGAAAAAATTCAGAAGGGTAGTAAATATATCAAATTTACTAGGAAAATTATAGCGGCTAAGATTGCTTGGAAATTATTTGTAGTTTAAGAGTAAATAGTAGCCTAAGGTATAAAACATACCTAAACTTGGATGATTCCGTACACATACGAAATCCTTAGAAAAATATTACTTGATTTTTTCGTAATGGCTACGGAACCCTACCTTGGGCGTAACCGACACGCTCTTGGCCGGTTTTTAATAGCAGGTAATGTAAATAATTGGTAGTTTCCGGCTCTTTACTTGTAGAATTGAAGCCGTAAGGTTCAAAATCACGCCAACCCATTAGCTGGCCGGCAGCCAAATCCGATAGTAGTTGGGAACATGGAATTCTTCGGGATTCTTAGATCACTGTTAGATGTGTCGGGAACGGCGTGAAAGGGGCAATCCACCCCCGGATTATTAACACCCCCTGTCATAACATAATATTAAATACACAGAACATGACCAAAGACCCGTGTAAGCCGTGATGGCCTAGTGGTTTGACCTATTGCCTCTCAAGCAGAGGGTCGTGGGTTAGAATCCGGGTACCACTGAGTTTTCGGAATTTATTTGCGAAATTATATTTGAAATTTCTAATGAGCTTTACGATGTAGGACATCGTGAGGTAAAGGAAACCTGCACACACCTAAGGAGGTGTGTGTGAAGTTCCCAAGCCCTTTCATTCTGAGAGGTGACCAGTGCCTGCAGTGGGACGTATATGAGCTGGGTGACGACGAAAGTCACCTCCTAGACGCAGCTCCAAGATCCAATGCAGCCCCGAGAATGTGGCGTGGGAAGGGCCCCGACAAGATGTACTGAGTAAATGTGACAGGAACTACTTACTTGGAGGCAGGCTAGGCTACTCTTTAGAGAAGGGCTTTGCCCAGCAATGTACGTCTTTTGGCTGATATGATTAGCTCGTATAACCATGAGATTCGAGGTGTAAGTCCCATCGCGCATCCTCAAACAGTTTTGTTTTTAAAAAATCTTATCTTTATTCTATTACTAATCATTATGATTGAGTGGAGACCACGGATCGGCAAACGTAGCGTGGAGCGTCCTCAGACTCGGTGGAGCGATGATCTTCGCAAGGCGGCTGGCAAGAGCTGGATGAGAGTGGCCGAGGATCGTGCTCAGTGGCATGCCATGGGAGAGGCCTATGTCCAGCAGTGGACGAACATAGGCTGATGATGATGATGATGACGAATCATTATGATGTCACTTCTCAATCGCCATATATGCCAACACAATCGACTAACTATTTATTTGTTTTAAAGCAGCCAAAAATTAAATTTTGGAATTAATTGAAAATTAATCCATTGTTCAGGGCTAAATTAGTGTATTTCATACTAAATACAAACTTGAAATATATTTGCACAGAAAAAACCTCAGAAAAAAAGACCAATGCTGGGAATCGAACCCAGGTCCTCAGCATTCCGTGCCGTTCACGGGATGACCGTAAAAGTAATATAAAATGAAGTTGAAAAAATAAATACAAAAAGATACTTCATATCTAAGACTTGCTAAAATAGTGTTTCTATTAGAGTCGCACGTTGGAATTATCACAGTTAATTATTTAATTGGAACGATAAGTATTCCAGAAGCAATACTTTATTTTTCGCCATTTTCGAATGGTATTTTCTCTGATGTGATTTCCGAAATTGACAACTTGGATCTTAAGCATCTTAAGGTTTAGTAAAGCGGCAATTTTCTTTGATATAAGAGGGGGAATGTAGCGTTTTTGTAGTTTAAACTCAGGAGCAGACGACAAAGGGGAACCACTAGGTACACCAATCACTCATAAATGGTATTAAGGTAGTGTTCCTTAATAATATTTCTTAGGTAAATTATGTGGTGGTTTTTATGAAATTTTCCATCGACGACTATTTACAATCCGCTAGGTCAAGATTGTTGTGTTTATTAAGTCTCTAAAAACAATTATAATACCAGAAATAAAATAATTATGGCCAAGCAGGAACATCAGTAAGAGTTCAGTCTATTTTTCACATTATTTTAACAACTTACGCTTAGAAAAACAGCAAAAACAGCTACAATATTCCAGCCCATCTTGCCAGCTTCCTACAAATGTGAATTACTAAATATCTGTTTCACTTTAAATACGAAAAATACCTTTATCTAAGAAATCTACGGAAACATTTGTGTCGGAAAAAGTATTACTAACCTAGTTACGAATTGGGTAAGAAATTGATAAATTGCTAAATAATGTGTGTGAATTGGAAAATAAGAACGGATAACATCGTAATTATATTTAACAATTACAAACAAGGCAGTACCTACTTACAAGTTAAGTATGAAGTATCTTTTTCTATTTTTTTTTTTATTTTCTTCAACTTCATTTTTTTATTACTTTTACGGTCATCCCGTGAAACCATATATTTCAAACTAAATACAAACTGAAATATAGATGCACAGAAAAAACCCCAGAAAAAAGAACAAGACAAATTTGGTCTTTTTTCTGGGGTTTTTTCTGTGCATCTATATTTCAGTTTGTATTTAGTTTGAAGTACCTACTTAAACTAATTCTCTTGAAGGTGAAGGAGGAACTGAGTTTATTTTTTCGCCTTTCTTGGTTTGCTAGAACTGAAGGTGCCACTGCTACCTGCGACAAACAAAGGCGAAAAATAAACGCAGTTCTTCCTTCACTTCTTTGCGAAAAAAGGGAATAGTTCCTTCAAAGGAACAGCCAAAGGAACTACCGCGAATAATCCATTCTCTTTTGGTTTCAAGCACTAAGAAATGACCGGTAAGTATTTCAGTAACCGTCTAAGTTATTCTCCATGATAGCCTGGCCCTTTCTATGTATGTATGTAAACAATGCAGCGAAGGTTCGGGATGTAAAGACCAGTGTTTTAAAAAAGGAGTTTAACTTTGCCTCCAGGTCCCTTAAAAGAGACATTGCCAGAGCTAAATCGTTGCACATTGGTAGAATTGGCGAGAGACTAGAGCGCCTCCCTTCGGGAACTCGTGCGTTCTGGTCTCTTGCCAAAGCTATCCAGGGGAATTTCTGCACGCCTTCTTTTCCGCCTCTACACGCGGGTAACGATTCTTTGGCCCACGACGCAAAGGAAAAAGCCGATCTTCTAGGTAAATTCTTTGCGTCCAACTCGACTTTGGATGACGGGGGACGCATGCCACCGACCATACCGCGTTGTGAGAGCTGTATGCCGGATATCCGGTTCCACCAAAGCTCAGTGCGTAAAGCACTTCTCTCCCTCGATATCCATAAGTCCAATGGGCCTGATGGAATCCCTCCGGTAGTGTTGAAGATGTGCGCTCCTGAGTTGGCTCCGGTTTTAACGCGTCTTTTTCGGCTCTCCTACTCTTCTGGCGTAGTCCCGTTCTCATGGAAGTCTGCTCTGGTCCACCCGATCCCTAAAAAAGGTGACCGCTCTAATCCATCTACCTATAGGCCAATAGCCATAACTCCCCTGTTCTCTAAGATAATGGAGTCCGTTATCAACCGCCAGCTCCTTCGATACCTTGAGGACCGACAATTGCTCAGTGACCGTCAATATGGTTTCCGTAGCGGCCGCTCGGCCGGCGATCTACTGGTTTACCTGACACATCGTTGGGCACAGGCGATTGAGACAAAGGGTGAAGCATTGGCTGTTAGTTTAGATGTGGCGAAGGCCTTCGATCGGGTTTGGCACAAAGCGCTCCTCTCAAAACTTCCGTCCTTTGGGCTTCCTGAGAAATTATGCGGATGGATCAGCAGCTTCCTAACGGACAGAAGCATAAAGGTTGTAGTTGACGGTGCATGCTCTGATTCCATGTCTGTGAATGCTGGTGTCCCTCAAGGCTGTGTGCTATCGCCTACGCTCTTCCTTCTGCATGTCAATGATATGCTGCCATCCGGCGGCATTCACTGTTATGCGGATGATAGTACGGTTGATTCCTCTTACACCGGCCGCGCCGGTATTTCTCGGGAAAACGTTATAGAGTGCCGAAATAAACTTGTGTCTGAAATTGAGACTTCCCTAAAAGAAGTTTCAGAATGGGGTCGACTTAATTTAGTCCGTTTTAACCCCACTAAGACACAGGTTTGCGCGTTTACCGCAAAAAAGTCTGCGTTTGTCGCGTCACCTCTTTTCGAAGGCACTCCCCTTGCTACCACAGCCAGTATCGGAATCCTTGGTATTGACATCTCGAGTGAAGTCCAGTTCCGCGACCACTTGGAGAGTAAGGCTAAATTAGCCTCGAAGAAGCTCGGCGTGCTCAACAGATCGAGACGGTATTTCACTCCAGCCCACCGCCTTCAGCTTTATAAGGCGCAGGTTCGCCCACATATGGAATACTGCTCTCATCTGTGGGCGGGGGCTCCCCGGTACCAGCTTCTCCCTCTGGATCGCATACAACGGAGAGCGACTCGAATAGTCGGCTGCCAACGAACTTCTGATGGGCTTGATTCCTTGGCGCTGCGTAGAGATGTAGCTTCACTGTGCATCTTCTATCGCATGTACAACGGAGAGTGCTCCGAGGAGTTATTCGGGTTGATCCCTGCCGCATCCTTCCGCCACCGCCCTACGCGACAACACTTCCATCCTCACCATCTGGATGGTTGGTTGTCTTCTACTGTGCGTTTTTCCAGAAATTTCCTGCCTCGCACAGCAAAGCTCTGGAATGAGGTTCCTGCTGCGGTATTCCCGGACCGATATGACCTTCAAGCTTTCAAAAAAAGAGCGTACTCCTACCTAAAAGGCCGGCAACGCACTTGTGACTCTTTTGGTGTCGCAGGTGTCCATGGGCGACGGTAATCGTTTACCATCAGGCGATCCGTCTGCTCGTTTGCCCCCTATATCATAAAAAAAAAAAAAAAAAAAAAAACAGTTTATTGTACAAAAATAAGAAAAAAAAAAAAACACTATTGACAACCACCTTCAACCAACCAACCAACCTTTTTCAATGTCTCTCAGATACTCGATAGCTATGCAGAAGGCTTTGCTCGGGGTTTCTCTGCAGGATCGAGTATAGAATTAGGAGATTCGTAGAAGAGCAAGGGCCACCGACATAGCCAAACGGTTCAGCTCGTTGAAATGGCAATTGGTTAGGCCATTATAGCATGCAGAACAGATGGCCGTTAGGGTGGAAAAGAACTCGAATGGAGACCACGGATTAGCAAGCGCAGCGTGGGACGTCCACCAATGAGATGGACGGACGATTGTGGTAAAGGCCGGCAGGTTCATGATGGCTGCAATCATCTCATCATCATCATCATAATTTCAGCCGAAAGACGTCCACTGCTGAACATAGGCCTCCCCCAAGGCTCGCAAAACAGATTGGTGCCATGCCATCCGCATCCAACGCGATCCCGGACCACCAGGTCGTCGCTCCATCTTGTTCGAGGCCTACCTGCACTGCATCTTCCGGTCCGTGGAAGCCACTCAAGAACCTTTTTGCCCATCGGCCATCAGTTCTACGAGCGATGTGCTCTGCCCACTGCCACGTGAGTCTGGCGATTCTTCGAGCTATATTATGACGGTGACTTTAGTTATTGCGCGGATTTCATCATTTCTAGTGCGATCCCGCAGAGAAACTCCAAGCTCCCTCTCCATCGTTTTCTGAGTGACTTTGAGCTTTCTTATGAGGCCCATCGTTAGCGGCCACGTCTCATTGCCATAAGTTATCACTATATTACTATGCTTCATTTAATTTAGAATTGAAAACCACAACATCGTTATATTGCGGCTCGTCAACTATTTCTTACCTAGCAAATAGAACAGTACAATAGTCTGGGAGCCGCAAAATAAAATTGTTTTAATGTTACTTTATTTGCGTGTCGTCAAATTTGTTACTCTAGTACAAATTGTAAAGAGATTACAGTTCACGAGCCGCAATATAATGTTGTTGTGGTTTATAATTCTAAATTAAATGGAGTATACACTATGATGGGTAATTTGGGCTTATTATCTTCTGGTCTCCTTTGTATCAAACATAAGTTCGACAAAATATTTGAATTACAATTTTTTAGAATTCTTTATTTATTTAATTTCCACGTAATTTTTAGCAATATGATAAGGCCTTATAGATAGGTATCTGACTTTGCAATAGTTATCGAAGTAGGTATTTCAATTTCATTAGTAGGCAATCTAATTGGTTTATAACGTGTTTTATCAACAATTTCAAATGAACGTTTTGAAGAAATTTTGTGCTGTAATACTATTGATCTAATTTTCTTTAGAATTAAGGTTTGCCAACCAAATTTCGGTAAAACGACAGTTATAATACATAAATGAACTTGCTCACCCGCGAACTTTAGATGGCTACATTTATAAATGTAAGAAATGTGTGTTCATCCAGTTCCTCCACTTCCACACTGTACGAACACACACAAATCCAACTACTTTTTTTTTTATTGGCTATGCCTTCCAACTAATACTTATCACCACCACTAAACTACACCGACGCGATTCGAACTCAACCAGAGTTCATCATCCTCAGAATAACGCAACCGTTCACTATGCTATAGGCAACGCCACGAGAGTTGAGGCGAATGATTACACACACAGCTACATAAAGTACTGTTTGCAAAAAAGGTAGTGAATGAGTGAGTGAATGAAAATGTGAGTATATTATTATGATCTTATAAACATGAAACTACCGTGAGACTCACTCATAGTGAAAATAAACGGATCACTCACGTCTTAAAACGAGTCGACTCAATTTAAGCTACAATAGAGAAATATTTCTCCAGGCAGATGTGACTTTTAATATGTATGGATCCTGAAATAAACCCGCTAGAAGAGGCTTGTTAATAAGTATACATTTACCTACTTTTATGAAAGTATGTAAGGTTACAAGTTAAGTATGAAGTATCTTTTTCTATTTATTTTTTATTTTCTTCAACTTCATTTTTTTTATTACTTTTACGGTCATCCCGTGAAACCATATATTTCAAACTAAATACAAACTGAAATATAGATTTTTTTTTTTTTTTTTACATAAAACTAAAATGCACAGAAAAAACCCCAGAAAAAAGACCAATGCTGGGAATCGAACCCAGGTCCTCAGCGTTCCGTGCTGCGTGCTTACCCCTACACCATCACTGGTCTAGAAGTTAATCACTGCCTAATGTGATTATAACAGACTGAAGTGTACGATGTATGGGAAAGATTCGTCGCTAACTTCTAGACCAGTGATGGTTTAGGGGTAAGCACGCAGCACGGAACGCTGAGCACCTGGGTTCGATTCCCAGCATTGGTCTTTTTTCTGGGGTTTTTTCTGTGCATCTATATTTCAGTTTGTATTTAGTTTGAAATATATGTAAGGTTACTCTACTACTTAATCAGAATAATACTGACCCAATGAACTTACAAAATAGCTAAACATAAATTTATGCAAGATATGAGATAATCAATAATATGTTACGTATCATACGGAGTACTTTCTTTTTATGTAACGAAACCTATATATACATGGAAACTGTATGTAGCTTTAGTTTTGATTACTAAGTATTGGTATTGTTTCGTAGTTATTATTATTCTTTAAAATGTTACCAAAGTTATTATTAATAATAAATTTATTTACAATGAAGGTAAACACACGAATTTAGTTTCAAATGATTTGTAAAGATCCATTATTATGCCTTAGTTAGAGTTCTATTAAGTTCATAAGTTTGTGAGTAGTGTGTATGTCGCGTAAAATTATAATAAACTCCCAACAAAATTAAGTCTAAGATCCCTTCCGCAGCATTCGAAAGAGCTGATAACTTAAAAATAGCTGAACCGATTTTGATGAAACATGTCTAAGAACCATCGCCAAGAAACCTGTTTTCAAATAAAAGAAACCGCATCCAAATCAGTTCACCCGTTTAAAAGTTATGATGCCTCAGACACACACACATAGCGGTCAAACTTATAACACCCCTCTTTTTGTGTCGGGGGTTAAAAAGGGCTGGATGGATTTGATTGAAATTTGATATGTAGATCCCTGAATCTCTGGAATAACATAACAGACTACTTTTTAGGGTTCCGTACCCAAAGGGTAAAAACAGGGCCCTATTGCTGAGACTTCGCTGTCCGTCCGTCTGTCCGTCCGTCCGTCCGTCTGTCACCAGGCTGAATCTCATGAACCGTGATAGTTTGTATTTCGGTTGCCGCTATAACAACAAATACTAAAAAATATAAAACAAATATTTAAG
The DNA here is from genome assembly GCA_947859365.1 of Archips crataeganus. Lineage (NCBI taxonomy): Eukaryota > Metazoa > Arthropoda > Insecta > Lepidoptera > Tortricidae > Archips > Archips crataeganus. The sequence goes on from OX402075.1 coordinate 3,017,544, forward strand.
GGGGGCTCCCATACAACAAACGTGATTTTTTTTTGCCGTTTTTATAGATAATGGTACGGAACCCTTCGTGCGCGAGTCCGACTCGCACTTGGCCGGTGTTTTATTCCGATATTCCCACGAAGTCAGGATAAAATCCCAAAATCATTAAAAAAAACGTGAAGATTTCGTTGCTTCAAAATATCTTCTTCTAATATATAAAAGTCTCGTGTCACGGTGTTCGCTATCAAAATTCTCTGAAACGGCTCGACCGATTTTTATGAAATTTTTTCTCTGTATTTGGTAGGTCTGACAATAGGTCGTAGGTTATTTTTTTATACCCCTATTCTTCGCAGACGGAGTCGCGGGCAACAGCTACTTATTTATACAATCTTGAATTCCTTTGTTTCATTTTCCAGATGGTCCTCTCACAATCGGTCTACGGCTCCGCACCAACTAACACATACTCGTCTACTGCTGTTTCTTCAGCTCCAGGTTGCCCCTTTATGTTATCACCTCCTGCCACATCGTCAACAACATTACCAACAACAACGTCTGATGGACCAGTGTCACCTGCAACTTTAGTGTCAAAATCTGGTGTACCTGCATCTTGTGTATATTCAAGTGTATCTGCCTCAAATGTACCTGCTTCAAGTTTACCAGTTTCACCTTCCACCGGGGCCATAGCATATTTCCTCCCTGGTCCAATCCTTGGTCCAAAAGTGACTATATTACCTAATATGCACGGTTTAGGTGGTAATCCTAAAGTTAGTATTACAAATCCTAAAGTCGTTGAGCTAAATAGACCCACTGGTCCTGTTTTTATAGAAGTGATGGGTAAATTTTGTGAACCTCAGAATACGAACCACCGTGGAGATATAAAAAATCCAATGTTGCCAGTTGTTAAGGAAAATACAGTGTCGCCAGCGAAAAGGTTAACTATGGCTTGTAGTGACAGTGAACCTACTGTAGGTGTTGAAAGTTTGTCTTACTTGCAAAATCAACATGTTTGTCCTGGTATTTCGAAAACAGATTTAGTGCTAGAAGGGAAAATTAACAATCCGATCGAGTATGAAGGACTATTAAATAGTTTTTTTGCTTATTTAGAGATATGAATTGTAAAAATCGATGAATGCAAGTTGGTAGGTATTTTAGTATTTAGGTACTTTTTTGTTATTAATTGTATATTGATGCTTAGTTAGACATTGTTGAGTTTGTTTAGTCATTGAATAAGTGTTTCATGATAAACTGATTACTTTTATTTAATTATTACATGTTTTACTTGATAATATTGTGTTCCTATATACCTACTTACCTGTCATTCTTGTAAATGACTTCAATAAAGGAGGAGTTTCTATATTGAATTCTACCTTACTTTCCTATACCTATAACATATAGGTAGAGCTTGTCTAATTTAAAATGACGCGCCTCACCAGGATTTCAAATCCTGTAGGTATGTCAAATGCGGTGATGGGCGCGTCATTTTAAATTAGACAAGCTATACGCACGCTTAAAATGGAACAAGACACAATCCGAAATGTTCTCGTTTCAAAACAAAACCTAGGTATTTATTTATTTATTTTTGAAATGAGGATATTTCGGATTGTGTCGGTTTCATTTTAAGCGTGCGATAAGTATTTTTCGTAAAAAAAAATGATTTTATTTTGCCGTCATTAATTAGGTACCTACCTACTAATCGAAGGTGAAATCTGTCTCTGATAAAACTGGTAACAAAGAATAATAAAAATAAAAATAATGGCATAAAAAAAAGGTGAGCTTGAAATACACGGAGTTGAGAGGTCGGAATTTTAACGGCAAAACAAAAGACTGTCGTTATCAATAGTGTTACAAACATTTTTTATCGCTTTCGATAGTCTGTTGTGTAATGAAGCATAAACGGTTAACCAATTAAAAAGAAAATATACATAATTTTACGTAAGGTTCGTGAAAATTACGTAGAAACAGAATTGCAATGTCTTCTTCGAAGTCCACGTCAGAATACACAGCCAGCACATGACATTTTGGTTTTCGATAGTGATAGGAGTAGATAATTCACTCATTCAATTCGTTTATCACTTTAAAGCCCAGTTAAGCTGGACTTTTGGATTATTTTAAATTAACTGTCGCGAATGTTTATAAAATAATGTAAATATAAATCGGCATGCTTTTTTATATGCCTAACAATACTTGATATTGATAAATATAGACACGTTTCGAACACTAGATTGCAACAGTCTTTTGTTTTGCCGTGAAAATTCCGACTTCTGCGTGGAATACACGAACATGTACGAGGATAACTTCTAGTGTAATAGAATGTACTCATATAGGTAAAAATATAAGAATCGTCAGCCATTCAGTTGCATGATTATAAGCTCTTTGCCTTTTTCCGCCGGACTGAATTAAAAGTAATCCTCCAACTGTCTGTCACTGTCACATTTTCTTATAGGAAGGTTTGAGTTAGACCGTGTTTGCGTTTGATTTCTTAAAATTTAAGTCGATTTAATCAATTTTATAACACAAAACCACAAAATGGTAGAAGCACAGAAGTTTAGGATAGAACAGGAGATGACCAACCTCGTAAATGAACTGGACAGAAGTTATTTACGAAAAATGCAGGTTAGTTTGAGGTTACGACGTTATCTTAGTAATATTATGCAATGAGCGCTTAGATATTTGAGAGCGCGCGCAGACAGATAGCGGTCTGGAGTTCCGCGTTCCGAGTTCCGAGTTCTGCGTTCTTTCGAATGTACTGAGTCCCTTACGATAACGCACACAGCAGGCGGTCGGAACTCTCGAGCGGTCAAAACACAGAACTCTGAACGCGGAACTCGGAACTCCAGACCGCTCTCTGTCTGCGCGCGCTCTGAAAATGGGTTATAATTTGCATCAGTAAACAGCTATAAAATTGATACTGCTGTTGGCAATTGTCTTTAGTTATTATTTCACTACCTATTATTAGTTATGGATTAATATTCAGGGCCTTTTCAAGGTTTAGAAAGCCCTTAACTATGTAAAAAATATGTACTTAACTATGCATGTTGCAACTGTCTACCTATCTCATTTCCATTCAACATGCTTTTATAATGTCATCATATCGAGCCTATGTAATGTACTTTTTTAACTGGGCACAGGTCTTCTCTAAAATTGAGAAGGTTTTTATATAGTGCCCAGTGCATATTGGGAACTTCAGAAGGGCATTTTCAAGTCCACTTTATCCTTTAATTTAAAAAATTAATAATATCACTGGACAATCACACCAATTGACCTAGTCCCAAAGTAAGCTAGGCAAAGCTTGTGTTATGGGTACTGGGAAACGGATAAACATACTTATACAGGGTTATTTGTAATTCACTGACATCCTCTTAACCCAGAATTCCTATCACTCAAACAAATGTTTTTTGTTTTACGACTTTTTAAAATGAAGCACTTTTTTTCCCATACAAATACACAGAGTATCGTAAAAATAAGAGGTAATCTCAAATTTTCAAAACGTTATTACACCAAAAATATTAAGTTATGACAAAAGCCGTAAAACAAAAAAACATTTGTTTAAGTGGTAGGAGTTTAGGGTTAAAAGGATGCTAGTGAATTACAAATAACCCTGTACATATAGATAAGTACATACTTAAATACATATTTAAACACCCAAGACCCAAGAACAATCATTTGTATTTTTCATACTAATATCTGCCCCAACACGAGAATCAAACCTGGTACCTCAAGCTTCGTAGACAGGATCTCTACCAACTGGGCCAACTGGTTGTCTAAAAAAATACTTACTTTAAAGGCCGGCAACATATTGGTGACTCTTTGAGTTGCTGATATTTATGGGCGGTGGTGATCATTTTCCATCAGATGACTCGCTGCTTGTTTGCCTCCCTCTCATAATAAAAAAATAACTCAGAATCACTATTGATAATATATATATATATATTATATATACACCGTGAAATTTTAGTGATTGTTTTCCCGTACCGAGTTGATTTAGTATCGATTGTACAATCGATTTATAATTACTATTTTGACTAGAGTCAAAAATCCAATTGTGAAAAACGAAAGTCGAAAATGACTGCAAACCAATAGTAATGCTTCGTTGGTACCTAACCTATCGTACGATCGTACGCTACTTGTACCAACGAAGCGTTACTATTGGTTTGCGGTCATTTTCGACTTTCGTTTTTCACAATTGGATTTTTGACTCTAGTCATAATAGTAATTATAAATCGATTGTACAATCGATACTAAATCACCTCGTTTCGGGAAAACAACCACTAAAATTTCACAGTGTATATTGACAAATATTCGTTATTGAACACCAAAAGCAGTACAGAAAAATTAACAATAATAAAAATGCAGGCTGACAATAATAGGATGATAGATTATTGATTTTGATGATAAAAAAAATCCCAAATATTTTAGTCAGGTTTGTGACATTTTTTTCATACATCATCATCATTTCAGCCATAGGACGTCCACTGCTGGACATAGGCCTCCCTCATTGATGCCCAATCTTTACGGTTGGAAGCAACTTGCATCCACCCTGAACCTGCGGCCTTCACCAAATCGTCCGTCTATCTCGTTGGTGGACGTCCCACGCTGCGCTTGCCAGCACAATCATACAATAAACTGTAAACAAATATAGTTTATCACAAAACTGCCACAAAAAAGTTGTATGAAAATCAGGAATATTTTTTACAAAAAGGGTACACTTTTTTTTTAAATACCCAGTAACACCATTAGCCGGGTCTCCACTGAGCGAGCCATTTTCGGCGCGATTTTGAACCTTGTGTCGAACAAAATTAGGCCTCATGCGCTAGCCTCGCCAGGCAGCTCGCTCAGTGGGAATTCAGCTATTGAATATTGTAGGGGCCGCTACCGAGTTTCCGTAGGGCTCCTTGTTGCAGTTGTTGAAGATAAGTTAAAGTTGTGACTCTTAGGGGGTGTTTCACCACCTTACTGTCAAACTACTGGTCACGTAACCAATGAATAAACTAAGTACTGGACAAATCTGTCGGCTAGTTTTTTTTCAGTTTCACCACTCCGGTCCTGTGCAAACTAAGTACCACTTAACTAATCGTCGGCTTAACATAGAGGGGGAATGGCAACGTCACATTTCACGATCACGCGTTCCTGAGGCCCTACCACGAAGTGCATAATTCGAACTTCGTATCGTGCCGTCCCGCTCACGCTAATATGATTTGACACGAGAGAGAGGGATAATGCGATGCGAACTTCGATTTTCGGATTTCGTGGTAGCGCCTCTGTTCGCACACTTTCGTTCAAAGAGTCGCTCATTGTTAAAGCAAAAGAAATCGTAAAGTGTGTAATTTTTAAATACATCTATTTTTTTGCATAAACAAATGTGTAACATTATAATTAATCCAAAAACGGTATTTATTTACGATACTTTGTTAACAATAACAAAGAAAAATAAAATCACGTAAAACGAATCGAAAAGTGGCGCCAAACCATTTGACAGATTAACTTTTTTTTGTAATGGCGATGTACAAGTTCACGTAGAACAAACGATTGTGCCACTGAAAAAAAGTCTGTAATTAAAAAATATTACAAAATGTTGGATTTATTTTTACATACTAAAAGCGTACCTATATTTTTTTATTCAAATCTTGATATTTAAATTATTTTATGCAATTTAGCATGACCTCTTTCGTTAAAAAATAAAGATTACTTTGATTTATTTTTCTGAAACCGGCTGAAAGGGCTCTCCAACCATGGCCACAAAAAAATAAACTAACTTTATGTGACGGATAAAAACGCTAAATGCCTCCTGAGGCGCTACCACGAAATTCGAAAATCGAAGTTCGTATTGCATTATCCCTCTCACTCTCGTGTCAAATCATATTAGCGTGAGCGGGACGGCACGAAACGAAGTTCGAATTATGCACTTCGTGGTAGGGCCTCTGATCTGATGGTCAAATTAAGAAACAGTTTGTCCGTCACTTAGCGCTAATCGAGACTGGTGAAACAGAAATTTTAATTCCATCTGTCAAATAATGTTATGATTAAGCTAATCCGAACTTTAAGAAAAGTGGTGAAACAGCCCCTTAATAGTTTATTTATAAGTTAAAGTTAACAAGTTAGTATAGCAGCGAGACCGTGTATCTTTTACGTTTATTTTAAGAGTGCAGAGTAACTGTTAAGATCAGTTTATATTAGTGCAGTCTTAGGTAAAAAGTGCTGTTGTCGGCGCTGCGACGTATGACTAAAGTAGGGCGTGCTGCGACGTATAACTAAAGTAGGGCGCGATTCTAGGCTAAAAAGTGCTGTACGGTATTGAACCGTACAAATATTTTAGCTTGGCAACATGGAATGTGATGTGCGTTACATGTGATTCACCATTTGTGGGCTACTTATGTACAGGGTATGAAATGTGGTTTTTAGGGTTCCGTACCCAAAGGGTAAAAACGGGACCTCCGCTGTCCATCCGTCCGTCCGTCTGTCGGTCTGTCACCAGGCTGTATCTCGGGAACCGTGATAGCTAGAGAGTTGAAATTTCCACAGATGATGTATTTTGGTTGCCGCTATAACAACAAAAATACTAAAAAATGGAATAAAATAAATATTCAAGGGGGCTCCCATGCAACAAACGTGATTTTTTTGCTTGTTTTTGCTCGATATTGATAACGGCAACAGGTAGACGCTTGAAATATTGACATAATATTTAATTATATATTGATTTTAAAAATAATTCATTAAATTAAAATAAAAAAAATATTTAAGGGGGCTCCCATACAACAAACGTGATTTTAATAGATAATTGTACGGAACCCTTCGTGCGCGAGTCCGACTCGCACTTGGCAGTCTTTATTTTTATTTTTGATTTCGTCTATTACAGGGTGACATGCACAGATGTGCAGCTAGGTGCTGCGATGACCAGCAGTCCTCATTAGAACGAGTGCACGGATGCATTGACAACTGCACAGGAACTCTCAATCAAGCCAATAATTATGTACAGGTGTGTATCTGTGGTTGTTAGCTGTGGCAGTACTTTTTTTCTTTTAATCTTTTGAATGCCAGAGTCGGCTACAGACAACAATAAAATTAAAAATAAAAATAGCCTTCAATCACTGATATAGTTCAAACTAAATACAAACTGAAATATAGATGCACAGAAAAAACCCCAGAAAAAAGACCAATGCTGGGAATCGAACCCAGGTCCTCAGCGTTCCGTGCTGCGTGCTTACCCCTACACCATCACTGGTCTAGAAGTTAGCGACGAAAAAAAGTTGTAAAAGTTGGCCTAGTAGCGCCATCTCTTGGTCCAGGTGAGCGGGTAGCTCCGAAGGAGTGTTGAAGTCTCTCGGTAGAGGGCATAACATAGATGCGCTTTATCACTGCCTAAATGTGATTATAACAGACTGAAGTGTACGATGTATGGGAAAGATTCGTCGCTAACTTCTAGACCAGTGATGGTGTAGGGGTAAGCACGCAGCACGGAACGCTGAGGACCTGGGTTCGATTCCCAGCATTGGTCTTTTTTCTGGGGTTTTTTCTGTGCATCTATATTTCAGTTTGTATTTAGTTTGAAATATACGGTTTCACGGGATGACCGTAAAAGTAATATAAAAAAATGAAGTTGAAGAAAATAAAAAAATAAATAGAAAAAGATACTTCATACTTAACTTGCACTGGTATAGTGTTGATTTATAAAAATTAATTGACACCAGCATCCTTCACAACAGGTTGTCCATCTTGGACTTCTTCAGAATCCTTTGGGTGGGTCATCCTCCCAGCTCTTGCATTTCCTCCCTCGAGTACTTTTTCCATCCCTGGGGTACCAAAGTGTGGCATCCTTAGTCCATTTGTCCCTAGCTGATCTTATCACATGGCTCGTCCATTTCCATTTCAGTCTTCTTATCTAACGAGAGACATCTGTCACCCGTGTAACTTTTCTCCATTTGGCACTGAGTATTATATGTAACATGCTCCTCTCCATTCCCTGTTGGCATACTTTTATCTTGTGACTCAGTTTCTTTGTTAGACCTCAGGTTTGGCAGCCATATGTGAGGACAGGTAGAATGCACAAGTTACACACTTTGCTCTTTTGTGCTATAGGAATGCGTTTGTTTTTCATTATGTTTTTGAGTGACCAATAGCGAGCCCAAGTGTTACTTATCCTCCTAATACAGACAACAATATGGTAAACAAAAATTAACCTACCCGCAGAGGACTTGATACATTTTTTGGTGGAGTGTATACGGACCAAGGATAATTGTGAGACTTATTTAAATGATGTAGACCTTTTCAATGGGGCAGTGAATGTTATTTTGAGTTGTCCGGTGTCGCAAGATGCAGTACAACTATACAAGTTCATCAAACATTCTTTTGCAGCCAGAGAATCTGGACGTGGCAGGAGCAGTGTTTGATGAATTTGGCCATTGAGTCTCCCAATGAGGCTGGCATAGTCAACCAGGTGCACTAAAGCCTCGAAAAAAAAATATAAAAAAAAAAAAAAAATATAAAAAAAAAAAACCTACCCGCATCCGCATTATAATCAATTTTTCGATTAGACTGTGCCCTGGCATACAGAGCATGTCACTTTGTCTGTTGTTTAGTGGTCATATAATTGTGAAAATGTGATTTTCATTGTTTACAGAATGAAATCAGCCATTTCCAGAACAGGTTGCAGCGGTGCGTGATGGATTGCAACGACCTGGCTCGTGATAGACTCGGCCCAGACCCAGGGCAGGAAACAGTAAGCCAACGACCGCTTTAGCCTAGTTGGTAGTGACCCTGCCTACAAAGCAAGAGGTCCTGGGTTCGAATCCCGGTAAGGGTATTTATTTGTGTGATGAGCACGAATATTTGTTCCTGAGTTATGGATGTTTTCTATAAATAATAAATAAATAAATAAATATCACGGGACAATTCACACCAATTGACCCAGTCCCAAAGTAAGCTAGGAAAGCTTGTGTTATGGGTACTAGGCAACGGATAAACATACTTATATAGATAGATACATACTTAAATACATATTAAACACCTAAGACCCGAGAACAAACATTCGTATTTTTCATACAAATATCTGCCCCGACACGGGAATCGAACCCGGGACCTCAAGCTTCATAGTCAGGTTCTCTAACCACTAGGCCATCTGGTCGTCTAAATATGTATGTATCTATGTATTTAAGTATTTATTTATCTATATAAGTATGTTTATCGTCGTCTAGTACCCATAGTACAGGCTTTGCTTAGTTTGGGACTAGGTCGATTTGTTTAAGATTGTCCCCTAATATTTATTTATTTATTTAATTTTTACATTAGATTACGTGACTACTTTGAAAAAAACTCGTAAGTATCTCAAATTCATCTCTCTCCAGTCGTTCCCTCATGACTGAGGATCGTGGTCATCAACGAGTGGTCTACACTTGGAGTGAATTATTTGTTTCCATCAACTTCTGTCCATCGCGGCCCTGACGACGGAGCTAAACCTCGGAGACCTGGAGTCTTTTATTTGGTTGGTCCATCTGGTAGGAGCCCAGCCTATATGTATACGTCCCACTGCAGGGCACAGGCCTGCTCCCAGAATGAGAGGGCTTGGGCCGTAGTTCCCACGCGGGCCCAGTGCGAATTGGGAACTTCACACACATCATTGAATTTCTTCGCAGGTGTATGCAGGTTTCCTAACGATGTTTTCCTTCGCCCCTCATAGTAAAATTCAAATGTAATTTCGCACATGAATTCCAAAAAACTCAGAGGGGCGAGCCGGGTTTTGAACCCACGACCCTCTGCTTGAGAGGCCATAGATTAAACCACTAGGCCATCACGGCTTTTTTATTATTTGAATATGTGGAAAATAATTTGTGGACAGGGGGCCTCCACTCCTTTTATGCCCCGAAGCCGCCAGACCTCTAAATCCGGTCCTGAATATCAGTATCGATAGTCCTATCGAAACTATCGACCATTGACGATACTATCGATATTATCGCGTCAAAAAAGTCGATACTATCGGTAGTTGAAAATAAGTACATAATACTATTGCTAAAAATCAATAGTATTGATACTATAGGTCTTTAGCAACAGTATTACTTATTTTCATCAATCGATAGTATGAATAGTATCAATAGTATCGTCTTTTTTGACGCGACACTATCGATAGTATCGACCAAGTACGATAGTATCGTCAAGGGTCGATAGTTTCGACAGAACTATCGATAGTATGACTGATTTTCAAGGCCGCGATAGTATCACGATACTATCGATAGACTATTGCTATCGCAACAACGCTAGTTCCAACGAATCCGGTCACCTAGGGCCACTTCCTTCGACGGCCACTGTGCAAATTCCTACATCGGCCACTTCCCCGAAAGACCACTGTGCAAATTCCTACTTCGGCCATTTCCCAGAGTGAAATCTACATGAATTTCTCGCTGCGTAAACTTAATGCACCTAGAGTTACTTCACCCAGGATTTATTCATGCGTAATTGGGAATGTCTAAAAAAAATTACCAGTGGTTTTTATATTTCTTTTGTATAGAAAAGTCAATAATAAGAAACTAATTTCAATATTTTGTCATTTAGTTCTCTACTTTTTTTCAAAATTAATTATTGAAACTATTTTAGTTGATGACGTCAGATTATAATTGAGGGCTCCCACAATGCCAAATTTCTAAATCTATCTAAATGCGTACGATGAGGCAACCCCTTTAATTATTTTTTGCGTAGTGGTACACTATACACTGTGTCACTTTACTGGCACTGTCAAAGTGCTAGATGTCAGACAGCGGGTCCAAATCAAACTCCGTAGTATAATCCACGCGTAAATTGTGAAGAATTCTAACCACACAGAATAAAGTACGACTTGAACCGGTCACGCGATTTACACCAATGTCAAATGAAGGTCATTGCTTATTTGTTATATAATAAATTCATTATATAATATTAAAATTAAATAACTACAGAAAACGAGTTAAAAAGCATTTATCTCGAAATGGTTTTCGATTTTCTATACATTGCAAAAAAATAGACATCCCCAATTCAGTTAAAACCTACAAATTCGACGGAGCCCCGCCTCCTATTTCGAGGCGGTTTGCCCTTTGGGCAGGAGAAGCTGCCTAACTAACCTAACCTATCTATTTTCTGAACTGAAGTGGTCATTCAAGGGAGGCCGTTAGGAGACTAGGCCATCAAAGAGAAAAGGCCGTTTTAGGAACGTGGCCCTGAGAGGCTGTAAAGTCTCTCGATAGAGGGTGTAACATAGATGCGCGTTTATCACTGCATAAGGTGATTATATAACAGACTGAAATGTACGATGTGTAGAAAAGATTCGTGTCTAATCTCTAGACCAATGGTGGTGTAGGGGTATGGCACACGGCACGGAATGCTGAGGACAATACAATACAAATATTCTTTATTGATCACCAAAAACAGTACAGTGATATTACAAAAATAAAAATTCAGGTAGACAATAGGCGGTCTTATCGCTAAAAAGCGATCTCTTCCAGACAACCAATTACTCAGAAATTAATAAATATCAACAGACTAAATTAAATGCAGGTGGCAGAAATAACAGACAAGAGAAACGCAGTATTACTTAATAGACAACAAACAATAAAAACAATACAAATATAATATAAATTATATAAATAAACAAATACATTCAATATGTATAGTACTTATACACTACATATACTTAATACAAAATATCAATGGAAAAAAATGTCAAAAGGCCGCATGTGAGAAAAGGATTTAAAAAGGAAATTAAAGAAACAATATAAACAAAAAAGAAAAAGAATAAAGAAGGGTCAAAAGGAGGACCTGGGTTCGATTCCCAGCATTGGTCTTTTTTCTGGGGTTTTTTTCTGTGCATCTATATTTCAGTTTGTATTTAGTATGAAAGAATGTGGCCCTAAACCTAAACCATTCCAACAATAATAGTTATATTTTTTTTCGTTTCAGATTGACAGAGCCACCATAGACTTTGAGAAGTGCGCTGTGAAATGTGTTGATAAGCATATGGGCCTCATTCCTAGTATGATGAAAACCATGAAATCGGTGTTGGCCAGTGGGAAACCACCTCCGATGAGAAATGAATGAATACATACGCTAGATATAACAAAATGGCAAATTGTCTAAGAATGTTTCAAAATGAGACTTTAACAACCAAAATTATATATTTTCGAGTTGAAAGAACGAAAGATACATTTTATTTTTGACAAAATAGTTAACATAGATAAAAAAAAAACAATGGCAGCTATAGTATAAATCGTCCCAGGTGAATTTTTCGCTTCGAGCCCTTATCTTTCAAAACAAACGGTATTGTTATAGTATTAAGGTTCAAATTTAATGCAATGGCTCGAAGCGAAAAATTCACCTGGGACGATTTATACTATACAGACATATAGGTATGATAGTTGCAGACTACAAATACACAATACAATACAATGACTGTTTATTGTACACCACAAATAATACAATACAGAAAAACAAGTACATGAGAAAAAAAATAAGATAAGTAATGGTAAACTAGTTCTCCTTTTATAGTTTTAATGTCGACCATTGAAGATAATTTGTAATGTTCCATATCATGGCCGAATAGCCTAGCGGTTTGGGGCCTTGACTACAAAATTAGATAATCCGCGCTGAAATCCCGCGAGAGCCAGAATTTTGTATGAAATGTTGAAGTTATGACCGTTATTGCATTTTCTATAAATTATGTTAAACTTAGTTTTAATAGTGGTACTTGTGTAGATATAGTGTAAAAATCTAAAAGAATAAAGGTAATTTTTAGTACCTTTGTCGTTTATTACAAGCTTTTATTTACTTTCACCTCTGTCCCGTTGTCTGTGTCATCAAATCTTCAGGTTAAATTTGACCCACTTCCCGATTTCCGATTGAGCTGAAATTTTGCATGCATATATTTCAAACTAAATACAAACTGAAATATAGATGCACAGAAAAACCCCAGAAAAAAGACCAATGCTGGGAATCGAACCCAGGTCCTCAGCGTTCCGTGCTGCGTGCTTACCCCTACACCATCACTGGTCTAGAAGTTAGCGACATATAGTATATTTCAGTTTGTATTTAGTTTGAAATATATGGTTTCACGGGATGACCGTAAAAGTAATAAAAAAAATGAAGTTGAAAAAAAAAATAGAAAAGATACTTCATACTTAATTTGCATGCATATGTGAATCAGGCAGGGCTTTATTTAATGTTATTTTTGCATAACGCTATTTTTCATAGCGTTATAATTACCGTATAGCGTTTTTTATCAAAACGTTATTCTGTAGCGGTATCCATTATAACGTTATTAATAGATATATATATCGATACTTCGGCAAGCGATATAATAACGTTATTCGGTAGCGGTATCCATTATAACGTTATAGACCATCTTTTTCTTACCCTGTATTTCACCCGCTCCTGCGCTGCGGGCGCGGGCGGCGCATGGAGTGATGGAGCATGGAATAGTTCCATCCAGCGCCGGCCGAGTGCCGACGTGCCGTGCGTGCGCCCAAAGTATATGGAGCGGCAACAGCGCGTATTATAACGTTATTATAACGCTATTTCATAACGTTATGGTTTTCTTTCTGTTATGATATGATATAACGTTATGAAGGAATATAGAATTTGTTTGAACAAAATTTTAAACACAAACGATATATACCGGTATCATATATCATATATACGCGGCCACGAAGTGTTGGAATGATCTGCCTCCACCGATCCGTGCTTTAAAGTCAAAGCATAATTTTAAAACAAAATGTAAAATTCACTTTCTCGCGCTGAATGGATAACCTAAACAGAACACTATAGGTACTTACCTTGCTCCAACTCCAACAAGACATTTGGCTGGCTTGGGTAACGCTCTCAGGGCAACACGTATATTGAGCGCATTTGACACAGACTTTTTAATTGTTTTTAATTATTCGTTGGGATGTATTTATATGTTTTTTGTTACCTATTTGTTATTTGCTAAGTATTTTTTTTTTTCACATGAAATGGCGGTAGCTTAATTTTATTGTGAACGACTTTACAAAGGGCCGAGCTGCGTTCCTGCCTAACCTTAAGTCTTTAGAATGTTTTGTTGTTTTTTAAGTTTGTTTTATCGAAGGTTGAGTGAATGCGTCACAATATCAAAATTTGTGAAATTGCTGATAATTCACTACAGTAGCCAGAATAATCTTTGGCGTAATTTGTTGCGGTTTAATGGTTCTGATACGATTAAACTGATCAAGTGTTGCCATACATACTTCCGGTTTGTATACCTATCTAGGTTTTTGTTGCGAACTACATTTTCCGCTGGCGTTCGTGTCTTCACAATGTGTTGTTTTTTTTTTGTGTTTAGTTTTTAAATGGGTCCCACTGAAAAACAGCGTTGCGGCTTGCCGCAACATTATGCTGAGTGGGGCCCAATTTATACTATTCGATGATTTTTATTTGTATCTTTTCCTGTCAAATGTATTTCCTGTGTATCGAATATGTGTAAATAAACATCTCTCTCTCTCTCTCTCTCTCTCTCTCTCATATCGTTTTTTTTCATAACGTTATAAAGCTCTGGAATCAGGTGACAATACAATATGACAGTAAACTTACATAAAGTTTACCACTGACAGATGGTTTGCCTTCATTTCATATTCAACTTTAACTACCTACAAATAAAGCCAATTTTTGAATACCCAACCCACGTTGCAGATTTTGTAATAGCTACTTTATTTGTATGGTGTTAAAGTTGGAAATGACATGAAGGCAAGCCATCTGCCAGTAAACTAAAAGTAATACTGTATCAGAGATCGGAATTTTCGCGGTAAAACAAAAGACTGTCGCAATCCAACTAGTCTTAGAAACATTTTTTTATCGATATCGATAGTGTAGGTACCTGTACGCTTAGCATAAGTTTTACTTCACCAAAATACTTCTCGATCGCGTTTACGTAAAAAAATCAATTACTAGGGAAACATGGTGAGCGCCTCCGCGGCCGCGCGTCCATGTTTCCATAGAAATTGAAATGTTTACGTAAACGCTATCGAGAAGTATTTTGGTGAAGTAAAACTTATACTAAGCATACTGATAATACTCGATATCGATAAAGACACGTTTCTAACTCTAGTTACATTAGAATAGAATAGAATAGAATAATTTTATTTCAGGCTGCATAGGCCCATATAAAAATACCTTAAAGACTAACATTCATATTTATATTATACTTAATTAACAACTAAATTACTAGCACGTGAAGTATGTGACGTGGGCACTTTTGGGGTGTCAGTTAACATTGCGGCAGTCTTGTTTTGCCGTGAAAATTCCGATCTCTGAATATTATATGACATGGAGCTGTTCTCCAGCAGACCATCATCGTCATCATTTCAGCCGAAAGACGTCCACTGCTGAACATAGGCCTCCCCTAAGGCTCGCCAAAGAGATCGGTCCCGTGCCCTCCGCATCCAACGCGATCCCGCAACCTTAACCAGGTCGTCGCTCCATCTTGTTGGAGGCCTCCTACCTACACTGCGTGTTCCGGTCCGTGGACGCCACTCGAGAACCTTTAGGCTGCGTTTCCACCAGAGATGTGCGAGGATGTGTCTGTCATGAACCAATAGAAACACTTCATTCACTTAGGACCTTTTCAGAAATCAGAAATCAGAAATATTTATTTGTAAAACATAGGTAGAAGTTACAGCTGGAAAAATAAGGTACAATGTGTATCACTATGTTTTGCCTGTTGGCATACAAATATCAAATGTCATGAAATAATAATACAATTAAAAATAACAAGCAAATTAAACGTGGAAAAAAATCAGTAATATCAACCAATAAAAGAATTAATAATAAAAATAAAAACCGGCCAAGAGCGTGTCGGACACGCCCAAGGTAGGGTTCCGTAGCCATTACGAAAAAATCAAGTAATATTTTTCTAAGGATTTCGTATGTGCACGGAATCATCCAAGTTTAGGTATGTTTTATACCTTAGGCTACTATTTACTCTTAAACTACAAATAATTTCCAAGCAATCTTAGCCGCTATAATTTTCCTAGTAAATTTGATATATTTACTACCATTCTGAATTTTTTCAAATTTTTCCACCCAACAGTTTAGATTTTAGAGGGGGGGGGGGGACGGTCGATTTTAATAAAAATTTTCACTTTAAAGTTGAATATTTCGCAAACAGATCACTGAATAGAAAAATCATGTTAGCAACCCCGCAATGGTTTTAAAAGACCTATCCAACGATAGCCCACACTATAGGGTAAGCCGAGAAAAAAAAATCACCCCCACTTTACGTCTATGGGAGGTACCGTAAAAAAATTTTTTTTAGTTTTTTTTATTCAATCACTTTGTCGGCGTGACTGATATATATATTCATGCCAAATTACAGCTTTCTAGTACTAACAGTCTCTGAGCTTAGCCGCGGACAGACAGACAGACAGACAGACAGACAGACGGACAGACATGGCGAAACTATAAGGGTTCCTAGTTGACTACGGAACCCTAAAAACAAATCAAAATCAATAATAAAATTAATAATAGTAACAATCATCATTTTGTATATTTCAATAAATGCAATTCATAAGTTATAAATTCGAGGTGCCATTCCTTGTACGCTTTTCCGCATTAGCGCAGAATTGCACTTTATGTTTCGCACCATATGCTGGTACTGTGGACGAGCAGGCTGCCTGTGTGTGTCTGTAGCTTTAGCAAACAACGCTGGATCACATTTAACAAATATTGATATTTCCAAAATGTACAGACACGGCAGGGTATCCTGAGTGATTTAAAATAAGAGGAGCAACTATCGGTTCTTCTCAGGCTACACATTGCTCTTAAACACCGTTTTTGGGCTTTGAAGGCTGTTTCTTTATCAGTAGAATTACCCCAAAATATTACACCGTATCTCAATATTGAAGCAACAAGACCATGGTAGGCAACAAGAAGAGTATGGTTGTCTACTATTTTTGATAGCTTGCGCAGTGCAAAAGCTGACTTACTAAGCTTTTTACTTACTTCATTTACATGAAATTTCCATGTCAACTGACTGTCAACATTGAGCCCCAAGAACTTTGTTACTGGTACGGTTTCTATTTTACTTCCTTCATAATTTATATTCATGGCATTATGTTGTATTCGCTGATAGAAATGCATTATGTTAGTCTTAGTCAAATTAATTTTTAAATAATTGTTCTTTAACCATTGTATTATGTCAGATATTGTACTATTTATATCATTTTCATACATAACAGGATTATAACATCTTACAACAGATGTGCTGTCATCGGCGAACAAGATCATGGGATGGCAGACAGCTTTAGGAAGGTCATTGATGTAGATCAAAAAAAGCAGAGGGCCAAGTACACTTCCTTGGGGCACGCCAAACGTTACACATCTTGCATCCGATAAGAATTTGTTTTCGGTTCTGGATTTTTGGCATATCCTTGTAATTTCAGTGTACCTACTGCTTGCGGTTAGTCAAATAGGATTCAACTAGTTTTAGTGGTTTACCTCAAATGCCATAATGATCAAGTTTGCGCAACAATATCTTGTAATCTACATAGTCAAAGGCCTTAGTCATATCAGTATAGATAGCACTAATTTGGATGCGTTTGTCGACACTTTGTAATACATTATTTATCAAATCGTATATAGCCATATTTACGCTGACATTTTTTCTAAACCCTTTTTGTTCGTTACAAAATAAGTTATATTTCTCAAAGTAATTACATAGACAATTATACACGAACTTTTTAAAAAATTTTAAATGAAGTGTGTGTTTTGGTTCATGACAGACACATCCCTCGCAACGCATCCTCGCACAGCTCCGGTGGATACGCAGCCTTAAGCCCCATCAGCCATCAGTTCTACGAGCGATGTGCCCTGCCCACTGCCACTTGTGTCTGGCGATTCTTCGAGCTTATCGGTGACTTTAGTTCTTAGGCGGATTTCATTATTTCTAATGCAATCCCGCAGAGAAACTCCGAGCATAGCCCTCTCCATTAGATTGGACAAATACATTACGTGTTAAACATCTAAGACTCGAGTGCATTTTTGTATGAAACAAATACCTGCGCGGGCCGGGAATCTAACCCGGGACCTCAAGACCATCATCATCATTTCAGCCGAAAGACGTCCACTGCTGAACATAGGCCTCCCCCAAGTCTCGCCAAACAGATCGGTCCCGTGCCCTCCGCATCCAACGCGATCCCGCAACCTTAACCAGGTCGTCGCTGCATCTTGTTGGAGACCTACCTACACTGCGTCTACATTACATTACATTAGTATGGAAGTTTTAATTTTAGCAAATGTGTGTGTGGTGTCGCGTCTAGAATTACATCTCTCCACTCCTTCCGTGGATGTCGTAAGAAGCGACTAAGGTGTTAAGGTATACTGTAGGCGAGCTACCTGTCACCATTATACCTACCACTTTAACCCTTTAACCTTTAACCCTTTTCCAGGGGATCCTATCGATGTTTGGAAAATTTTATTTCCGATGGTTTAGAATCCCGAAAACTTCATTTGTCCGAAAGCATTTTTTTCTGAAACTGTAAATATTTCAGCATTTGTTTCAGGACCTTCGTGTAGAACCCTTTAGGTTAGGTTAGGGTTGTTTTATAAAAATCCTGAAATATTTACAGTTTCAGAAAAAAATGCATTCGGATAAATGAAGCATTCGGGATTTTAAATATTCGGAAAAAAATAATTCTAAATTTTGATAGGTAACCCTTTTCCAGGCATAGCGCATAATAGCGACCACATAAATCTACACAAAGATTCGACTTTACTTCCCTTACAATATGGTAGAAAATGTATTGAATTTGTTTAAAATATGCTTTGCTTTTAAACTTTAATGCTGCACTTTGTGGTACTGTCTATTATGATTTATCGGGGCCAGGAAAAGGGTTAAACCTAAAATTGGTAAAAGTGGCCTCGAAGCGTAAATGTAACCTTTCGTGTGCTCGCCTACCCCCTTTGGGAATACAAGCGTGAATTTTTTTATGTTTGTCAAATATCAACTAGATAGGTAGGTACACATGATTATTTTAATGTATTATCGCGACTATCGTTTATAAATTTCGAAATAACTAAGTAACTTTTGCTGACAAACTGACCATTTTAATCATGATAATCACTATTGAAATATGCAGAGATAGTTAAACGTACAAATTAAGTGATTTTTAATTTATCAATGTTTCAAAATTGATTTTGTAAATAAGGGAATAGGTATGTGGTTGCAATTTGTTTATCATTTTGTCAGCTAGAATCACTATTTAAAGAGTATTTTTCAAAAGGAGTTATTTAGTATCATATCGAGTACGATGTTAACTCAAGCTGTATTGTTTTACTTTTTATATGTATATAATGTAAGTACCTATTAAGTACATATTTAATGCATTCACTGCCACCTGACTTCCACAGGTGCCACCGACGCACATGTGCGTTCCAAATGTATGAATAATTATGACAGCGGCACTGGGCGAAGTCCCGAAAACTCATATATGCATCGGTGACAGTGAATCCATTAAAATCACAATTTCAAACAATAGGGTGGTGCTGTGAAGCGTTTCAACCGTCATATCCCGTGTGTGCCGTGGTGGCCTAGAGGTTTGCCCTAATGCCTCACAAGCAGAGGGTCGTGGGTTCAAATCCCCTCTCGCACCTCTGAGTTCTGGGAACTGCGGTCCAACCCCTCTCATTCTGAGAGGAGGCCTGTGCCCTGCAGTGGGACGTATACAGGCTGAGATGATGATGATGATGTCCAAAATCATATTGGAAATTTACCATGAGCTTTACAGAAGAAAAAAATCGTGAAGAAATCTGTATACACTTGCTAAACAATTCAATTGTGTGTGTGAAATTCCCAAATTGGCACTAGTTCCGCGTAGGAGCTACAGCCCAAATTAACCCTCACATTCAGAGAGGAGGCCGCCATGATGGCTATCAACTAGGAAATGATGACTTTCAACTTGAACAATTGGAAGTCAACTTACTTAAACCTTGGAAAACTCGCTATTTTTAGTCGGGAAAGATCCAGATAACATCGAATAACTCTGAGGAAGATTATCCAAATAGAACAGCCATATAACCATGCCAATACTAATCAATCGTTTGCTTTTCAGGTCCAAGCTCATGTCATACCAGATTGCAATACCATAGGGCTACCGTCAGGTCTACCGACTCCACTAAAAGCCCTCCTAGCCTTGGCAACTACCCCTAGCAGTATACCTACAGTCAACTACAAAAACATCTCCCCTGACCCTTGTGGCTACACACAAGCACCCATCGTCCCCCCTTGCGGGTGCTTCAACCCAGCAATTGGTTTCACAAACCCCGTGATAGGGGTCCAAGGTTGCGGCTGTACTAACTCCTTCGGGGCGTGTGGTTGCGGCACCCCAGTGGTCGGCAATTTGTGTGGACGGACGACACCAACCATCGGTTTGGCTACCACTTGTGGTTGCACAGACCCTAATGTGAGAATCATAGACGGTTGCCCTAGCTGTCAACCGGTGTATAGCTGCAACCTTCCTTCGCTTGGAGTGCCGTCTTGTGGGTGTTCTTCTATAGGGTTGTCCACGCTTGGTTACGGGGTCGGGGTGCCTGGTCTCCTTCCCCCTATCGGGTTACCGGCTTGTGGTTGCTCCCCATTCGGCCCCCTTTATGGGCCCTGTGGTCGTCCCATCAACTTATGCACTTGTAATTCGGGTTGTCCTAAGCCTTGTTCTTGCAACGGACCGTGTTCTTGTGGAGGAAACTCTTGTGGTTGCGTAGAAGTCCCTTGCGGGCCCCCAAAGGTGAAGACGACTTGTACATGCGTGACCCCAACTGTGGAGACTCCTTGCGGTTGCGCCCAGGGTAAACCTACTTGTGCGTGCGCCACCACGGTGGAAGTGCCCACTTGTGGGGTCCCGGTGGTGCCCCCCTTCTCGCCAGTGATAGGATGCTCGAGGTACATGAGACAAGTAGTCGTGCAACCACCTTTCTTGTAGATTTAAGTATTTATAATGAAAATAATTTATTAACTTGACTTTGTTGTTTTACTAATACCTATCTAATGAAATAAAAAATACAATTAAAATTAAAATTGACCGCGTCGCTACAAAGATCAAAGGGTACATAACTATAAATTAAAATTTTCAAAAACCCCCAACGCAATTAGGTCACACGTATTTAAAAAAAAAGAGTAAATGCCCATTATGCGTCTAAGATCCCATCACAGCTTACAAAAGAGCTGATAACTTTGAAACGGCTAAACCAATTTCGATGAAACATGTCTAAAAACCATCGCCACGAAACCTGCTTTCAAATAAAAAAACCGCATACAAAACGGTTCACCTGTTTATGAGCTATGATGCCACTGACGCACACAGCGGTCAAACCTACAACACCCCTCTTTTGTGTCGGGGGTTAAAAAAGGATGTTTGAACATTATTATTTCGATACATTAGGTACATACTTGCCTATTGAACTATAACAATAAGCAATGAGCTGTATGCTTGAATCGAAACCTAAATTGATCTCGCTTGCAAAGCAAATTAGAAAGACTATAATGTGCAAATCTACTTATTACGACATTCACATAGTATTTACCTACCTTCTGCAGAGCTGCATAGTTGCATAAATAGTAATGACGCATAGTCCAAATATGCAACGACCAAAATATAATGATCATTTCCCCTCACAATGTTTTCCTACCGTGGTTTATGGTAAACTTCCAATGTAATTCACAAATGAATTCCAAAAACTCAGAGGTCCAGCCCGGGTTCACATCTACTACGGTTCTCTGCTTGAGACAAGCCACTAAGGCTACCATGGATTCCTTGTATTACCTACCCACTTGCATCCTATCTACTTCTTCTCATCTTAAATTTAAGAGCTATGCTCTTGTCGGTGGAGTAACCGCCACTCCGCGCGGTCTTCGGCCAGCCGTTTGACTTCATGACTTTATTTATTTATTTATTTATTATTATTTATTTATGCAATATTGATCCTGTGGACTTACAGCACAGGCCAAGACGTCCAGCAGGATAGTAGTAGGCATTAAAACTTACTTAACCTAAGAAATATTCTTCCGCATGCAGTACATTAAAAATACAATATGTCAAAAATCGAAAATGCTGAATTAAATAAACACGAAATAAAAAGTCCAAATTAAATAAGAATAAAAATAATAACAATCAAAATAATTAATTTTCAAATACATTTCAATGAAATTTAATTATTCATATACTTAATAATGTCATAATTAATAATTTAAGTGTAAATTTAAAAACCTTATACATTTATTGAAAAATATACTCGCTTTATCAGCGAACAAATCTGCTGATAGGACACGACACCCACTTTCTCCTTCACCTGGTCAAAATAGGTCAATCTTGGCCTTCCTCTGCCTCGTCTTCCTTCTATTTTTCCTTCCAGCAGGTTTAAAAAGAAATTGTCGTGTCATATCAAGTGTCCCATCATATGTCCCCTTCTACAATTTACGGTCTCCAGTAACATTCTTTCTTCCTTGACCATGGTAAGTACCCCTTCAACTTCGTTCCTACTCTATTAGGCTACTAATGTTACACACCAGAAAGTTTGTGAAGTTGTTCAGATGTTTGGATGTTTGTTACTCTATCACTATTTAGATGAAAATATACAAAGATCTGAATTGAGACATACTTAGCTACCTACTTAATATCCCGGTACTATGTTCCTGTGGTGTGGGTAAATAGGGTAGAACATAAGAACATCCTGTACCACTAAGACCTATTGTATTTACTAAGTTCTACGAATAAACATATTTGTATTTTGTATTTGTATTTTGTGGG
Source organism: Archips crataeganus (assembly GCA_947859365.1). Taxonomy (NCBI): domain Eukaryota; kingdom Metazoa; phylum Arthropoda; class Insecta; order Lepidoptera; family Tortricidae; genus Archips; species Archips crataeganus. Next base: position 3,040,283 of record OX402075.1, read on the forward strand.
ATGATATTGTCACATTTGTCACTTTAAACAAGAATAGAGTGTGCTGCGTCCAAGAACGCTCAAAAATTCCTACCATACCTATAATACAACTCTATGTAAGTGACCATAAGGTTGATGTTCACATATATTTGACGCGAGGGCTGTATAGATATTTATGCCTTTGACTGTACATAAAATTGATCATAACAGCATTTCGTTATCCCCTATTTTCTCCTCAAAAGCTTGACCAATTTTTTTTTTCAAATATAAAGTATTAGTAGGAAGGCTTTAGCTTTGTTTTCTTTTTACTGTTGATGATGATGACAAATGACGTTGAAATCGAACAATTTACATAGTAATGAACTGAAACAATTACTTTGCTCACCCGCGACCTTTGTGAGGTCGCGGGTGAGCAAAGTACCTAATTGTCTCAGTTCATTAATATGGACCTCCGAAAAGTAACGCCTGATTCAATAAGAGCGCGCGCAGACAGAGAGCGGTCTGGAGTTCCGAGTTCCGCGTTCAGAGTTCTGTGTTTTGACCGCTCGAGAGTTCCGACCGCCTGCTGTGTGGGATGTGGTAAGGGACTCAGTACTTTCGAAAGAACGCAGAACTCGGAACTCGGAACGCGGAACTCCAGACCGCTCTCTGTTTGCGCGCGCTCTTAATTTACATAGTTTTTGAAGGCTCATATTTCTTCTAATAATTGAAATATGAAAAAGAAACAAACGTACGGGCATGGCCGTGGTAGATATAGATTTAACGGTAAAAAGTCTCTACCTAATTTCATTATCCTGGGAAACAAGGAACTACATATATTTTGTATGTAGAAATGGTTCGCATCGTATCCTTTTAAGAATTGTTAAGTTTTTTAAACCAAATATACATATTTCAGATTTATTATAATGTATAGATGAGGCAAACCCCCGGGTTATAGCTAACACGGTATCATCATCATCATCATTTCAGCCTAAAGACGTCCACTGCTGAACATAGGCCTCCTCAAGGCTCGCTAAATAGATCGGTCCCGTGCCATCCGCATTCAACGCAATCCCGCAACCTTAACCAGGGCCCAACTGAATAATAAAGTATAACTTAAATTACAAGCGGAACTCCCTTTCTAGTTAATATAGGTAACTGAAGCGAGAATTCCGCTTGTAATATTAATTGTAATTTGTTGTGCAATTGGACCCAGAGGTCATCGCTTCATTTTGTTGGAGGCCTACCACGGCCTAGTACGGTATAAAATCTGTGTAACTATTGCTACAAACATCGTCAATACAATTTTAGACATCCTATGTCAAAATAAACGGTTACTGAACACATATCTGGCTAAAAGATGACTTAAGTATTAAGACTAAGTATTTAATGAGTGTTGTGGAAGCGAAAGATATTATGGCATAGCATGGTGAAACAAATAGTCTCTGCCTATCCCTTTGCTGGAAGGAGGGGTGATTGTATGTATGTATGTACGGTAAAAGCTTACAATTCCACCATACACACAGCCTTAGATTATTTATACACAATCAAAGCACACAGCATCACCTTAGGTTAAGTTTGGTTTCTTTCAGTGAGCTCGTGTAGTACACAAATATTGAGCTTTTTTGGTCAAAACAGAACAACGGTCTATTCCAGCTCTTCAGCTACACCGTAACCACTAATTATGCCAAGATTGCTTCACTTTTTCAAAAATTGGCGTCTATTTTACCCATAAAAGAGCGACCAAGAGTCCAGAGCGATGTGGTTTTTGACATCAAAATTCTCGGATTGAAAACGCTTGAACCAACGTCGTGCCACTTGTGGTGACACTGCATTTTATATTTATTTATAAGAGGCAAACAAGAGGCAAACGAGCAAACGGATCACCTGATGGAGAGCGATCACCGTCGCCCATGGACACCCGCAACACGAGGGGAATCATAGGTGCGTTGCCGACCCTTTTTGGAATTGTTAGGCTCGTTTTTTAAAGATCCCTAAGTTGTAACGCTCCGGGAATGTTGTCGCAGTAAGCTGATTCTAGATCTTCGTCGTGCGAGGAAAGAAGTTTCGCTTAAAACGCACGGTAGGGTCAACAGCATAAATAAAATATGGTAATTTCTGTACCTTGTCGTTTTCAATCGTTTGACATTTTTGTATGACATTTCAAACATGACTTTAAAGTGACAAGGTAGGTACATAAATGATCACTTATTTATGCTGCTGACTGTACTAGACTGCCAATCATCAAGATGGTGAGGATGGAAAGACAGACGGTTCCTCGAAGTGCGGTAGTGGAATTCAGCCGCAGGTAGCAATTCGAACAGTTCGTCAGAACACTCGCCATGATAAATACGGTATAATATGCAGAGAGACGCCACATCCTCCGCAAAGCCCTGATCGAGTTGGCCAGAGAGTGTATGATTATCGACAAATCGAGCAGCTCTACGTTGGATGCGGTCAAATGGAAGAATTTGGTACATGGGTGCTCCAGCCCAGAGAATGAGAACAGTACTCCATGTGCGGCCTAACCTGCGCCTTATAGAGTTATAAGCGATGGGCTGGCGAGAAGTACATTAGGTCCATAATGATCACAAATTTTTTTCGCGGCTTGCGTTGCATTTTTTATTTTTTTTAAATGTATCGAATTTCTTCATTACCACAGTATAATAAATGATAATGATCATTTATTATCATACATTCATTACATTCACTCATTTTGACAGAAAGAAAAACAATTGAAAAATAGCTCGAGACAACATTTCACTAATTTTTAAATTCTTTTAAATGTAACCTTTTTAATGACATCAAAACCAGCCAGATACATATAGTAGAACCAAAGAAAGTTTATTGCAAGTTTATGCTAACCAAATTATGCGAAAAGACTTCCCCCGACCTAATATAGGTACCGGGAAGTTCTAGAAAGTTTCCGGTAGGTAAGTAACTTTCACGAGAATTTAATGCAAGTTGCATTATAATCCATCCATACTAAAGGTAACGTAAAAAGCGTTTTGTGTGCTCTGCCTACCTCCTTTGCGGATCCGGATGCGTTGTGAGTATGTATGTAATCCATACAAATGCGAACTTATGTTTATGTGTCTGTCTTTTTGTAATACCTCTTCACGCTCAAACCGCTCACACAATTTAGATACAATTTGGTATGGAGATACCTACTTTGAAATCTTGGAAAGGTTATAGGATAGTTTTAATCCCGAAATATGGCATATTTCCCGCAGGATCGCGTTGGTATTTTAATAATACAATAAAATTTCTCTCTATTGTACACTACAAAGAAAACAATACTGAAAATCAAGTACTTACTTATATGGAAAAAATTATATAAAGTATTAGATATCAATAATAAAGCAGCCTGTTGAAATAACTAATAAAGCATAACACCTACCTACTATTTATGAGTGAACTGAAACAATTACTAATTGTTCAGTTCATTAATATGGACCTCCGCAAAGTAACGCCTGATAAAAATAAATTCAACACATTATATACTATGAGCATGACATGATTTCGTCGTTTGTAAAATAAACTTTCTAAGAACTTTCCATATAAAAAAATCTGCAGTTTTATCTGCATAAGAACTATTTCACAATATTCTTAAAACAGCAATAATTCCAGTGATTTTTTAAATTTCACTTTCGTCCATGAAATCAACAAATTCGCATTTCAAAGACCTCACGTGCCATACATAACATTAGTGGAATTCGTAATCCAAATGACGTAACTACAATCTATACTATCAATATCAAAAGAATCGCAACACAATAAACTACTTGTAATAACTTTTGAAATATAGCACAGATAAACATATTATAAAGTGAGTCTAGTTTTACTGATACTCACACGTGTAATGTTGAACCGGTAAGTAAATTTTATCCTTAACTACAAAGCAAAAATGTAAGCATTCCACCAGGGCGTTTAGGTTCATTTCGTCCACACTCCCACTTTGTCAGCAATCCCATTTCGTCCACATTCCCACTTCGTCTATATTCCCATTTCGTCCACATTCCCATATCGTCCACATTCCCATATCGTCCACATTCCCATTTCGTAACAAAATAGTAACGAAACTGGTAGTGTATCTGAATAGTATTGACCCGCTCCGTGCTTAGCAAGTATTTTTCTTAACATGAATACCTAAATAACAAAATAAAATCTTGCCTGAGAATTAAGCTAAGTGATAGCGAAAACCGCATTAAAATCAGCTAGGAATGTTGACTAAGCGGGAATGTGGACGAAATGGGAATGTTGATTAAGTGGGAACGTGGACGAAGTAGGAAATGGACGAAATGGGAATGTGGACGAAATGGGAATGTGAACGAAGTGGGAATGTGGACGAAATGAACCTAAACGCACCAAGGGCACATTTAGATTGGTCAGTTTAGACAAGTCTGAAACTATATCACATAGGTACAAAGATCGGTTCAATCACCATCTCTTTCTGTCATCGTCTTATACCGTTTAGTAGAAAGAAACAGTAATTGCAAAGGCAAGCATCAGAAGCGTTAGACAATACAATAAGCCTGCAGTTTTGAATTGTAGAGACTTCTAGCGCCATCTAGTCATTAGTTAGAGAATCCGCTACATTCTATATCGCGCTACCGATGTTTCTCAACTTGGCTGTATGAATGCAATTTCCAAACTTTCTTCGGTATTCGGTCCCCAGGCATAACATCTGCCTGGAGAGAGATCTCTATTGTAAGATGATGTAATGAGACGTCCTCCGTTGTCCGCTGCCGGCATCCATGAAGGTTGTTACCCCCCAGATCTTCGGCCCACCTTTTTGGGGGCCTTCTTTCGCCACGTCTTCTGATTCACGGTTGCCCCTCCAGAAGCATACTGCCTCATCAGCCGTCGGTTTGGCAAGCAATGTGCCCTGCCCACTGCCATTTAAGTCTGGCGACTCCCCAAGCTCCCCAACTTTACCTAACTTTGATCCTGCTGAGGATTTCCGCGGGATCTCTGTTGTCGAGATTTCCAGGCACAGCTTGCTCTATCACTTAATCATCACTGTTGCCATCATCATCATCGCCAATGTTGCTTATCACCACAAAATTATTAAAAAATAGCATTCGAATATTTCATAAAAATAACGTTTTATTCCAGAATAATGGGGCTGGAAAGAATAGTCATATCCTTGCTCCTATCAACGTCCGTTCTCAGCCAGAAGCCTACACGCGCGGGTCTAGCGTCCATCCTCCAGAATATCCTCACGTCAAACCCTCAGATCCTCAAAATGGCTTCCAACAGACAGCTTTGCAATGCCGACACATACGGCTACGAAGCCCCAATAAGACCAATCGTCCAACGACAATATCTAAGTGACTACCCAAATCAGTGTGCAAGGAATCAACCTACGGTAATCGAAATGCCTTATCCAGCAGTTCAGACTGTGGTGCAGAGTTACCAAGCACCCGTGGTCCCAGTTCAGCCAGTGGCACCTCTTCAGCCTGTGAAAGAACTCTACCAATATCCAGTGAGCCAACAAGTTCAAACCTTCGGTCAGTGTTACCAACCACCCATCCCCTATACTTGTCCAGCACCGCTGACCAATCCTTTCCTACCAGCAGCTTCACCGGTATCAGCAATGGCTCCTCCAACTTCCAACTTGCTGCCGCCTGTGAATCCAAGGATCAACAAGAGTCATTTCTTAAGAAAAGTTCCGTTCCCCCCTCCTTGTATATAGACTTGTGTGTATTTTATTTATTTGAAGCGTTTGTGTATATTATATCCATAGTTAAATGTTATTATCTTTTATTTCTACCACCCTGACACAGAAAATCATCATTACATACCTAGATTCTAATGATTAGTAAAAATAATAAATAAAAATAAATATCACGGGACAATTCACACCAATTGACCTAGTCCTAAAGTAAGCTAAGCAAAGCTTGTGTTATGGGTACTAGGCAACGGATAAACATACTTATATAGATAGACATACTTAATTACATATTAAACACCCAAGACCCGAGAACAAACATTCATATTTTTCATACAAATATCTGCCCCGACACGGGAATCGAACCCGGGACCTCAAGCTTCGTAGTCAGGTTCTCTAACCACTAGGCCATCTGGTCGTCTAAATATTAGTCCAATGCCTTTTTAACATATCATTACAGCCACTGCTGCTCTAATGTTTCTTCTGTATCACAACTTTTGTCTAGTTCTATGTTAGCCTCTCCTTGTTTCCTATGCGTTGAACTGATAAGACAAAACTTATGAAAGCAATGTAATTCCTTCAGTACATACGACATAATAGCAACGGTCAGGAAGAACCTGTCATTGACTACTCTTTTAAAGTATTTACAAAGACGTTGACGTCATTCGTAGAAGTCTTTTTTAGCCAACTTTTATTTAAGACTCTATCGCACTAAGGTTTTTCCTTGACATAAGTGTTTCCCTTTCGCATAAGCCTACTTCATTTTATAAAATGTCGAAATTTCAATACAACATTAGACCTTTTAGTTGACTCAAAGCGAAACAGTGGGTAAAGTAGTAGGTACAAAAAAATATATATATAATGGATTTTTTGGGATACAACTTCTCGTTGATGCGCTCAACTTTTGGATTGAGAAAGCTGACATGTTGCGAGAGATGAAAACACTTTTGCGAAGTTGTCACGAGTTAAAAACTTTTGCAACAGGGCAAAGCCGAAAACGCAAGCTAGTCTTGCGTATTTAGCTATCACTACTATGCAAGTGAGTACGAATGTGATATTGGTATTTCTATGAAATTCTCTGGATTACCAAATTCAGATAACAAAAAGCTACATAAGGAAACATTATTTGAAAGTAGGTTAGTGTGTTTAGAAGAAATAGAAATGAAGGGGATATTATTGTTAATTTGTGCTGTTATAGCTCATGTAAGTATAATGTTTTGAAAGTTCTGAAACCTTTAATAAATTAACAGTCTTTAATGGTTCTCTGTTGACTATAGGGCAGCTGATGCCCCAGTTCTGGCCACTCTAAGACTGATTGTCTATTCAGACGTCTGTACATTAGTAAAGTCAATTTAAAGTTGAAAATGGCCATAACCGGCTCAGTGGTCAGAACCAAGCAATTTCCCCTATTCGACATATTTCCCAAGGGCTGTAGACTATGATTTACTGTTTTAAACGTTCGTGATTTTCACTCATAATTACTATAATAAACGGGATTTATCACGCAATTAATATTTACCTCGACTTTTCGGCCACATTGCAGCAGCGGAGCCGTGTTCACGAGTAAAAAACACAAAAAATTTCAACCGGGAGGATGGATTTCGTCTTCGTGGAATCCTGCTATAAACAAATGTTGGCGTTGGGATGAGTGTTCGGAAAGATCGACGGATGTTTGTGAGTGTTGTGTGTCGGTGTGATTGGGTGCCGTTAAAAAATCTTGATCAAGTGCGGGTAGTTCGAGATACGGGTGCTGATTCTAATCGGGATCAAGTGCGGGTAGTTTGAAAGACTCGTGCGGCTAAACGAACTTGACACCCTACACTTCAGTTAACTCGTGACCACGGCTGCTGCAATGTGGCCGAAACGTCGAGGTAAATATTAATTGCGTGATAAGTCCCGTTTAGTATAGTAATTAGACCATGATTTAGTTTGATTGATCATGATTTTAGTTTTAGTGAGCTTTCAATATTTGGACGCAAATGTCTACATGTGTCAAGACCGGTTCATTTGAAAATTAACGTGACAATCACCATCCGCTCTGGGCCCGCATGGGAACTACGACTCAAGCCTCTCATTCGGAGAGGAGACCTGTGCCCTGCAGTGGGAGATATATAGCGACGATGATCATCTACCTACTCAAATTTGCAGGCCCTGGGGTCCGTAATAAAGTGTAAGTCCACGCGATCAAAAAGTACAAGATTTTGAAAGTTCGTTTTCGTACAAAAAGAGGGAGAAAACCTGTATGGTATGGAGGCCTGAGCCCTGCAGTGGGGCGTATAGAGGCTGGGATGTCCAAAGTCAAGATCTCAGGTATATCATATTTATGTGATTATGACGCTGATAAATGTGTCACAATCTGCAAGCTCATTAAAGAACCACAAGTAATCACGGTCTACACCCCGCAATAAAATATCAAAAACTGTATTCCCATTATTCTCCTTTTTACAGATCAACGCACAATTCGATTGTGGCTGCTCGCTGTGTCCTCTCCCTCTCTGCCCGCGTCCTCCACTCCTTCCACGCCCTAGACCTCCATGTCCTTGTGCTATACCTTGCCCACCCCCTTGCCCGCCTCCTTGCTCCCCACCAATACCCACATGTCCACGTCCCTTGCCTCCATGTCCTCGTCCATTACCTCCTTGTCCTCGTCCATTGCCTCTTTGTCCCAAACCATTCCCCCCTTGTTGTCCTTGCGAATATCCGGCTCCAATAATAGAAATTTGCGACTACAACCAAGCTAAAGTACCTTTTATTCAACCACCATTGCTTCAACAACCACCACTCCAACCATTCCCCCCTTGTTGTCCTTGCGAAAATTTGGCCCCAATAATAGATGTTTGCGACTACAACCAAGGTCCTGTTCTTCTTCCACAACCTATAGTTTCATATGACGTACCTTACTCAGTGGCTCCTTCTTGCAATTGCCCAGCACCCCCTTCTTTACCAGTGTCTCAATTGTATCCTTTCTCACCTGTCATTCCACCATATTGCCTCGATTTTGGCTTAAGCATCTCTCCATGCTTGGGAGGTGTTGCTGATTGGTCACCACTTTTATCTCCTGTAGGTATGATCAATCCTTTCTTGCCAGCTGCCTCACCTATATCAGCTTTAGCTCCAACCGTGTCATCCTTATACCCTCCCATCAACCCTTGTGGATGTGGATGTCTTTTTCTAAAGAAAATTCCTATCCCTCCTCCTTGCATATAAGTTTAAATTTTGGGATTATTTTTGTTGAATTGTCATGGTTTATTGTTGCAAGCTTGATGAAGATAATAAAATTATTTTATATACTAAAAAAATTTAATTGCTGTTTGACTTTTTTATGTGGTAAAATTTAAGACAACAAAGTATAGACACCGAATAAAAAAGTAATTAAAAAAACTAAAAACCCGACTGCGGTGTAAATAAAATAATAAATTAAAAAATTAAAAACCCGCCTGCAGAAATACTGAAAAGGTGGAAACAAGATAAAATGTTCAATAAATATAAAAACCTTGAACTCAACGAAAGAAATGGAATAAAAAACTAAACATTTGAAACGAATTTAAAACACGTCTTCAAAATTTAACGCAACGATAAAATGCAGTCGGAGGCATGGGAGTCGTGGCTGCATGGGATTTAATGTCACTTCAAGCATACCTTCGACTGCATTTTATATCGTTGCGTTAAATTTTGGAAGACTGCCATCGACGTGTTTTAAATTCATTTCTAAAAAAAAACAAATCAAAATTAATGTAAATGTTTAGTTTTTTTTTCGATTTCTTTCGTTGAGTTCAGTTAGCTTTTTATTGTTATTGAACATTTTATCTTGTTTCCACCTTTTCAGTATTTCAGCAGGCGGGTTTTTTGATTTTTTAATTTATTATTTTATTTACACCGCAGTCGGGTTTTAGTTTTTTTTATTACTTTTTTATTTCTTGCTCTTTAGTGTAACCTCCAGAGACCCAGATAAATAAAATTATTGAGTATTTGAATTAGGAATCCGTTGCTATTTAGAAGTTCAAGGCCAATTTTGAAATATGTACAAAAAATCACCGACACCGACACCGTCACCGGCATAGTTCGAAGAATCGCCAGACTCAAGTGGCAGTGGGCAGGGCACATCGCTCGTAGAATTGACATTCGAAAAGGCTGGAAGGCCGAAAGGTTCTCGAGTGGCGTCCGCGGACCGGAAGCCGCAGTGTACGTAGGCCTAAAACAAGATGGAGCGACGGCCTAGTGAAGGTAGCGGGAACGCATTGGATGCGGATGGCGCAGAGCCGATCTGTTTGGCTCCCATACAGCAAACGTGAATTTTTTCCTCGTTTTTGCTCGATATTGATAACGGTAACAGGTAGACGCTTGAAATATTCACAAACTATCACTTTAAAAATAAATAGTTAAATTAAAATAAAACAACTATTTAAGGGGGCTCCCATACTGAAAACGTGATTTTTTTGCCGTTTTTATAGATAATGGTACAGAACCCTTCAAGCGCGAGTCCGACTCGCACTTGGCCGGTTTTTTTATACAATATAGGCTTGCGTTTGACCACAATCACGCCTGGTGGAAAACGAAGATGAGGCCTACGATGGAGCACGCTTGCCTAGTAAATGCTCATTCACCCTAGACTTGACAACGGCCAAATTGTAGTGTTTAGGAAACAGTCGCAGGCAGGGAATTCAACTCCTTAGCTGTACGTTTGATGAAAGAAGAGCGAAAACGCTTTGTGCGTATTTCTTAACAATGTTTTCCTCCTGCGTGAAGCTCATTATACTAGTACAAAATGTAAATTCAAATACAAATACAAATAATTTATTTTTCTACTCGGTACCAATGTGCTACTATCGATATCGCTATCGGTAGTCCAATGAGGTGCATTGTGTGATCGCAACTTTGACATTTCATTATGAAACGTTTCACATTGTTCTTTTTCGCACTGCAAATGACGGAAATTAAAAAAAAAAAAAAGTTCACCGGTTTATTGTCAAATGGCCGACAGCCATTCTATTTTATTTAAGTACTTAATTATTGTTATATCGACTTTATACATTAATTAAAATATGTTTACATAAACAATTATTAAATAATGAATACTTAAATAAAGGACATTGCGGACAATAAATGAATTTTAAAGTTATTATTAAATAATGAATATTTTAACATCATTCAATTTGGCTGTATGACCTAAAGTTCCCGGGTCCATTCTAAGGTTGTGATTACCTAGTGAAAAAAAAAGTTTCAAAATAGCGGGAATTTGTTTTGCTTTTGCACGGAGTTCTTGAAAGTTGAAAGAAATAAAAAGAGTTAATCACCATTTAAATGACTTTTTATCTGTGAGAATGTATGACTTTGGTGAATTAAGTGCTGCAGAAATGTTAACGCCGCCAGAAATAAAACAGGCGGCAATGAAAGTGAGCGATAATTTGCTACTTTTAAAATCGAAAAATTCATTTAATGTCCGCTATGTAAGTATTCATTATTTAATAAATCTTTATTTTGAGCTCATAGAAAAAGTAATGTATGCAACTATTCATAATCGGCCATTGAGATACTCATGCGTATCTATTATGATATTCGGCTTCGCCTCATGTCATAAACTCGCACTCGTATCTCAATGGCCCTTATTATGATACAGTTGCATAAAATACTATTGTCAAACATAGGTTAAATAGGTGGTACAATGATCATAGTCTAGTATCACTATGCTGCGCTCAAAGGCATACAAATATGAATATTCACATTCAGTCTTGCACTAATCAATATACTTATAGTCTAAAAAGCTGTTAAACCATCACGCATATGCTGTACTGTACTCGTTATATGGGTATTAATTTTTTTTGGAAATGTTTCAATAACAAACCTTGTTTAATGAGACCTGTCAAAAAGAAAAAGAAAAAAGGAGATTGGAGGATTGACATGAGAGATGTCAGGAATAAAAACGAGATAACGAAATAAGAAAATCCAAAAGGATAAAAGTAATCCTTATAATTGGATCCGCGATTGTGGGAGTGAAGTGTAGTGTGGTGTGTGTGTGTATTTTCCAATGGTTATTTTCTCGTACTTTCAACAAATGTGACAATTTGAAATGACTATGAATCACGACGTTGGGAGTTACTAGGGGCGTTCAATAAAAAGTGAGAATGAGTATGTTATAAACAACTTTTACTAAATGTCATTTTATTTTTCGACATAGTCATCTTTTAGCATAATACACTTAGTATATCTTTTTTCTAAACTTTAAATTCCATTTTTAAAAAAGGTCTCATCTTGAGTACTTAAAAAATCTTGTACTGCAGCGACTACCGCGTCGTCGTCTTCAAATTTCTGGCCTCTCAGGTATTGTTTCAATCTCGGAAATAGGTAGAAATCACTGGGTGCGAGATCTGGTGAATACGGAGGATGCTTAAGGATATCGAACCCAGCATCACGAATTGCAGCCATTGCAACGGCGGACTTGTGTGCCGGGGCATTGTCCTGGTGTAACAGCACAACTTTCGAGAGTTTACCTCGCCGTTTTTCGCGGATCTCATTGCGCAATGTTGCTATTTGTTTGGCGTATAAAGTGCCCGTAATAGTGGCTCCATGCTCGAGATACTCAATCATTAATACCCCTTTACCATCCCATAAAACAGAGCCCATGACCTTACCGGCAGATGGGCTCACCTTGAATTTCTTCGGAGTTGGAGATGATGGCCTTTTCCATGTCATAGACTGCAGTTTCGTTTCAGGGTCGTAATGATGGAGCCATGTTTCGTCCATTGTTATAAATCGCGCCAAAAAAAGTTCCCGGTCTTGCTGCATCAGGTTCAAAGCTTCTTGACAAATCTCTAGTCTAGTTTGTTTTTGCGGTCAGTAAGCATTCTTGGTACCCAACGCGCAGATACCTTTTTCATACCGAAGCGTTCATGTAAAATATTATGCACGCTCCCCGTTGAAATCTTTACATTTTCAGCAATAAAACGAACCGTGACACGACGATCCGCCAAAACTGAGTTTTCGACTATTTTCACAATTTCTTCAGTTACTGCTGTAGTAGGGCGTCCGGAGCGGGGGTCGTCCATTGTCGATGTTCTTCCACGTCTAAATTCGGCGCACCAACGTGCGACTGTCGAATACGGAGGAGCATTAGACCCTAAAGTGTCCCGCAAATCCAAATTGACTTGGTCCGTAGAAAAATTTTTCAAATACAAGTATTTGATAACGGCGCGCAGTTCAATTTTCTCCATTTTCGCTAACGTACTCAATAGCATTGCAAAGAAATTACCGTATATTTTTTTAAACATAAGACAGTTATTTTTTTTTCATAGCAATCAGCTAGATAGATTAGCTTTACCGGCCAGTATTTAATTTTGTAATATTAAAAGAGTTTGCATCTCATTCTCACTTTATATTGAACGCCCCTCGTACAGCAACGAAAACTTTATAAACAACAGTTGATTTATTTGCAATCATCATATAGCGAGACCGTGTAAAGCTGAGGAAAGGCTTCTCCTAATCAAAGATAGCCATATCTGGTTTCCAAAGAAAGAAACATCAAGAGATGTCAACTTGATAGCTAATCTAAGAGACAGACGAGTGAAGTTATAATAATAACAAGCTTGTGATATTGTGTTTGGGATTAAATGACTATAACTCAGTGTCTATTGAATCGGGAGTGTTCTAATAATGAGAATCGTGTAGCGAATTAAATGGTGTATCAGTGTGAATTACTGCCGTGAGTCCAAAATGATATTTCGCAGGATAATTTAACTATTTTCAGAAATAGCGGGAGCCTAGAGGCGCGTGACGTCAGCTGTCATGTGGAATAGAAGAATAGAAGTGAGGAGTCTACGTCAAAGGATGATGGAGCGAAGACCGAGAGGGATCATTTGACGTGTAAGTCAAAATACTGATGTTTTATTTGGGATTTATGGGGAATTAGGACAATAGAGTATTGATGAATTACATGAAAATATGACAGGGATTAAAGTGACGATTGGAAATCCAGTAATAATTTATAGCTTCAATCAAAGCATAATGGACTTATTTCCAGTATATTATTATATCCATCATACGTCAGGCATTGGAACTACTGGACCAATATAATTGACATCGCAGAAATATATGATCTATGGAATCTCCTGAATCATATCAGGATTGAATAATGATTTTGATACATTATTAATATATAATTTGTTTGACATGGATATCCATTCACTGGATATGACGGCGGGTTCCTGATTGGAGGTCTGCTGAGAGCTGCGAGATGCAGTAAGCTGTGAGGAGAGCTGCTGGAGTATGGAGATGCAGACTTCGGGGCTGTATGCTGGGAACGCGATGCGTTTGGACCATAATCTTAGCTAAGTGTCTTTATAATTTTTATTTAACGTGTCAGTAGGAACTTATACAAATATTAATAATTTCTATCAGCTATATCGGCCCTCCGTATATTTTAATCAAACGCGATCTTAACTTAAACCTACCGGGGTTGACTCTCGCGACTAAACATTCATTGAAATCATACATATAGAACAAAGTTACATAGTAAGATAAAAATTTAGGTCAACGAAAACTAAGGTTCAATTTTAAACAAAATTTTGATGACTGACAGTTAATGTCAAAATGAGTAATAGAGTTCTATTTAGCTAATACAAAATAAACATGACAATAGGTTTAAATATTTTAATTTTAGAACAGGCCAATTGAATCTTTGTTTAAATAAATTAGAATGTCTATTGGCATTTGATATCGAGAAACCACCTTGGGTTGAGCTATACAATGTTTTGAATTGATTTTATTTTTTTATTGTCTTTGCTCTTGGAATTATTATTTAAATTTAAATCTTTTTGAAATCCGAAAGGAATTATCTTCGATAATTGACAGTGGACCTGAACAATATTCTGACTGAGAACCTTGTGCTTTTATGTTGTCGTACCTTCGTCTTGAAGTAATATTTGAAGTGAATATTATCTGAGCTATTGAAGACCTTGTCTTGAAGTAATAGTTATAGTTGAAGTGAATATTATCTAAGCTACCGGAGATCTTGTAACCTACTGGGGAACCTATCTTCGATAATACCGCAGAGTATTTAAACAGTGAAACAGTTGTACCTCCTAGGTAAGAACTCCCAGTATAATTTTAATAGGGTATTGCTTATTTAACCTTGTGTTTTACTATGAATTTATTTTTGGGAAGTAATTGATCAATTACTGATAGGAATGGATAAACGACCATATTATTACTGTTTATTACTTTTTTGTGCTGTTATACAAGTCCATTTAAACTTATGGTGTACTGTTTTATCTATTTTATTTGTTCTTGTGGAAGAATACCATTAACAAAATTCATTCCTTGGTTTTGGCATAAACTCTGTTAACCTATTAGAAACTAGAATGGGTTTTCCATAATACTTGAGACTAAATTAAATCACTAATACTTACCAGTCCTCAATATTAACCTTGAATTTAATCAGACCAGTATAGAGAAAGTATTTCCCACACTTCTATCCGTACTATTACTCTGAGAGTGGGGAAGTGACAATACTGGTAGGCACAAATGCCAGTATAGTTACGACCGACCAAGTGGAATGGTCCTGATAGCACGCAGCTACACCATCACGTACCATAGTACAGACGATACAGTTGCGATGGCTAGGCTAAGCAACAGTTGGTGTGAAGCTTTCATTATGCGGTCTGTAGATTATCGAAATTATTATTTTGGGTGCGAGGATTGGCGATATACGTATGGTCTCCAGGGGCCAATTCTGCCTCTGGCGTGCTGAAGGTTGCCCCTTAGTGTTCGGTCTGACCAATCGGCACGTAGTGATTATGCGTAATCCAACGGGGTGTCTACTTACTCGCTCGGCAATAGGTGTCGTTAGTGAGGTTGCAGCTAAGGATATTCATCCCTAGAGGTGATCCGTGCAGAATTGGGTGTCTTAGGGAGGTACGTGGGGGGAGGCCAATTACTCGATCTGGGTTGTAGACCAAATAATGGAGCGTCCTTCAGCTTACTCATACACTAATCGAAGTACCTTCTTATTATACTAGAGTCTAAGGGGGGAATAGAAGTAGTCTCAAGTGAGTAGGGTAGTTACTCCGTGTAAATTTTAGGAGTAATAAAATCCTACCACAGGGGTAACTACATTCTTGTTTGTCCTCTTATTCATTTGGTGACTGATACATACGATCTATAGACGGGCGACATAGTTTGTTGTTCCCTTTTGAAATGGTCGTGGTAGGCTCGAGGGAAAGTGACCAGTGTGGTGACGAGCTTTACTGGACGGAGCGGGGAGAGGGCTCCTCCTTTACGAGTATAATACCATATTGCTATACAATATCTTCCAGAGCAAATAAATAATACTAATTGTTAAACCTTTGTCCATTTCTGTCTGTAGATTTATATTTAAGAATTTATACATATATTCGCTATAATCTATTTATTTACATAAGTATGTAAAGTCTAATAGTTCACCTAGTTGTGAACCCTGGTTATTATTATTATTTTAAAATTATGACACAACGTATATACGGTCCAAATAAAGACGATCATGCCAAACCAAAGAAAATAAAATGTTATCGAAGCCACCAAAGGCTTAGCACAATACTCATCCAATGAATAAAAAGCTACATCCGCCAAAAAGTTAAAAGTTGTTTTTTAAAATCATGAACGTCCTCGGTCATCAGTATATTCTTCGGAAGCTTGTTGAAGATCTTGGATGCCATGCCGAATACGCTTTTGGCAAGTGGAGCTGTTTTGTATGGTCTTGCGTTTATTATACCTTTTTGACCAGACTTTTTGGTGGACGAAATACCACAAATCGCACGAATACATCTCTTCTGACCCTTGAACACCATATCTCTGTCCGTGGAGTTACCCCAAATCATAGTGCCATACTTAAGAGTGGAAGATACATAAGCACAGCAGGGCGGTTTACAATTCTACTTACTTAGTTTATGTAAAGCATAAGAATATGTGTTAAGTTTTTTAGAAATGATTTCAGTTTGATGCCTCCATGTTAAATTATTATCCAAAAAACCAGCCAAGAGCGTGTCGGACACGCCCAAGATAGGGTTCCGTAGCAGGTACGAAAAAATCATTGCGTACTTTATTTAATGTGGTCGTTTTGGTCCCAACGTCGGCGGTTCAGCGCCATCCATCGGCGAATTGGGTAACTAATCTAACTGCAGTCTACTAGAACTAGTATGTATGTTGATTGTTTTTTAGATGTAATATTTTTTTTTAATTTGAAAGAAGATACTGTCAGCGTGATCTTATAGGTACTTAAAGAAAAAAAATGCTTGCAATGGCGGTTAAATTACAATCTTAGTTTAGAAATATTTTTTTACAAAAACTTAAAAACTGCTCAA
Organism: Archips crataeganus; assembly: GCA_947859365.1. Lineage (NCBI taxonomy): Eukaryota > Metazoa > Arthropoda > Insecta > Lepidoptera > Tortricidae > Archips > Archips crataeganus. Next base: position 3,057,245 of record OX402075.1, read on the forward strand.
CTGATTAAAATGAAAATAATTTTCCTAGAAAGTTTTTATTAAGTTTAAGTTACGTGATTTTTTTCATATTTTTTAGACGTGCGGTTCAAAAGTTAGAGGGGGGGGGACATTATTTTGAACTTTCGGAGTGTATGTCTCCGAAAATATTCACTTTATCAAAAAATGGTTTTTAAAAACCCCTATTTATTTTCAAATACCTATCCAATGATATCCAACACTATAGGGTTAGTCGAGAAAAAAAAATCACCCCCACTTTAAGTCTAGGGGAGGTACCCTAAAAAAATTTTTTTTAGTTTTTTTTATTTAATCATTTTGTCGGCGTGACTGATATATATATTCATGCCAAATTACAGCTTTCTAGTACTAACAGTCTCTGAGCTTAGCCGCGGACGGACAGACAGACGGACAGACATGGCGAAACTATAAGGGTCCCTAGTTGACTACGGAACCCTAAAAACCCAAAAATTTAGTTACTTCTGTTTCTTCGATTATTTCATTATTATATGAAATTCGCACGGTAAATTCCGAAGAACCCAGAGGTGCGATCCGTGCATTATTGCTTTGGTTGCAATTAAAACTGTGACAGTCGCGAAGAATGTCACACAGTGGCGGATTTACACATTTGCAGCCAGCAAGTTAGACATTTTTTGCCGCCTCAGCTAAACTCTGCAATTGTCACACGTTTGTTTGAACATAAAGTACCTAGATGCCCATTTTTCGTCTAAGATCCCTTCCGCAGCTAACAAAAGAACTGATAACTTTGAAACGGCTAAACCGATTTTGATGAAACATATCTAAGAACCATTGCCAAAAACCTGCTTTCTAATGAAAAAAACCGCATCCAAATCGGTTCACCCGTTTAAGAGCTATGATGCCACATATAGAAACACAGACAGACAGACAGACACACACACACACACACATAGCGGTCAAACTTCCCTCCTTCTCCCTCTTTTTGTGTCGGAGGATAAAAATTGAAAGCCGTAGTAGATTAATGGTTAGAATCGCCTGACCTACTAGGTACTACTAGGTCAGGCGATTCTAGGCGCTGTATCAGTGACTTCAGGTCTTGCGCTGATTTTATCATTTCTAGAAATAAAGAAAGAAAATACATTAGTTATTTACAACAATTATAGAGATAGAGTGTGCGTGACAAAGACAGAGGGAGAGGGAGGGAGGGAGGGAGAGAGAATATCAATTAAATTAGCGAGAAAGGTGGTGGTAGCGATCCGGACGGTCCTTGCACAAGGTTAAGACGGTAGTTATCTCGGTAAACTTTTCCACTTTTCTTATGTAATGACATAAAATAATCTTAAAAAAAAATTTCTTAGATCTATTATTACCTAATAATTAAGATAAAATATTTAATCTAGACTAGATAGTAAACGTACACGCTGATAAGTCAACTATATAACTGAAGGATATATTTTTATAGGAACAAGTGGTTGTTTAGTTTCACAAAAATGGTAGCCAGACCTATTTCATTGTTACTAGTGAATATTTTATTAAATCAGGTAAATATTTTATTTGAAAACGTGTAAAAGTGCAATTATATTTAATAATAATAATAATAATAAATATCACGGGACAATTCACACCAAGTGACCTAGTCCCAAAGTAAGTTAAGCATAGCTTGTGTTATGGGTACCTACCAGGCAACGGATAAACATATTTACAGTCGTAATGATTATCACGATTTAAGGACTATGAGTAGAAGTGTCTCCACCCGCCAACATAAACGGTTCTCTGTCGTCTATACTAATATTATAAAGAGGAAAGATTTGATTGCTTGTTTGTTTGTTTGTTTGCATTGAATATATAGGCTCCGAAACTACTGGACAGATTTCAAAAATTCTTTTGCCGTTAGGTAGCTACGTTATCACTGAGTGACATAGGCTATTTTTTACCGCGGGAAAATACCTTTTCCTACGGGAAAATTAATTTATCGCGGGCGAAGCTGCGGACGGAAGGCTAGTTTTTAGGTTTTTCATAATTTTATATGCCAGAAGCTTTTGTTCGCGGCTATGACCGCGCAGAATTCAAATTTGTGGTAAATCTTCTTCATCTTTCTCATTGAATAAAGCAAAAATCCCAAATTCCATCGTCATTATCGTATATAAATTCTGTTTTTTCCATATCCCTTCGGAATTTCGAAAAACCCGTTTTTAACGGTTGCTTATTTCTGTTTTACTTTATGTTAGAGAGGCCAGACAAACGAACTAGTGAGTCACCTGATGTTAAATGATCACCACTGTCCATTGACACCCGCAGCGCTTTACGCGATGCTGCGTTGTCTGCCCTAAAGGAGAGGGATTAGGGGAGAGGGAGGGAGAGAGGTAATGGGCCCCCGGCGCTTACGTCATAATAGCGACCTATGTGCCAAATTACTTTTTCTTAATTAATGTATTCTTAGTATCGTCAGGGTAGCAGGTGAGACCCTAGGGGTTTAGATTGAGTAAAAGATGGTACCAGTTTAAAACGTATATTTGGCCCCTAAGGCTTAACTGACAGAAAATTTATATCTCGAGGGTCGCGGATTCGAGAGTTGAGTGGGAAAGCGTTTCTTGGCAAGGCTTCCCTGGATTAGGGTCCGAAGCGTAGACTGCCGGTGCTGGATGAAGGCTGAAGACAGGTAGTGGCCCCAGGGTCAGCAAGCGGCAGGAGTAGGCCTTGCCGTAGAAGCAAGGAGAGGTCTTCGGTTCCAGGCAAAAGTTCTACCTATAGGCCAATAGCCATAACCCCCATGTTCTCAAAGATAATGGAGTCCGTTATCAACGGCCAGCTCCATCGGTACCTAGAGGATCGACAATTGCTATGTGTCTGATAATACGGTTTCCATAGCGGCCGCTCGGCTGGCGATCTACTGGTTTACTTGACACATCGTTGGGCACAAGCGATTGAGACAAAGGGTGAAGCATTAGCCTCGAAGAAGCTCGGCGTGCTCAACAGATCGAGACGGTATTTCACTTCGGCCTACCGCCTCCAGCTTTATAAGGCGCAGGTTCGCCCACTTATGGAATACTGCTCTCATCTGTGGGCGGGGGCTCCCCAGTACCAGCTTCTCCCTCTGGACCGCATACTGACAACGGAGAGCGACTCGAATAGTCGGCTGCCAGCTGCCAACGAATTTCTGATCGACTTGCCTCCTTGGCGCTGCGTAGAGATGTAGCTTCACTGTGCATCTTCTATCGCATGTACAACGGAGAGTGCTCCGAGGAGTTATTCGGGTTGATCCCTGCCGCAACCTTCCGCTACCGCTATACTCGACAACACTACCATCCTCACCATCTGGATGGTTGGCAGTCTTCTTCTGTGCGTTTTTCGAGAAATTTCCCGCCTCACACAGCAAAACTCTGAAATGAAGTACCTGCTGCGGTATTCCCGGACCGATATGACTTTCAAGCTTTCAAAAAAAGAGCGTACTCCTACCTAAAAGGCCGGCAACGCACTTGGAACTCTTCTGGTGTCGAAGGTGTCCATGGGCGATGGTAATCGTTTACTCGTTTGCCCCCATACCTACCATAAAAAAAGAAGGCAGCCAGCCGAAGATATAGCGCAGAGGAAGATGTGTGGATGTTGGAGTGATCAAGGTTCCAACCCGCGCTGTGCCGCCCTGAAATTAGGTCTTGTTTAGACAAGGTTCAGGTAGCCTTTTTCTGCCATCCATCCAACCGGCGTGAAGAGAAGCTTCCTAACCTAGTCAGCCGTAATCGTTGCAGGCGATAGAAAAAATATCGTTCGAAGATTACAAAAATTAAACTAAATTAAATTAAAATGTTAGTTACAATTTTGAAAAAAGGTACGTAACAATTTTGAATCTAAAAGGCCCAACGGTTAAAAATAAAAATGTAGCAATAAGCGTTTAAAAAATAATTGAGATAAAAAAATCTAAGGACCACAATTATTAATTAAAAAAACAAAGGCAACTTTGGAAAGCAAAGAATAACAGTTGAGAAAACAAATAAAATCTAGCTAAGTTACAAATTTAAAAAATCTGAAAGAAAAAAACAAGTTCGATCTAAGTAGCCATCTAGCGTAAGGGAACACTGCATTGTGACAGTATGGACATCCTTAAATGTTATCAGACTAATTTTAACAATTGAGTAATGCATCATGTTGCACAGCATTAAATAAAATAAAAAAAAATAAAAAATATTAGGGGACAATCTTACACAAATCGACCTAGTCCCAAACTAAGCAAAGCTTTTACTATGGGTACTAGACGACGATAAACATACTTATATAGATAAATAAATACTTAATAGAAAACATCCATAACTCAGGAACAAAATATTCGTGCTCATCACACAAATAAATGCCCTTACCGGGATTCGAACCCAGGACCTCTTGCTTCGTAGGCAGGGTCACTACCAACTAGTCTAAAGCGGTCGTTAAACTGACAAGTTAGAAACACTAATTTAGTATCACGTTTTGAATTACACCTATATTTTCTACTTAATGTCATATTTAACGTTAATATTGTCTTCACAGAGAATAAACGGACAAGTCATACCTTTAGGAGGATGCGGTTACCAACAGTTGCCAGTGCAGCAAAACGTGCCAATCAACAACTGCGGCTGCAACGGCAACTTACAGCTAGCCAATCTGCCAAACGGCATCATAGCCAACAATTACCAGCTTGCCAAACACGTGCAAGCCAACGTGCCATGCGGTTGCGTGCCAAACAACTTACAACTAAACAACAACTGTCATTGTAACATGCAAAACTTGCAATTGGCAAACTTAGGCAACAGTCTCCAGCTAACCAATGGCTTGCAGATGGCAAACTTGCCACTATCACAAAATGAATTATTAGCCATGGTGAATGGCATTTCTGCGCCGAACTACCAGAATGTCTTGCAACTAAGCATGCAAGCTCTATTGAATCAATTAGGCAATAATTTGCCAGTGAATTGCCCATGTGGCTGCCAATCAAACATGGCACAGGATTTAGGCATAAATGCCAATAACTTGAACATTCTTAAGGCGTTTAACAATTTACAAATGGGCGTACAAAACCAGCCTTGCTCATGTTCAAATGTGCCAATGTTGAACAATGTGAATGGCATGCCATTAGCTGGCACGCAGGATATTATCTTGAACAACAGCCCGGGGCCTTGTAAATCGTGCGCCAATCCTAATACAATGTCGTTTACCGTCTACCACTAATGAGTAGCTAAGTTTTAAACCTATTTAATAAATTATTTATTTGAAATTTTATGGCATTTTTATTGAACAACTATTATCGTAAAGCAATCGGACGGTAAGGTTCCAGACTGGTGAACGAGAATTGGAAGACGTGACGTGGGAGAGCCCTCAACAAGATGAACCGACAATCTGGTAAAGTACGCAGGAACCATTGCATGTTGGCAGCGTTGTGGAACAGTTCCAGTGTTATCAGAGCCCTGCTTCTAAGTAAAATGAACGCAGTGTGGGATCATTTTATATTGATTATTTGGGACCGCCCTTAATATTCAATTGAAGAGGGTTTATACCTGCTGAGCTGGCATCGTTGCATTTTTATTAGTTTTTCTCGATTATTCCATAAAAATTGAATGAAAATTAAAAATACAAATTGTTCTAATATATAATTTAATGTGTCTACTGCAATAATAATACGTGATAGACTTTTATTTTCTTTAAAAACGAACAAATTATTACCTAACGGTTTTTAAAGAAAATAAAAGTCTTACCACGAATTTTTATTGCAGTAATAATAATAATAATAATTTAATAATTTTATTATGTTAAAAGTTAGGTTTACAGTGCAAAAGTTAGAATCTGCTAGTAAGTATAAAATACCTGTGTCAGCAGACTCCGCTCTTCCATAACAAATAAATTTTAACAATAACAACTATACAATGCTAACAATAGTGTGAGTGTGTGGATGCGTGTGTGTGTGTGTGTATGTGTGCATGCGTGTGTGCGTATGTGTGTGCAAACAAGTGAGCGTGTAAGTATATCACAGCTTAGTACATAAATCCAACATTTCATTACATAACAAATAACTATTATAATAATTCTTCGACATCTTCATAATTCAGAGTTTTCAACCACATTGTTAAGGCCTTTTTACAAGGTTGTACCCGTAAGTGTATATTTTTAACTCTATTAATTTTATTATAAAGGCGTGCTGACAGTACTCGAAATTGAGTTCCAGCAAAACGAGATTTACAGAGTGGGACAGTGGCAACATTATACTTTCTTCTACCAGTCATTAACTGTGGGTTAAATGTCAAGGATTTGTGTACTTTGAGGGCAGTTAACAGAAGAAATAACTTTCTCATAGAGAGGAGCCCAGATATTTTATAAAGATCATTGGTTGAGTATCTATATGGTTTAAAATACATAACTTTAATTAAACTTCTCTGCCCTCTCTCAACCTCCAAGAACTTAGTTTTTGCAGCACCGCCCCAGACTGCAATACAATAAGTCATAATAGGTTGAGCCAGTACTGTGTATAATTGATTTAACAGTGACTTAGTGGTGATATGTCGTAACTTTTTGAATAACCAGGTGAGTTTTCTGATCCTCATCATCATCATCATCAGCCTATGACAGTCCACTGCTGGACATAGGCCTCCCCCAATGAGCGCCATTGTGCCCTGTCCTCGGCTAGACGCATCCAGCTTCTACCAGCAGCCTTTCGCAGATCGTCACTCCACCTGGCCGGAGGGCGTCCTACACTACGTTTGCCAAGACGCGGTCTCCACTCAAGAACTCGTTTACTCCAACGGTTGTCGGTTCTTCGACAAATATGACCAGCCCACTGCCACTTCAACTTTCTTCTGATCCTGTTATTAACATATTCTATATGTGTATGCCAAGAGAGTCTTTGATCCAACATGATACCAAGGTATTTAGTTGATGTCACTTTTGCTATTTGGATACAGTTGCAGAAGTTACTCATATCACAGGTGTGCATTTTCAAATCGAAATTACTGTCTGGCTGAGCAGTAGACACATTAACTTAAATATTAGACCTTTATTTGGAAATGTATACCACAATACACATTACCTAATACCATCTTTTTGTATTTTTTTTTAATATAGAATTTTCAGGAGACCTAATTTAAGACGAGGTTTGAATTAGCAACTTTTTGAAATTTTGCCAAATAAAGGGTTAAAACAATTTGTATACAAAACATTTTTAATTTTCATTCAATTTTTATGGAACAATCGAGAAAAACTAACAAAAATGCAACGTTGCCAGCTCAGCAGGTATAAATCCTCTTAATTATAGTCTTAGTATTTGTTGTTGTAACATCTACAGTAATACATAATCGGTTCAAATTTCAAGTATCTTGTTAATGCCGTTATAAAGATAGAGTTAAAAACGTTGAAAAAAACACATTCCTTGTATGATACAATAGAATAGAATAGAATTTCATTAACACACTTAGAAAAAAAAGATACAATATTAAAAGTAAAGTATTATTTTCTACATTGAACTTATAACTAAGCGTGTTAAATGATGACCCCCTTTAATTATAAAAGCCTTTATTAATTTGCAATCGATATCGGGTAAGTGTGAAAAGCTTCGTTTCGTATAAACACCACTGAAACATCAAATTAAAATCCGACAAGTGGGAACCAGCTCTAAGATGGTAGCATCTGGATGATACTTGTACAAGGTGCTACCACATGCCAGCTGCTAGTACCTACCTATAATTAGAAACATTACACAGCTGCAACTTTATATCTTTCTAGGAAAAATAATTTTGAAATAGGCAAAGGTATTGCCAAACTTCACTATGTTGTAAACTGGACATGAACAAACAAAGGTTACGAGACATGAGTGAAAAATATATATTTCCACAGAAATATACTTTGTTTTGTGAAACTGTCATCGTCTTTGCGGTAATGTCGGGGGGTATAGTAATCATTTTGGTTGCAGGTCTATTGGTAAGTACAATAACAATATTTTTTACGAAATCATTAAGACCATTACACTCATTCCAATCTTATTTCTGAAAAGTGCAAAACACGACACATTATTATACTTGATGAAAATAGTGAAAATAAATGGATCACTCACGTCTTAAACCGAGTTTAACTGGACATGTTTCGGGCTAATCGGGCTAAAATGTCGAGTTAAACTCGTTGTAAGACATGATTGGTCCGTTTATTTTCACTATGAGCGAGTCTCACGGTAGTTTCATGTTTAAAGTTGGTGAAAATCTAATACCTTTAAACAAGCAATTCTTGTATATACTTATGTATATATATTATATAAACAGAATCTCAGAAACGGCTCCAACGATTTCGATGAAATTTGGTATGTGGGGGTTTTCGGGGATGAAAAATTTACCTAGCTTGTACTTATCTCTGGGAAAACGCTTGGTACCGACTTTCAGCCCGAGCGGAGCTCGGTCGCCCAGGTACTACTATGTTAATTTAATAACAGGTCAATTACGGACTAGTCTATTGATTTTTTTAAATTACCAAGCTATATATCAGAAAAATAGGTACATAAGTATTTAGTATTTAAGTCATTTTATCACATTAAAAAAATAGTTTTAGGTTAATTTTATTGTTCTTGTATTTAAAATGTTAAGATAAGATTATGGATAGTATACATAGATGTAAATAGATAAAATCATATTTTTATCAAATGTGACATTTAAATTGACATTTATTACTACTTACATAATATTTTATTTTAAATGCTATGATCATTTTAAATTAAAAAAAAACGCTTCAAAGTTCCATGTTTTGTAAAACTTCTGTAAATATTGCTACGCGGGAGGGAGGGTTCCCTGGCAATATTTATGTCATCCTGGTTTTAAATTTTTTACGATGTTTTATTTCCGGCAACATGTGCCATTCTATAGAAACAAAGTCGAGAGAAGCCGGGTAGAACCTAAATCGCAATTAACGTCTTTTTTCAGGGCTCTTTTGAAAGTCTGTCAGTGCTAGGAAAAGCCATAAAAATGCCTTTATAATTTTTTATATTTTAATTTATTGATTAAAAAAAATAATTGTCATTTCGGATAAACGGAAATACCAACACACTTGTAATGCAAACTAAAACCAACTAAAAAATGTAGGTTCAAACCCGGATAGTTATCCCACTTTTTGAAATCACTCCACATACTTAGTAAAGTAAGTAAAATGTTTTACACAGAGACATACGGCTCGGTCAACTTAGTGGTAGCTGGAAAGTCTCTCGATAAATAATTTGAAATAAAACAAGATTCATTCGCAAAACTAGAGTAATTTAATTATAATTGGGGCAACTATCCTGGTTTTACCCTAATACTAAAAAGTATAGAATTACTTTAATTTTTTTTACAACTTTGTGATTCTCCCTTTAACCCAACGGTTAGAACCGAATCTTCAAAAATAAATAATGAAGAACTTTCATTTCAGCTTATAGGCAATACCACCGCTCAGGTTGACTTCCCATTCAACTTTCCAGGATTTGTTGGAGATGGTGGAGCAGGTTTCAGCGGAGGCAATCCATTTCAAAACATGCCAGACTCAAACTTCGTCGGTACAATGGTTACAAGTACCACAAATGCAGATGGAGTAACAGAAGTTACACACAAAACCACTAATGGCGTAGAAACGAAAGTGACGAAGTCTGTAGATATACCAGATAGCCTTACACCTGAAGTTAAAGATATAGTAGAGAAAAAAATAGTACCAAACGTCATAGAGAAGGTCAATGATGACCTTGATAAAGGTGTGGACGTAGAGGTGATTGTTGATAATGTGATTAGCACATTTGGTGATGGAATTAAAAAAGCTAAATTAGAAAAGGTTATTGAGCCCATAATTGTGAAGATTTTGACGAATAAAAATGTTGTAAGAGCACTAATTAAGGTTTTGGTCTTTGCCATTCATATGGGAGTATTGTAATATTTGTAATTCTAGTTTTAATGTACGTGGTTAAGGTTAGGTAAGGTTATTCTCACATACTACTCCTTCTATACGGCATTAATTTTAATCCTGCAACTCCTTGCTGCCTCAAAGAGCGATTTACCTATGTCACCTCTGTTCGATGCTCTCAAAACATTCGGTTTCGATTTCGGTTTAAAGAATTTATTCTCATAAGAACAAATGTACATGTTCACTTAAATGAGAACTTACAAGCTTTACATAATATTAATCTAAGATGGGTCGTAACATACTTATTACATTTATGCAATACTAAAAAGTTGTATGCTCCTGCTCCTGTTTTTTTAGGGTTCCGTAGTCAACTAGGAACCCTTATAATTTCACCATGTCTGTCCGTCTGTCTGTCTGTCTGTCTGTCTGTCCGTCCGCGGCTAAGCTCAGAGACTGCCGTACTAGAAAGCTGTAATTTGGCATGAATATATATATCAGTCATGCCGACAAAGTGATAAAATTAATAAATAGACGTAAAGTCAGGGTGATTTTTTTTTTCTCGACTAACCCTATAGTGTGGGATATCGTTGGATAGGTCTTTTAAAACCATTGTGGGATTGCTAATATGATTTTTCTATTCAGTGATCTGTTTGCGAAATATTCAACTTTAAAGTGAAAAATTTCATTAAAATCGACCGTCCCCCCTCTAAAATCTAAACTGTTGGGTGGAAAAATTTGAAAAAATTCAGAATGGTAGTAAATATATCAAATTTATTAGGAAAATTATAGCGGCTAAGATTGCTTGGAAATTATTTGTAGTTTAAGAGTAAATAGTAGCCTAAGGTTTATACCTACCTAAACTTGCATGATTCCGTACACATACGAAATCCTTAAAAAAATATTACTTGATTTTTTCGTAATGGCTACGGAACCCTACCTTGTGCGTGTCCGACACGCTATTGGCCGGTTTTTTTTTATTACAAAAGGTGCTATGAAATATCAATTGTTTCGCAAACATAATTTTTAAGCAGTTTCTTGAACATTCTCCTTATTGTCCCCATTTCCAACTCTAAATTCTATTTATACTCTTTTACTGCCCAGGCGGTTACCTATCAAAATTTAGAATTATTTTTTTCCGAATATTTAAAATCCCGAATGCTTCATTTATCCGAATGTATTTTTTTCTGAAACTGTAAATATTTCAGGATTTTTATAAAACAACCCTAACCTAACCTAAAGGGTTCTACACGATGGTCCTGAAATAAATCCTGAAATATTTACAGTTTCAGAAAAAAATGCTTTCGGACAAATGAAGTTTTCGGGATTCTAAACCTTCGGAAAAAAAAAAATTTCTAAACATCGATAGGATCCCAGGCCGCTATTACTTACCTTGTAATTTTTTTCCATGTACTTGTTTTTCTGTATTATTTTCTTTGTGGTGGACAATAAAGAGTCATTGTGTTACAATACAATACAATACAAATATTCTTTATTGATCACCAAAAGCAGTGCAGTAACATTACAAAAATAAAAAATGAATAAAAATTGTGTTGTATTGTACTGTATTATAATTACATTACTTTTATTGATAGGCGACGTACCAAATAAACAAATTTATTGAAACACAAACTTGTTTTTTTTACTGTTTTCTCTTTTAGATTTTTATCTGGTTTCATGTTTGCTCTAAAATATAAGAAAACATGAGAATCACTTTGAACTAGAGATTTGTTTTTAGTATCTAATACCCAATAAAAACGGATCAAAATTCTGTATGTAGCCGTACAGGCAGTTTCCTTTGTTACCAAAGAATAAGATCGCTTTGGACAAGATGTACTTAGTCACGCCTGGCGAAGGTAATTCGAGCAATTCTGTTCTGCCAGTACAGAAGGCAAATGGTAATTGGTACCGCAAGTTACGAACACTGTGTGTGTGTGTGTGTGTGTGTGTGTGTGTGTGTGTGTGTGGGGGGGGGGGGGATCCCCTCATATCGCATAAAATTTCGACGCATATTCATCGTTTGGCATAATTCATCATTTCGCATAAGTCTATTTTCTCAGAAACCACTCATTATTCAGGAATTTTGAAATGGTTAAATGGTTATCCTGTAGGACTTGATAGGTTAGGTTAGGTGTGCGCGTGTGTGTATGTGTGTGTGTGTGTGTGTGTGTGTGTGTGTGTGTGTGTGTGTGTGTGTGTGTGTGCGTTTGTGCGTGTGTGTGTGTGCGTGCGTGCGAGTGCATGCGTGCGTGCGTGCGTGCGTGAGTGCGTGCGTGCGTGCGAGCGTGCGTGCGTGCGTGCGTGCGTGCGTGGGTGCGTGTGTGTGTGTGTGTGTGAGAGAGAGAGAGAGAGAGAGAGAGAGAGAGAGAGAGAGAGAGAGAGAGAGCTAGATTTACATATATTCGATACATAGGAAAAAAAATCTCCTTTTTAGACCATAAAAATTTAAATTAAACGATACAAGAGAAATAGTAGGCACAGCATGTATCGTGGAGATCCAGACGTAAACAAGAATACCAGAATGTGCGGTACTTAATTTTGTATTTAATATTTGATAGGTATGCTAAAAAAAAATCGAATTGTATGAATTGGGCCCCACTCAGCATAATTATGTTGCGGCAAGCCACAGCGCTGTTTTTCAGTGCCATTTAAAAAACCGGCCAAGTAACGACCGCTTTAGCCTAGTTGGTAGTGACCCTGCCTACGAAGCAAGAGGTCCTGGGTTCGAATCCCGGTAAGGGCATTTGTTTGTGTGATGAGCACGAATATTTGTTCTGAGTTATGGATATTTTCTATGTATTTAAGTATTTATTTATCTATTTAAGTATGTTTATCGTCCGCTTTAGCCTAGTTGGTAGTGACCCTGCCTACGAAGCAAGAGGTCCTGGGTTCGAATCCTTGTAAGGGCATTTATTTGTGTGATGAGCACGAATATTTGTTCCTGAGTTATGGATGTTTTCTATGTATTTAAGTATTTATTTATCTATATAAGTATGTTTATCGTCGTCTAGTACCCATAATACAAGCTTTGCTTAGTTTGGGACTAGGTCGATTTGTGTAAGATTGTCCCCTAATATTTATTTATTTTTTAATTTATTTTCTTTATAAGTGCGAGTCGGACTCGCGCACGAAGGGTTCCGTACCATTATCTATAAAAACGTTAAAAAAAATCATGTCTGTTATATGGGAGCCTCCCATAAATAATTGTTTTATTTTATTTTAATTATTTATTATATTTTATTTAAATTATTTTAAGGTACTTTTCTAGAGCCCGACACTCTTAGAATTTCCATCTGCCTGCGACTTGGAGTAGCAGTTTGCGCACCGCATAAATGCCCCTGCGGCTTTGAGGTCGACGCGCTGGGACACCACGGCCTTTCGTGCCAGAAGAGCGCGGGCCGCTTCTCTAGACACTCTGCTCTCAATGACATTATCCGTCGCTCTCTTGCTACCGTCAATGTGCCTGCGTTACTGGAGCCATCGGGCATCGCCAGAGATGATGGCAAGAGACCAGACGGAATGTCATTGATTCCGTGGAAATTGGGTCGTGTGCTAGTGTGGGACGCTACTTGTGTAGACACACTGGCTCCGTCCCACATCCGCGGAACAGCAAATCAAGCTGGTGCAGCAGCAGAAGCGGCAGAAAAGCTTAAGAAAAATAAATACGAAGGTCTTGGCTCTGAATAAAACTTTGTTCCATTCGGGGTTGAGACCTTTGGTCCGTGGGGCTCCAGCGCAAAAAGTCTTTACAAAGATATTTGTAAACGGCTTTGTGACACTACAGGAGACCAAAGAGCTGGCAGCTACCTCGCACAACGTATCAGCATTGCTATACAGCGAGGTAATGCTGCCAGTGTCTTTGTAAACGGCTTTGTGACACTACAGGAGACCAAAGAGCTGGCAGCTACCTCGCACAACGTATCAGCATTGCTATACAGCGAGGTAATGCTGCCAGTGTCTTTGTAAACGGCTTTGTGACACTACAGGAGACCAAAGAGCTGGCAGCTACCTCGCACAACGTATCAGCATTGCTATACAGCGAGGTAATGCTGCCAGTGTCTTTGTGACACTACAGGAGACCAAAGAGCTGGCAGCTACCTCGCACAACGTATCAGCATTGCTATACAGCGAGGTAATGCTGCCAGTGTCTTTGTGACACTACAGGAGACCAAAGAGCTGGCAGCTACCTCGCACAACGTATCAGCATTGCTATACAGCGAGGTAATGCTGCCAGTGTCTTTGGGTCCATGCCGCGGGGGGAACCTTTTGTTAATTTTATTTAGTTTTAGTTTAAGTTAGTTTTATTTTATTTTATTTATAGTTATAGTATTAATTTATTTTTGTTATTTTTTCTTAATATTTGTATGTCTGAAATATATTAATATTTTTAAGGTTAATATATGTATAACTAAATATTCTTATTTCAAGCGTCTACCTGTTGCCGTTATCAATATCGAGCAAAAACGAGCAAAAAAATCACGTTTGTTGTATGGGAGCCCATAAAATATTTATTTTATTTTGCTTTTCAGTATTTGTTGTTATAGCGGTAACCGAAATACATTATATTCTGTGAAAATTTCAACTGTCTAGCTATCACGGTCCTTGAGATACAGCCTGGTGACAGACAGACGGACAGCGGTGCCTCAGTAATAGGGTCCCGTTTTTACCCTTTGGGTACAGAACCCTAAATAATAAACATAAAGACATACACTGTGACAACACGAACGCCAGCGGAAAGTGTAGATCGCAACGAACGCAACCTCAAATCGGAAAATGAAAGCTATATGGATCTATTAATATCTCACGAATGACTACAATCAAGCCTCGTGACTAATATTTTTCGGGATTTAATCATAAGCTGAAGTGGGACTTGGCAGGTTACGCTAACCAAATTGGTGGGCTAGGTTAGAGTCACGGACTGGATACCACAGTATGAATGGCGGCGACGAGGTAGGCCCAGTACCTCTAGCATGAGCTACCACTAGTTTACAGTGACCGTACTCGCTAGCGACGGCGTAAATGATTTGTATGGAGAATTGTACTTCCGTAAGTGACCGCTAGAGGCGCTGTACACAATTCTCCATACAAATCATTTACGCCGTCGCTAGCGAGTACGGTCACTGTAAACTAGTGTAACTCATGGTAGAGGTACAGGAGACGTTGGCGGGACGACCTCGTGTACCGTAGAAACTGGAAGGACACCGCTCAAAATAGGGGTGAATGGCGAATATGGGGGAGGCCTTTGCCCAACAGTGGGACACTTCTCCAGGCTAACTAATAATAGTCACAAACTACTCTTAACTGCTGAAATAGGCTACTTTCCTAACTAGTCAGTCTTTTAGATTATCAAAAAATATTGGACACGTATTTTTTATTTTGTCAATTAAACAAAAAATTACGAAGATATGGCGCGTTGAAGTTTCGCGTGACGTCACTTGTTCCTACACTTTGTATGAGCGTTTTAGGAACAAGTGACGTCACGCCTCGTCACGCGGAACTTGAACGCGCCATATCTTCGTCATTTTTTGTTTAATTGTCAAAAGAAAAATTACGTGTCTTATATTTTTTGATAATGTAAAATACGGACTAATAAGAATTATTATTTTTTTACCTAGGAAACATCCCTATTACCTAGACGGTTTATTTTATGTTTTTACTATGACCCAAAATGGTAAAGGACACTGGCCTATATACGTAGTGTTGCATTTTGTTTAATCTAATATACTTACGGGATAATTTTTTATTAAGTGCACAAATTTTAATATGTGATTCAGTGTCGTTAAAATAACAAATTTGTATTTTTCGTTATAATATGAATCACTTTTTTTTTTTGTTTTTCATGGTAACTCGACCAATTATTGGATGAATTACTATGAACAACACAAATTTCAAAATTTAAAAAAAAAAATCTTGAACGGATAATCGTGATCTATTAACAATACTGAATCACGTAGCAAAATTTGTGCACTGATTAAAAAATAACCCTGTATAAAATTCTCGTGTCGCGGTGTTTGTTACCAAACTCCTCCGAAATGGCTCGACCGATTCTCATGAAATTTTGTGTGCATATCGGGTAGGTCTGAGAATCGGTCAACATCTATTTTTCAAACCCCTATTATTCTTCGCAGACGGAGTCGCGGGCAACAGCTAGTTTTGTTTTATTTTTCTGAGTCTCAACTTGTTGGTCTCACTTTGGTTTCTTGTGGTTATTTTGTTTGATGTTGATGGCTTGCTGGTCCCAAAGGAAGATCAGCGCTGTTCGCAAGATTGGCAATCTTTTTGCCATTGGGGCCATTTTGTGACACAAGCATATTATTTTTTCATTGTGTTATTTTTAATTTTATTTTTTTATTATTTTATTAATTAAGTAGCTCGCGATTAAGTACCAAAAAATATTAGTTATGTTATGAGCAAGTATCGCAATAGTTTATATACCTACCTACAAGATACTTAGCGGACATTACGATCTACAGGAGTTCCATAACTTGTTCAGGCTGAATAACAACACTCACCTGCCAGGCCACCAATTTAAGCTATCTACTGAACGATCTCACAATAATCATCGGAGTCATTTCTTGTGTAACAGAGTGGTCAAGACATGGAACAAACTACCAGAATATGTAGTCTCAGCACTGAATGAAAACCGGGCAAGAGCATGTCAGACAAGGCCAGGATAGGGTTCCGCAGCCATTACGACGTGTACCTACTGTCTGTATTCAACAATATTATTATTCTAAGGATTTCGATTTTTACGGAATTTCGCAAGTAGATATATTTTGTAGGTCAGACAAAATAGATATGATAATATATAATATAATAATAATAAATAGATATAATAATATATAATAGACAGAGTAGATATATTTTGTAGGTCAGTAGATATATTTTGTAAGCAAACTTAGCCGTTATAGTTTTCCTTGTTAATTTGAGATATTTCCTCCCATCCTGATTTTTTTTTTAAATTTATACCAACAGTTTAGCTTTTAGAGGGGGGGGGGGACGCTCGATTTTAACAAAAAAAATCACTTTAAACTTTATATTATATATTGCGCAAACGAATCACTGTATCGAAAAATCATCACAATCCCGCAATGATTTTAAAAGACCTGTCCAACGTTATAAAGTTAGACGAGAAAAAAAATCACCCCCACTTTACGTCTATAAGAGGTACCCTAAAATATTTTTTTTTACATATTATTTTATCACTTTCTCGGGGTCTTTGCTATATATATCCATGCAAAATTACTGCTTTCTAGCACTAATAGCCACAGCGCTAAACCGCGGACAGACAGACAGACAGACGGACGGGCGGACAGACTGACATGACGAAACTATAAGGGTTCCGTATTGCCATTTTGGCTCCAGAACCCTAATAACCGACTAGACCAACACATTAGCAGTAGGTACCGACAATGAATACCTGACCAAGGAACAGCTAGATACAGGCACCTATCTGTTGCCCCCAACTGCCTGCCTGATGATATAAATAATAATCTTCTTCTTCTTCTTCTTTTTCAGGCTTTTTCTATCCAATGCTGGATGTAACCCTCTCCTAATCTCCTCCACTTCCACGAAGTGGAGGAAATAATAATAATAAAGTATAAATAAAATAAATAAAATAAATATCATGGGACAATTCACACCAATTGACCTAGTCCCAAAGTAAGCTTAGCAAAGCTTGTGTTATGGGTACTAAGCAACGGATAAACATACTTATATAGATAAATAAATACTTAAATACATAGAAAACATCCATAACTCAGGAACAAATATTCGTGCTCATCACACAAATAAATGCCCTTACCGGGATTTGAACCCAGGACCTCTTGCTTCGTAGGCAGGCTCACTACCAACTAGGCTAAAGCGGTCGTTAAAGTATAAAACATGAAATCATGCCTTGGTCACCTTATCATTGCCACTTTTCTGCACTTTTACAAGTTGGTCACCTAGCACGTTCAAGACGTGGTACTATCAAAAAGCCTGCAGCTGCCTGAATTATAGATTAACCTATGACGTGTAAGACTAAATGGAACAAAGACAATACGTTGGCAAGACTGATAGTCAGAGAGCTGGCTTCAATTTTTGGGTAGGTATTTGAGGCAAGCTGAAAACTTGTCTCATACCTCTCCTATTATACCCCAACACGAAATCACAGACCTGGCTGACGGGTAGCGGGGCTAAATCTACCCTCATTTTTTTTTAATTGTCCATCCAAAATGTTCTGTTTTATTAGAAATATTTATTTTTAATTATAAATAATCTTTTAAATTTTCAGCGTAACCTCGAAAACATTTGTTTTTAATTTTTGCAAAATAGTTGTCAAGCATCTGACAAAGTTTAAGTCCCGACTAAATGATCTGGCTTATTTATTTTCTCATTATTTAAATGTCAAATTTTAAAGTATAAAAATTTCGAAATGCCTCAATGACATTTTCTTAAAAAAAATTGTATTTGTAACAGTATGAGGGTTAATTTAGCCCCCGCCCCGCCACCTGTCAGCCAGGTCTGTGGTTCTGTGCTTGGGTTATCATAGGGGAAGCATTAGACAAGGTTTCAGCTTGCCTCAAATACCTACCCAAAAATTGGTGCCAGCTCTCAGGCTATCACTTTGATAACATTATTATGTATATAACTCTATTGAAATACAGTTTGGATTCACACAACAAATGTGTGTTAATAAGTTGTCATGATTGTTGTGGTTTTGTGTGTTTTTGTGATTCAAGGATTGCTAATTGAGGTGAGTAGCTGGATGTTTAGAATAAAGAATACCTAAAACTACCGTTACAAGTAAAGCGCGCTATGAGTATGCTTCATATTAGCATGCTTATGAACTGTTTACATTTGCTAGTAATAAGCATGCAAGTTTTAAGTATGCTCCTAAGCATGCTCAAAGCAAACACTCTACACATGCCATCATTTGATAGCGTGGTCTCTGCCAGTTCAAACAAAACCATGGAAAATCAAACAGCCATCTGCAAGGAGCTGAATAAAATTATCGTTTTGCTGGCGACGCAATGCATCCAAAAACTTCTCTCAGCTAGAAGGAGGTAAAAATGAATAGAAAGAGCATATTGCAAACCAGATCGATACTAACATGCTCTTTAAGCAAACGCGTTCACACTTGTTATTACCTCTCCCCCTTCCACCCCCGCATCTACTAGCATGCTTGAAGATAGCAGGGCCTGCTATCCAGCATGCCACTTAATAGCATGCTTAAAGTAGCATGTCCTATACACACAATACATGCTAGTAATGAGCATTGTATAACAGTAGCTTAAACCAGAATTAAAACGTATACGATATTGTTAGTCTCAACAATAACACTATGGGGTCTATTATTAATGAACAGGTAAATTTTGTATCTTCCCCTTTACTGCGGCTTGGGTCTAATTTGAACAGTTAGTATTAATAAAATATGCCTTATTAAATAAATACAACAATTTAAGGTAGTTTTATATGACAATAAAAAATAATTTTTGTGGGGTAGTTTAGGAAAATAAAAATAAAGTGGGTACTTGAGAAGTTACAGTGACATTTGTTTTGGTTTGTCAGTTTAACATTTGGTGGTTTAGCATACGGTTGTGGTGCTCTGAGGATGAGCTCTGGTTGAGTTCGAAACGCGTCAGTGTAGTTTGGTGGTGGTGATGGTTGGGTTTGTGTGATTTGTGTGTGTGTCGTACAGTGTGGAGGTGGAGGAACTGCATGAACACACATTTCTTGCATATACGTAACTATCGAAAGGTCGCGGGTGAGCAAAGTAATTGTTTTAGTTCAACAATAACGATTAAGTCAACAGAGGCCGTATTGTCTAACGCTCGGGCGGTTGCCTTCGCTTTCACCATCTCTATCTGTCACCATCTCATACCGTTTGACAGAAAGAAATAGTGAATGCGAAAGCAAGCGTCAGCGCGTTAGACAAAAAACCTGCTGGACTGCTTTTAAAATAATAAGCATGCGGTAGCTAGTTGCGCTACACTACGAAGAGGTCTCTAGACTATTTATTTCAAAGTCAAAGTCAAAATCCCCTCAGCTGCTTTTTTGAATTTACCTACCGTCATTTATTGACAATTGATTTCAAACAATGTCATTATTGTTTTAAGGATTAAATTTGATTGAAACAAATAAACAAACTGGCAACTGAACTACTTCTGATTTTAAACAGACGTGTTTCGAAATGGTAGAGGCCTATAATTCTTAACATTACAGTAACCTATGTAAATTTTACAGTAAAAATGATTTACTGTTTTTGTTGAATATCTTAGCAACCGATTGGAATACTGAAGGTATTGATATATGAAATAAAAGCTAATTTTGTATGTAATGTTATATAAACATTAATACTTAAAAATGTGCATTTAGCATTAGGCAATTAAAGAAAATTAATTTTACAGATAATAAGTTGAATTTAATTTCCAGTAATAGTAACTAACCGGATTATTGTGGTGAAAATGCTAAAATTGTGGATTAGTAACAGTATACTGCTGACTTTTATAACGTTTTTTTTCGTTTGAAGAGTTATACGTACTCTTAACATATAAAAGAAGAAACTGACTGACTGACTGACTGACTGACTGACTGACTGACTGACTGACTGACTGACTGACTGACTGACTGACTGACTGATTGACTGACATATCAACGCACAGCCCAAACCACTGGGCCCAGAGATTCCAAATTTGGCATGTAGGTTCCTTATAAGGTCTAGGGGTGCACTAAGAAAGGATTTTTCAAAATTCACTCCCTAAGGGGGTAAAAAGGGGGTTCAAAGTTTGTATGGGGAAACAAGATTAGTTCGACTATTTTATTCGAAACTTCACAGAAATACTCCTAATGAGAAATAAGTAAACACGTGTTTCAGGTTTTTTGAGAATTCAACCCCTAAAAGGGGGGGAAAGGGGTAACAAAGTCTGAAAATCAACATGGGTGTTGTTTCTATGGTTTATCGGGTCGCTGGTTATGAAAACAACAACGGTTTTAAAATCCGATGTGGCATACGTAAAATACCATCTCCCTGGATGGTGTGCGATGGGGTTGAAATGTCTAAATATCAATATCGGTGTCGTTTTTAATGTTTTGCCCAAACCACTGGACCTAGAAATTTGAAATTTTGCACATAGATACCTTATACAATGTAGATATCCACTAAGGAAGGATTTTTGGGAATTCCCACGGGAACGGGAAAAAACGGGATTTATTTATTGGATTCCGAGTGACCCTATCTCAGTAACTATAATAACTAGACTCAACAACAAGTAGGTATTACATTAGTTAAAACATTAATTTCAGGATTTTTCAAAATTCTCACGGGATAAGGAAAAAACGGGATTTATATATTCAGTTCAACGCAATCCTATGAACTATTATTACTAGACTCTTCATATTTGGCATAGAAGTAGGTAATTATAATAGTAAAATTTTTAAGGATTTTCGGAAACTCCCACGGGATAAGGAAAAAACGGGATTATTCGTTTTAATGGTCGTAGAAAGCTGAAATTCGGCATGTAGGATTGTAGGTTGCTTCGGGAGTGCATCAGAGGAGCATTGAGAGAGAACTTTCTGAAATTCCCACGGGAACGTAAAAAAACGGGATTTTTCGTTTTACTGGTCGTAGAAAGCTGAAATTAGGCAAGTGGGTTCCTTGGGGAGTGTAGGGGAGCATTAATAAAGCATTTCCCGAAATTCTTACTGGAACGAGAAAAAACGGGATTTTGCGTTTTACTGGCTGTAGAAAGGTAAAATTTCAAAATTCAAAAGTTTATACTGTAAATAGGCCACAAAAGGCTCTTTAACTGACTTCAAAAAAGGAGGAGGTTATGCATTCCACTGTATGTATTTTTTTATGTAGGTATGTTCACCGATTTTGCGGTCAATTGTGGACCGATTTTAAAAATATTTTTTTTATACGAAAGAATATAATATACTCCTGATGGTACCATTGTCACCAAATCAGGATCTGATGACGGGATCTCAGGGAAATCGAGGGCAACCTTCAAATTTTGTAGGCATGCATTACGTTTTTCATATATTTTCTCAAGCTATTTAAGTGTTTGCGTCTGGTAGACATCATCTCATGTTGATGAGCTGATGATGGAAGGTAAAACTCCTTAACGGTTAGGAGTTGAGGATATTTTTTAAAATATTATAGGTACAGTCGACTACAAAAAAATCGATACGGCCAAAGTTACAAAAATATGTATACACGACCTTAATGTTAAGTCAATAAAGGTGTGTATACATATCTTTGTAACTTTGGCGGTATCGATCTTTTTGTAGTCGACTGTACGTATAGAGCGATAGTTGTATTTTTGCAGGTTATCCAAGTGAGCTGATGATGGAAGGTTAAACTCCTTAACGGTTAGGAGTTATAGGAAGTTTCTTTAAATATCATATGCATTTAGTTGTATTCTTTCTGGTTATACAGATTTTTAGTGCTCGCTTCCGAATTAGTGAAAAACATTGTATACAAAGAAATACTGTAAAGGATCGTATCTACCTGAATTTTAGTCGTGCTTGCTTGCACGCTTACTTGCACGCTTTCTTGCACGCTTGCTTGCTTGCGTGGATGCATGTTTGCTTGCATATTGCTTGCATGCTTGCTTGCATGCTTGCATGCTTTCTTGCTTGCCTGTATGCTTGCTTGCCTGTATGCTTGCTTGCTTGATATCTTGGTACACGCGAGCGAAGCCCCGGGCAAAAGCTAGTATGTCATAACAAAGGTTTTTATAGTAATTTAAAATTAGCAAAATAACTGCATTGTGCCCATGGCATTGTTGTTCTCGGGGAAATAATTAAGTATAACATATTTTCAGTAACCGTTCAATAGTGAATAACGTTGAAATAATAAAATTAAATGATATTTACAACTAATCATTCGCCTATAAAACTTTGTTAGGCACTATTGCCGTATAAAGTTTATTAAAAGAATGACAGTATTATCGCTTGCCAAAAAATTGCCAAAACTTATTTACGACAATAAACCGGTAACAGCATAATCCCAAATATCAAAATAATAAAAGCATGTGTATTGGTGTGTAGCGACACTTTTGTCGTGGTATTTGACTTTGCAGATTTCCGTACAATAAACCCGTCATTCTCAATATCTTCGTAAGTTGCATTAAAAAAAAAATTGAAAAAAATATATATGATGTATTCCAACCTGTAGATTCAGAATTTAGCATAACAATAAAAAGTCCATAACATGAGATTACCGACTTATTGCTCGGGGGCGTCGTTTTTATAATGCGTCAATTACGACAAATATTATATTTATAATATATGAGCAAACTTCAATCACTTTTTTCCGATTTGTCGCAAATCGGATTTTTAAAGATGTCGGTTTTATTCTCCAATTTAATGATCCAATCTAAAATGACTCCTTCCATGAATTCCTAGGGTTTTCCAGCGGGAGAATACGACAGTAGCGATGGAGAAACTACATCAGATAGTGTGGACTTGGTAGAACCTGTCTTAGCCAGAAGTATTACTGAAAACGATGATACTGTTCTTTCATCAGAACCTGTCCCTTTCGCAGGGAGCAACGAGAGTAAGTATTAATTCAATGTATTAAATTTCCACAATCTGTACTCATTGTTAAAAGTACACCTGGGACTTGATCAGGATTTAAAATAAATATGTTTTAAAATTAAGCTTGTATATTGGAGTTTGCCAGCGATCAATTGGTTAGCACACGTGCTGCGTATAACCGGGAAACGTGGGTTCGAATCCCATCTGGAGCAATAGAACAAATTTTCATTAAAAAATACCAAAATGTATATTTGGAGTAGTTAGTAGGTATGTTGTGTTAGTAACTTATAACTTGAATAGTACATATTGTGCAGCAAGGGGATTACTAACGAGAGTCTATTAATGACTCGTGTTTGTAATTCCCGTACTGCTCGTGATACACACAATGATTTTCATCACATTGCGAGGGAAAAAATCAAATATAAAATCTCTTAAACACTTAAATTGAATAAAATAATGTCTACCCGCCAATACAGATTGCCACTTTTTTCGAGTCATCTACCATAGATAATGTAAACTGTGTATATTAGTCACAGAATAAGTAATAGTACTAACGTACAGAAGGATCACTCTCGAACAAAAGTCAACTTTAGGTATAAAAACTTGTCTATTCTTACTGCTTGCATGCGAAATTGAAACTTATCGTGTGATCCGAGCGTTCATATTCCGTTGGGCACCGCTAATCCGAAACCAAGGGCACAGGGTTCCGACTCGCCGATGTTTGGTAGGTATAAAAATCAAGAAAGATAACACTGTGTATTAATTCAGTAAACCACCTTTAGTAAGTAAGTAAATAAAATATAAATAAAAATAAATATCACGGGACAATTCACACCAATTGACCTAGTCCCAAAGTAAGCTAAGTAAAGCTTGTGTTATGGGTACTAGGCAACGGATAAACATACTTATATGTATAGATATATACATATTAAACACCCAAGACCCGAGAACAAACATTCGTATTTTTCATACAAATATCTGCCCCTTATATATATATAAGTAAGTTATTTATAAGATCGTCGATCGTTTAGAAGTCATTGTTTGTTGCAAAAATCACAAAAAAAAAGATTCTTAATTACGCGCGACGCGGCTAGCGTGCGAACTGAAGGCCAATTGACAACCTACTGCCATACTCCGCCCGGGCGGAGCGCCGGCCGAACATACCTAAACTGCGGAGTGAACCCCCCCTGGTTTAGTTTAGAATTCGAATGAACATACGGCCAGATTCTGCCAACATGTTAAAAATTACTTACTACAATTATTGTAAAACTATTTGATATAAATTTTAAATATAAAAATAACGAAGTTTCATGAAGCGTAGATAAGTTTTGTAATTGTAAAATTGGGTTATAGCTAAGTTTTAAAGATATAAATAAAACGTTGGCTGACTTGAAACCTCCTTAGTCTGAAATGACATACCTACTTATTTGCAAATTTTAATACTAAAGTTAGAACTCCCTTGGGATGAAAAACTGTACGTAAATCCATAACTCCTTTAAGAACAAATTAGGCCTTTGTCATTTAGTATACAGGCATGGAATAACACCATTGACGAGCAAGTGTGATGAAAACACTTTTATTAACTGCTTAAAGTGTAATAAAAATGATAAATTTCCAGATTTACAAGAAGATATTTATGAATCTTCTGCAGTTTCTTCAAAAAATAATGCAACTGGAAGTATTGATTTGACAGAGACTGCTACCATTAAACCAGTTGTAGTCGACACTATCCTAACAGAAGTAGAAGCCAAAGTAAATCAAACGCTTGCAAAAGTCGATAAAGTCGTTGAATCAACATTGGCAAAAGTAGATGAAGAAATCAAGAAACCGTTTCTCTCAAATGCCAATGTCACGAACAAAATAGATTCAGTAATACACGATTTAATGGAATTAAGATCAAAACCGGCATCTGAATTACTTTTCATTAAAGATACAATTGAATCAGAACTGGACGTGATACACAATCAAATAAGATCTGTTATTTTAGAAAGTAAAATTGTAGAAAAAACTGCTTTGAATGCTACAGAGCTATCGGATGCTCTAGTCATTACCCGATCAGAAAAAGAAAGCGCACAAAATATGGAAAAAACAGAACCTTTGGTTAAATCAGAAACAGAAAAAGATGAACTTTTGCTGGTCGGAGAAGAAGAAATTAAAACACAACTTGCTCAAATAAACGATTTTACAGAAACTGAAATAGAAAAAATAAATGCATTTGTAGAATCAGAATTGGCATTAACAGAAGCTCTTATACAATCTGAAGTAGATAAAATGAATTCATTTTTAAAGTCCAAAACTGATTTAGTGGAGTCAGAAATGACTGATTTGGAATCAATTTTAGAGTCAGAACTAGCAATAGAAGTGCCAATAGGTGTTGCTCTAATAAAAGATTTTATAGAAACTGAAATAGAAAAAATAAATGCATTTGTAGAATCAGAATTGGCACTAACAGAAGCTCTTATACAGTCTGAAGTAGACAAAATGAATTCATTTGTAAAGTCCAAAACTGATTTAGTGGAGTCAGAAATGACTGATTTGGAATCAATTTTAGAGTCAGAACTAGCAATAGAAGTGCCAATAGGTGTTGCTCAAATAAACGATTTTATAGAAACTGAAATAGAAAAAATAAATGCATTTCTAGAATCAGAATTGGCATTAACAGAAGCTCTTATACAGTCTGAAGTAGACAAAATTAATTCATTTGTTAAGTCCAAAACTGATTTAGTGGAGTCAGAAATGACTGATTTGGAATCAATTTTAGAGTCAAAACTACAGCAACAGGTACAGCAACTAACAACAGGTGTTGCAGAATTTAGTGGCTTTGTTCCTGCATCAAGAAGGGCTCTGATATTTGGAAGTACTGGATGTACGTATGAGGCAACATTTTTCAATTTCATGTAATTCTATTTTGATCATAATCATTTATTTGCATAAGTATAAACATGGTGTGTTTTGATAACATGAAATACATGTATATTATATTATATATTTATATTGTTTACTTAATCGATTTCATTAACAGTCATTATAGCCTACCATTTCGTCTATTTACAATAAAAGAAACCGAATAGCTTACCAAGGGAGAATATTTTTGCTGCATGTAACTTGGCATCTCGCTTTTGAGCCATGTTTATAAGCTGTTCTCCAGGGTCATTACAAATCGTCTTTAGCGCAGGTTTGATGACTTCCAGCCTCCCAACAAGCCGGGTTCCAAAAAGGCTATAGTACCGTAGACCACATACATACGCTGTGGCAAGTTACACAGAAGACCGAAGAGTATAACTTGACGCAATGTCTAGCATTTGTGGACTACGAGAAAGCCTTTGATTCGGTCGAAACATGGGAGGTGCTCGAGTCTCTCCAGCGGTGCCATATTGACCAGTGTTGAAGTGTTTTTACAAAAATGCCACTATGTCGGTTCGAGTGCAGGAACAGAGTTATATCTCCGTGAGACAGGGGGATGTTATATCTCCGAAACTGTTTACTGCCTCTCTGGAAGACGCCTTCAAGCTCCTGGAATGGAAAGGACTAGGCATCAATGTCAACGGCGAATACCTCACTCACCTTCGGTTTGCCGACGATATCGTGGTCATGGCAAAATCGATGTTGGAACTCAAATCGATCGATCGAGTCTCTCAACGGGTAGGACTCAGAATGTGGACAAGACGAAAGTTATTTCTAATGTCCATGTGGTCCCTGCCCCATTGTGGTCGAGGACATTGTGGTTGTTGACGCATATGTATACCTAGGACAAACCGTCCAACTAGGTAGGTTCAACTTTGACAAAGAGGTCAATCGGCGAATCCAACTCGGATGGGCAGCGTTCGAGAAGCTCAGCAACATCTTTTCGTCCAAAATACCTCAGTGCCTCAAAACAAAAGTCTTTAATCAGTGTGTGTTGCCAGTGATGACATATAGATCCGAGACGTGGTGCTTCACTATGGGCCTGATGAATAGGCTCAGAGTCGCTCAACGAGCTATTGGAGAGGGCTATGCTCGGAGTTTCTCTACGGGATTGAATCAGAAACGAGGAGATCCGTAGAAGAACTGAGGTTACCGACATAGCCAAACGGATTAGCTCGTTTAAATGAAAATGGGCAGGCCATATAGCATAGCACGCAGAACAGATGGCCGTTGGGGCCAAAAGTTCTGGAATGGAGACCACGGACTGGCAAGCGCAGCGTGGGATGCCCACCAACGAGATGGACGGACGATTTGGTAAACGCAGGTTCAGGGTGGATGCAAATCACTTCCAATCGTAATGATTGGGCATCAATGAGGGAGGCCTATGTCCAGCAGTGGACGTCCTACGGCTGAAATGATGATGATGATGATAATGTAACTTGTATCTAGATATTCCACGCATAACAAAGAACTTATTGTGGAAATGTTCCGCCCAGGTATGGTTTTCGGTTTCCTTGACTGGGTGTCTTACTGCTTCATTGCTTTCATTTTAACAACAGATAATAAACAACTTACTAAAATATAAAAATTGTGAAATGTGTTTGTGTTTTTTTTTTGTAATGAACTAAAACAATTACTTTGCTCACCCGCGACCTTACAATAGTTACGTTTATGCAAGAAATGTGCGTTCATGCAGTTCCTCCACCTCCACACTGTACGAACACACACAAATCACATAAACCCAACCATCACCACCACCAAGCTACACTGACGCGTTTCGAACTCAACCAGAAGTAATTGTTTTAGTTCATTAATATGGACCTCCGCAAAGTAACGCCTGATTCAATAATTTTTTTTTTTGTGTTTAGTTTTTAAATGGGTGCCACTGAAAAACAGCGTTGCGGCTTGCCACAACATTATGCTGAGTGGGGCCCAATTTATACTATTCGATGATTTTTATTTGTATCTTTTCCTGTCAACTGTATTTCCTGTGTATCGAATATGTGTAAATAAACATCTCTCTCTCTCTCTCTCAAATACGTTGTGTTACTTTCTTGTTGTCGTTTAAATGTTTCAGATAGCCCGATTGTACCAGTGTTAGAAGAAAATACAGAAAAAACTGTAATGGAAGAAGTAACACAAAAAGCTGAAGTACCAGTTGCTGATGAAGTAATATTCACTGGAACTGTACCAGTTTCTGGTAGAACTTTGATATTTGGAAGTACTGGATGTAAGTGTATAATTATTATGATATATGTAATTTCTAAATCGGGGCAACCAACAGAAATAAAATCTTTTCTCTAAATGGGTTAAACCTTGGCTAAGCGTCGTACAGGAGTTAAATGGTATCACTTCATTTCCCATAGATTAATATGTCATATTAGGGTTCCGTACCCAAAGGATAAAAACGGAACCCTATTACTGAGACTTCGCTGTCCGTCCGTTCATCCGTCCGTTTTTCTCAAAAAACGCGCCGGTCAGCAAAGTAAAATTGTTTCAGTTAATGGAACCCTCCGCAAAATAATGCCTAATTCAATAAATTATACAAGTATAATTTAAAAAAGACTATGAGTTATGATAAATGAAAATTATGGAAAACATTACATTATGGCCTGAGATCGGACGGATTAGCGTCATTGCTCGCAATAATGTGGACATGACTTCAAAATTAATTAAATAATTAATCATTCAATTAATTTCATACCTGAGATTTAATTTTGATTCCTACTCTATAGATAGCACAAAGATTTCTTACAATGTAGATTTATTGAATAAAATAATCAGTATTTTTCCCAAATTAATATTTATATTAGATGAAAAAAATTTTTTTTTTCGGAAAAGTAAAGCCACGGAGTATTCATAGATTGTACATGTTAACTAGAAAACTTCTTCACTATAAAAAAAATTAGGAAAACGACAACAACTGACACTTTTATTAGCAATTTCTTAATAATTGCTAATTGCTTGCATGTGTAAATTGTTATCTCCGCGAATTGAAATCTAATTTCAAGAAATAATTAATTTTAGAGGCATGCCCATATTATTGCGAGCATTGACGCCGATCCGTCCGATCTTTGATTATGTATGACACATGAAATTCAGGCAAACCACGGGAGAACCCATGCATGTGTAATATGCACTTATTCCCGTTCAATGCAAATAAATTATTTCATTTCATTTCCTGTGGATTGTTTGGCAACGCTATTGTGTAATTAGGTCTAACGTGCCTGACCTAGTCAGCCAAAAGTAAAAGGTTCAAATCACGGTCAGAGTACCCAAACTTTTCCTTTAATTTTTTTTTCAGTTTTGCACCCTAATCTCGCTCCATTAAAAACACATTCAAAGAAGACTGCAGAGAGGCCAAATACGATTCCAATATTAATAGAGTCCGGTCCATTGACCTCAGAGAGTACCGAATGTAAGTATGAATAATAATTTATAGTAAAAGGAAATCAGCTCTTTTACTAAATGTGCTTATATTGACATTCCAAACTACATATCTCTGTACCAAATTCCAAATAAATTCGACCATTAAAAGTGGATAAATTCGACTTGAAATGTAAAATATAAACTACTACTGCTTATTTTAAAGATTATCATCTAGCATGGAAGTCGCTTTTAATTTATCTTTGTAAATCAATTTGCCAAGTTTTTGGAAAGGGAGAGGTATAAACATATGTACAAGGTAAACACTCTTGTCGATATAAGTTTATACTACAACGAAACTGTCAATCAAATGCAAAACATATAAAGCTAAACCCTAACAGATATATCTTATTATATCTTTATTTCTTTAGCTAAAAAAAGCATAAGAAGAGAAAAGAAAAGCATCCACCAAATAATAACAATCCTGTTCTAGACACTCCAATTTCTGATGCAATAGAACCTATTCCAGAAACAAAAGTGGTACTTGATGAAGGAAGTCTCCTGGAACCAATTATGTTCAGAGAGGATAATTCTGAGACAGTATCTGTGATTGGAAAGGCTGCTTTCATCGGAGTGGTGCCAGCTTTGGGTAGTGTGAAGATTGTTGGAAGCGGAGGGTGTAAGTAACAATGTCTATTGGCATTAATCATTTCAAAAAGGACTCAAATGTCTATATGTTTTATAGAGTGGCGAAAGGAATAGTTGCTGCGTGTCACAGTAACATGGTAAATGTTGATTAATTTGATGATGATTTTAAACTTTTAGTGATCCACTATTTCCTATAGATTCCCCGAAAGTAAGTAGGTAATGCTAATGCAATAACAGAAAGTCAAACGTCACACAACAGTGATAGAAATCAGTTGCCTTCGGGGAAGATGAAGCGCTAAACATTCCAAGAGCAGGTAAATATATGATTGACATCAACTAACCATCATGTGAAATAATGACGTTCCGTTATAAACAAATGTTGGCGTCCGGATGAGTGTTCGGAGAGATCGTAGGATGTTGTGAGTGTTGTGTGTCGGTGTGATGGAGTGCCGTTAAAAATTCTTGATCTATTGCGGGTAGTTCGGGATGCGGGTGCTGATTCTAATCGGGATCAAGTGCGGGTAGTTCGAAAGACTCGTGCGAGCAAATCAAGTTGACACCCTACACTTCAGTTAACTCGTGACCAAGGCTGCTGCAATGTGGCCGAAACGTAAATAAAATAAATATTAAATGCGTGATAAGTCCCGTTTAGTATAGTAATTATGAGTGAAAATCACGAAAGTTTAAAACAGTGCAAAGACACACCATTTTTATTAATCGTGTTATCTTTTTGTAATAATATTGATGTGTTTTGTGTTGTTGTAAAGTGTATTATCTTTCTTTCTTTGAAATTAAAGAAGCATTTAGTCATTATGGGCCAAAAGTTGGCCAGGCACCTCACATACCGGTTTATATGGTCCATAGACCATCGATATAGAATACCCAAGATGCACCATCACCGAAAAACCCAATTCGCAAAAGTGTCCCATCGCTAAGTTACAAGTGTGTCCGTCACATAATGCACTTAAGAAAATTTCAGTTTTGCTCGTATTTTGTATAGAACGTCGTTTTTTTCCTCGCATTCAAAATGAAAAGTAGATTGTGTAACGCAAGACTAAACGACCATAATGACAACTCGAACTATAGCCACCCTCGCTCTGCTCGGGTGGCTAAATATCTCGTGTCATTATGTCTTGTGTTAGTCCCTTGTTGTACAATCTACTATTATTCTTTTCAGGCCACCCAATGCAGCCAACAGCTGAAACTCCTGACGGTAAAAAGTATCTGTGGATCGCTAATCGACCATCTCCCAATGGTGACGACATTTCTAATTACAATATTTTAATAGGTATATCGTAATAGGCTAGGTTCCTAAAAATATATATTAGTCCGTCAGTAAGCTTATCAAAAATATTGGACACTTATTTTTTTCTTTCGTTAAAGATATTATTATGAAGATATTTATTATTCTCTTCTTGTAATCTTCTAATATATGAAAATCTCATGTCATGGTATTTGTTATCGAACTCCTCCGAAACGGCTTGACCGATTTTTATGAATTTCTTTATGTATAGTGGGTAGATCTGAGAATAGGTCGTAGCTATTTTTTCATATCCCTATTCTTCGCAGACGAAGTCGCGGGCAACGGATATTCTGATATATAAAAATGTCGTGTCACAGTGTTTGTTAACGAACTCCTCCATAACGGCTTAACCAATTTTTCTGATTTTTTTGTCTATATTTGGTGGGTCTGAGAATAGCTTCGCAGCTGATGGAGTCGCGGCCAACAGCTTAGAATTTATATATGTATGTATTTTTTTTATTTTCAGCGCCTCCACCAGTTTCACGAAAACCAGAGACGACCAGCAAATCCGACTTTCCAACGGTTTCCACATTTACACCGGAATTTCCAGAGACCGTCATTATGGATTCAACGAAGAATTACGAGAGGCTTATCAAAGACTACGAAGCATTGAGTGATCAGAAAATTGATCAAGAGAGTGATCTAAAAGAAGTTGGCGAGGTGTTTTTCGAAGGCAAGGCGCCTGCCCTTGGATCTGTTTCTCTATAACACGACATAGTGTTCGTTAAAAAAAAAATAGATGTGCATTTACGCTGTTGTATTTGGGGCATTATAATGCGTAACGACAAGTATGATCTGCTTCAACTTATTATCCGAGGGAAGATACAAAGTCGCACATCACCTAGCAGAAGGCGTAACTCCTGGCTAAGAAACCTTAGAGACTGGTTCGGGATGAGTACCAGATCACTCTTTCGGGCGGCAGTCTCTATAATAAAAATAGCTCTAATGATCGCCGTCCTCCGTTAGGAGAGGGCACTACAAGAAGAAGTAGATTAAGCGTTTCAACCGCCTCATTCATATGGTCACATTTTTTAAGAAATGGCAGTAGATTCTGATACAGTTTCCAGTTATATACAAACCGAAAACTGCATCAAAATCTATAGCCGTTTCTTAAATAAAAAATGCGACCAGATAAATGGGTATCCTACTATCTCACCTCATTCGTTTTTCGTTTAATTCTTATTTCGTCTCATTCTGTATCCATCTTCGTCTTGTTCGCTATCCGTCACTATCTTTTTTGGCCAGATTTTGCAACTTGTCTATCTCTTAATACGTCTTAATATATATATCAGTATGTAATGATATGAATGACATGTATAAAATAACTATGTTTGAGGGGTTTGGGTGGTTGATTAGATGTAGACAAACTTTAGTTTCCAAATTTGGCACATTCAAAGGTTCAAAACATTTTTATTAATCTATCATTGTAATACAAACTAGACTAACGTTTTTGAATACAGAAATGTAAATGTTTGGATAGTTTTTGATGAGTGAATTACAGTATTTAAGACATCATTTGACATCGTTTTTGTTTGCATTTGGTTAGTTGCCCGGGCCTTCCAAGTATAAACACCTACAGTATAATATCTATCATATGCTGTATTTACTTATTATAAGGCTACTTAAATCTAGGTTATAAATGTACTGTCTGGTTCGCCGGTATGTGTATCGCCGGCCTTTCATGGGTGTCTGTACATGGACCTTATGTTACCATAATAGGGTCTATGTATAGATATTTGTGGGATGAAGGCGGTGCGGGTATTGGTGAACTTGACAGTACGGTCAGCGTCATGAAGGAGTGGGCGCCTTGGTACCTCGTCGCTTTCAGTCGTTATACATGATATTAAGGTGGCGGGGTGCAGAGGTGGTTGCTTGTTTGTGGCGCTGTCCATACTAGTACTAGTAATAGTAATAGTTTTATTTTATTTCGTTTATTTCCTTAGTTATAATAATCTTAAATATTTAAAGATTGTAACTAAGTATGAGAAAATTGTTACAAATATTAATTGCAATAAACAGATTAAATTTTTAATTTTAATTTTTTTTTTCTTATTCGTGTTTCGTCACGGTCTTCCTTGGACTCATTTGTCGTTCAACCCTTTCGTTTTTTGTCTCACTTCCTTATTCGCCAAAATTATTTCGATACTTTTAGTGCTATGTGACTTAAGATAGCCTGCGAATGATACTAAAAACGAGGGAGACAAACAAAGAATAAGTCCAAGGAAGACCGAGACAAAAAACGATTAAGAATTATTTAGAGAGAGACAATTTACAGAATTTGACCAAATAAGATAATGACGGAGAGTGAACAAGACTTAGTGACGAATAAAGAATGATATTAAATAAGAATTACACGAAAAACGAATTGAGGCGAGATAATAGGATACCGATAAATAAGGCGGTCGAAACGCTCGAATTAATTCCCAGAAGCTGACTAAAGGCCAATAGGGCATTTATTGGAGCGTTTATTATTTATTTATTTATAATTATAAAATATCTATTATTTCATTTCATTTCATTTCAAATATCTAGCCTGGATTGATGCCCCACTGCTGGGCAATTTTATATATTTTTTTAATAATAATCATAAAATATATAAACAATTAAATAAACATGTTTTCATTCACTAAAATATCAACACAATAGATACAATAATTATTATATATCATACTAAATACAAACTGAAACATGGATGCACAGAAAAACCCAGAAAAAAAACAGCGCTGGGAATCGAACCCAGGTCCTCAGCATTCCGTGCTGCGTGCTAAACCCCTACACCACTACTGGTCGGGACTTAGACACAATTTCTTCCTATGCATCACACATCTCAGCTTGCTTAATCACTTATTGCAGCGATTATTGTTAATTATTTATAACCTTATTTAATATTTTGAAATAAATGAAGCTGTATGGTCTTTTAGCATTCTTGATACGGTCTATTTTTATATACTTACGTATACGTATGATTACTAATCATCATAGTTCGGACAGGTCATCACAAATACTGATAAGAAATAGAACAAGATTCAATAGAGTCGTAATAGTCTGCCTAAAATTATAATCATCCTAGCTGGCCTGATCTTTTTGGTGGCATCACTGAAACAGTTTTATAACAACTGGAATAAGTACAATTATTATTTACTTAAAGTTAATTGCTAAATATTTTTATAACAACGTGTCTCTATTCGCTGGACACTGAGTAGGTACAGTTCCTTCTCAGGAATGTACTACTTTTGAAAAATTATTAGATAAGAAAAAAGAAATGCAATTAATACCCACAAACAAATCAACAATAACTAGGAACATACTGTATTAGTTATTCACAATGAGTTTTGCGGTTCTGAGGTTGGTCCTCTATACCTTCAAGAGTGTTTTAAGTTCTTGTCCTCTCTTCGTTCTGCACAGAATTTTCTTCTTACCGTTCCTCCTTCTTCCTCTAAGTTCTATCATGATTCGTTTACTATGACTGCCATTCGTCTCTGGAATTCTCTTCCTTTGGCGTTAAGCCAAACTAAATCCCTTCCGATTTTTATAAACCTCCTTTAAACTCACTATTTGTCAGTAACTTAGTCTTCAATCGTCGGTCCGTCCCTGTTCTTCTGTTTACAGTTTTTCTTTAAATCTGTTTTCCTTTTCTCACATGCGGCCTTTTGACATTTTCTCATTGATATTCTGTATAAATATGTAGTACATATATGTAGTGTAGGTATAAGTATTATATTTAATGTATGTGTTTATTTATGTATGTATGTATTGTATATTTGTATTGTTTTTAATATTTGTTGGTTTATAACAACAACAATAAACAATAAACAATAATTTATTTTTCAAAAAAACAGTTGTTACAAAAAAGGCAAAGGTTGAGGCTTCTCAGTAGGTATTTACGTACCTGTGTTGGGAGGTCTCGCTCTTCCAAAAATAGTACATTGTAATAGACCACTAATCCAAAAATAGTAGTTTATTGAAGTAAAATATCCTTACTAACCTAAATTTATTCCAGCGTAATGGCGTACCACGCGCCCTCTTTATATCTCTTCATTTCTCTTGTCTGTTGTTTCCGCCACCTGCATAAACCTGTTCATATTTTTAAATGTATCCAGCATTGGTTGTCTGGAAGAGATCGCTTTTGAGCGATAAGACCGCCTATGGTCAGCCTGATTGTTTTATTGTTA
This sequence comes from Archips crataeganus, assembly GCA_947859365.1. Lineage (NCBI taxonomy): Eukaryota > Metazoa > Arthropoda > Insecta > Lepidoptera > Tortricidae > Archips > Archips crataeganus. Next base: position 3,092,993 of record OX402075.1, read on the forward strand.
TTAATTTTGTCTGTAATGTTTTGGTGATCAATAAAGAATATTTGTATTGTATTGTATTGTATTGTTGATCAAGTTGAAATACTCTTTAACTACCATGTATCTACATACAGGTGGTTCCAAAGTATTAAATCGTAAATCAGTCATTTCTCCGTTAATACGGTGGCGTTTGGTGCGAGGCTTTGTACATAGCTTAGAAATACACTAATCAATTTGCAGGCAGACCAGAGAAGCTCTTCCGAAGATCAACCTCGGATTATCCCGGAAACTTCGCGGTTATGGAAGAAGTCAGCTCCGACTACTGGTCGAGGCTCTAACTGGACATGCCTTGCTTGATTTAGGTGTTACAGACAGCCCCCTATGCAGAGCGTGCATGGAGGCAGAAGAAACGGCCTCACACATCCTGCTGGAGTGCGCTAGTGTGGCGAGATACAGGGCACTACACCTCGGGATACCGAGGTCGTTCCAGGAAGTCGTCAGCAACGTGAAGGGTCTGCTAGGCTTCCTTAAGGAGTTTGGATGGCACGAATAGTGCCTACAGCCAGTTACGCAAAATAGGCGCGTAGAAGACGTCGAGTTGCGGAAATTTGCCCGTTATTACCAATTACCAATTACCCTAATCAACACGTCCTATTCGTCTGTGTCCAAAGGGTAGACACACGTTGTATAATGAAAGACTGATTACATAAAAATGTCCAAGTCCGTCAAATAAAATACCCGAAACCACCACACGTGGTGTTGAATTTCATGACACACTGTTAACGGCGGTCGACACGCTACCGCGTCCCACTCAATTTCGGCATAAAGAATTCCAGGCATGAGATATTATCCCTTATTTTCGTCTATTAAATGTCTACAAAAACCTTGATAGCAGCAACGATGTCAGATCACGTATTTTTATTTCTGGGCGTTACATAATGGCACAGTGACATAGTTACACATATAATTTAAGGTTGATAATTATTTCGTATAAAAAAGACATTTGTTAAACGAGGGAACTCAGTTTGTCCATAATGAGACGGCTTTGGTACGTGTTGTTTTGTGTATTCTTAATCCAGGTAACATCTTTAATTTTCTAGAAATAAACAGCTAGGTACAATAAGTTAGTAAGTATCAAACAAACAGTTCCCACTTTTATACTAAAAACATGCAATGCCACAGATACAGTCAACCTATTTGGTTCCTAAATCGGCAATTACACTACTTAATTAACCTAACGTTGTATTTGTATTTGGGGGCATATAATGCGTCACGAAGTATGGTCTGCTTCAGCTTGTTATCCAGGGGAAGATACAAGGCCGCAGACCACCTGGCGCCTCTCTAAATTCCTGATTCCTTAAAATAAAAAACCCTCACCTTTCTGTTTGGAGGTAAAACACAACTAAGTAGGTATTTAATCATCTTTTCCTTTGCAGAGGGCTATTGGCCAGCCAATATGCCAGCCGGATTTGTACATATCCATGGACGATTTCTTAAGAGCTATCAACAATAGAAAGCTCAATCTCAACCAAGAGAACCCTATAGGCCAAGATGTATGTGGAAGCCAGCAAGATGTTATTAGTCAGGACACGTGTGGATCCCAAGAAAATTTAATAAACACGCAACTATTTCCCATTTCTAACCAGCGAGTTTCATACGACAATCAGATATCTTCATTCCAGCCAACCTTTGAAGTAGACCGGGTTGGATGTAGTTACCAGCAACCATCGATTTCCTTTCCGAGTCAGTCTAGTCTTTCTATTGGTTGTCAGAGCTCTGGATGTCAACCAAGCATTTCACTGAATCAACCCTGTGGATGTAGTATTCAACAACCATTAAATTCCTATTTCAGTCCGCCTTGCCTTTCAACCGGATGCCAAAGTTGTGGATGTGAACCAAGCATTTCACTGAATCAACCTTGTGGTTGTAGCATTCAAGAACCATCAATTTCCCTTCCCAGCCCACGTAGCTTTTCTATTGGTAGCCAGAGCTCTGGATGTCAACCGAGTATCTCCCTTGGTGGTTCACAGTCAGGATGTGGAAACCAGCCTAGCACCTCACTTGACAACTTGTGCGGATACCAACCAAGCTTATCAGTGAACCAGAAACCCTCTCTTTCTTTTGTTTCTCAGCCGACTATTTCACTACCAAATCAACCTTGTGGTAGCCAGCAATCCATTTCTGCCAGTATACCTAGTTTAAGTCTACAATGTGGATCTAGCAACCAGCTTTCTGTACAGCCTACGTTGTCATTTAACGGTTTATCATCTCAATCATGCCAGATAGGAGCTAATTCTCAGCAAGCATCTTCAAACCAATGTAGCTCTAAGACCCAGTCCCGAAACACTAATGTAGCTAATGCCAGTTCCAAAGTCTTCAATATTGGCAATAACATTGTTAGTGTCGTGCCTAACGCGTTGCTCCAGGCGCCACCATTCGGCTTATTCTTTGATGGCGACAACTTGATTATAGATGGCGCTGTTCAAGTTTGTGGTACGATGCCATTCAATAGTGCAGTTTGGATCTCCGGCGTATTGCCGGCCTCAGGAGCCGGCAATGTGCAATACGTCTGCGAAGACATTTGCTAGTCTTAATTTAAATAAAATAGATTTTTTAATGACGCTTGAACTTTTATTTTTGTACCTTTTTAGGGTTCCGTAGTCAACTAGGAACCCTTATAGTTTCGCCATGTCTGTCCGTCTGTCTGTCTGTCTGTCCGCGGCTAAGCTCAGAGATCGTTAGTACTAGAAAGCTGTAATTTGGCATGAATATACATATTAGTCACGCCAACAAAGTGGTAAAATAAAAAGCAAAAAAATAATTTTTTTTAGGGTACCTCCCATAGACGTAAAGGGGGCGTGATTTTTTTTTCTCAACTATTCCTATAGTGTGGGGTATCGTTGGATAGGTATTTTAAAACCATTGCGGGGTTGCAAACATGATTTTTCTATTCAGTGATCTGTTTGCGAAATATTCAACTTTAAAGTGAAAATTTTCATTAAAATCGAGGGTCCCCCCCCTCTAAAATCTAAACTGTTAGGTGGAAAAATTTTAAAAAATTCAGAATGGTAGTAAATATATCAAATTTACTAGAAAAATTATAGCGGCTAAGATTGCTTGGAAATTATTTGTAGTTTAAGAGTAAATAGTAGCCTAAGGTATAAAACATACCTAAACTTGGATGATTCCGTACACATACGAAATCCTTAGAAAAATATTACTTGATTTTTTTGTAATGGCTACGGAACCCTACCTTGTGCGTGTCCGACACGCTCTTGGCCGGTTTTTATAATCTACTAGTAATAAAAATAGGGGCCAGTTTTTGGAATCACGTCTGCGAAAACACTATTTGAAAATGCTGATGATTTGGCCTGAATATAAAATACGTGAAAATGACGGCTCCAATTGGCTTGGTCGAATAGTTTAAATTTTATTTTGATTTTGGTTTTGAAGTAATGCACATTCATATCTGTTTCGAATGGTATTTTCTCGGATGTGATTACAAAAAATTACTAAAATAAGTAGATCTACTATCATTATCGCTGACTAAAGTAAATTAAAATTTATACATTATAGTATTTTATGCAACTGTATCGTAATAGGGGTCCTTAAAACACGAGTGTGGTTTCATAAAGGGTCACATGAGTGTTTTAAGGCCTAATTACGTACAGTTGCATACAATATTTTATCTAAATCCATATATTAAATCCTCTATCAAGCGTTCTAGAACCATTAAAAAATGACCAGCGCCCGGTGCGTGCCCGAGGACTGAGGACCTGCGCGACATGATTGCGCGCTCCTCCTACACTCTCAAAATGTTACAGTTTTCCTAAATCTCATTATGTTACAGTTTTCTGTATTGTAATGACCATTACGATACTGCCGTGTTCATAATAGAATCCAATGTCGTAATGCTGGTCATTATCTATGGTTTTTGAACGCATAATGGAGGATTTACTAGGTATATGGGTGTAGATAAAATTGCTTTCACAAACATATCGCATTTCATAAGATGATTTCATTCATCCTCGACAAATGAAATACGTTAAAGTCACGTACTTGTTTCTCCACAAAATATAACTAATTAAGAAATCTGTTTGATTTCATGCAAAAACAGACTTTAACAGCGGTTTCTATTCAATAGATTTTTATCAATCTTTTAAACGTGTAGCAGGTACAAAAAGATAGGATTGTGTAATTTTTTATCTGAAGTATCTTTAATATACGAGGAGTATATAAAGTGTATACTAGATTGATCAGATTATTGTTCAGTTTGTTTGGATACGGTAATCATGAGTTTAATTTATCTGCTCTCGATTATTTTTCTACAGGTGAGTGTTTATTGGTAATAAAATAAATTAAATCGTGTATTTAAAATAAGGAAAAAATGCTGGGCCCTTTTTAAATTAACTATTACTATGATGCTTTAGTGTTTTTTTTTTCATTTTTAACATACTCCAAAACTGATTAAAATGATGACACCACTAAACAATAATCCTGAGTCGCGAATCTAGTAAAAAATTTAATTATTTTGTGATTAACTGTAAAATTAGATTTTAAGTTGCTTTAAAACATATAAATAGTCGATTGAGTCTGCATAGAAATGAGACCAAAACTAACTATCGCCATAAAAAATCTATGGGAGAATAGTGTTTTGACAGCTCATATAAAGTACATCAATTGATTAATGGTGACATTGACATCATTCCTATTATGAGTAATAATCATAAAAGTTATAACATAACTCTTAATTTCTAGATCCTAAGAAAACATACAATTATTTGATAATTTCTCTACTTTCAGCAAACATCGGCACAGATTCTGACAGTTGCCGGTAACAATTTCATACCCAACCTTTATAATCCCAATGTTGGATCCAATATACCACTGACAGCTGGCTTGGGGCTAAGCAACGGCATTGCTTTGGCAAACATTGGCCAAACTGGCACCGTCGAACTAGCGAATATCCCACGCAATGCAGCTACTTGCAATAATGCTAACGCAAACTTAGAAAACTTTTATATACCAAATCCCAGTGCAAATCAAGCATTCAATGGTAATAATGCAAATATCGGCTTAGCTAAAAATGGTGCTTGCAATAACTACGCTAATATTGGCCAAGCACGCAAGGCCGCAGGTAACGTGGCTAATATTGGTTTGAACAACGGCAACGTAGCCAATATTGAAAACGTCAAGGCTTATGTGCCTTCTAGTACCAGTGCTAATAATCCTATTTCAAAGTACGCTAACGTTGTTAAACCTCCTAGAGACTACGGCATTGAGTTTGGGGCAGATGATTTGGAAGTTAATGGGGCTGTACAAGTGAGTGGTAGAATGCCGTTTAATGCCAAAGTAGCATTGCAGGGTTCAATGCCAGCGCAAGGAAAAGGCACTGTGTCGTATACATGTGATAAAGTTGATGAAAGTTAAGTGTAATGTCTAATTTATTTAATTATAATATTGTCAATAAACAGTGACTTAAAAAAAGTTTTGTTTCCTTTATTTTTATCGCTGTTTTATTCACATTCCTGTCAATTATATTTTAGCAGGTAAAGGTAGGTGCACTCATCGTCATCATCCCTGCCTATATATGTCCCACTGCAGGGCACAAGGCCTCTGCTCAGAATGAGAGGGCTTGGGCCGTAGTTTCCACGCGGGCCCAGTGAGGATCGGGAATTTCACACACACCATTAAATTTCTTGGCAGATTTCTTTTAATATAAGTTAATGTGTCTACTGCAGTAATTATTCGTGATCGACTTTTAATTTCTATAAAAACGAACAAATTATTACCTAACGGTTTTTAAAGAAAATAAAAGTTATCACGAATAATTATTGCAGTAGACTTATATGAATATTAGAACAATTCTTATAGACCACATTTATAATTCTCATTAAATTTTTATGGAATAATCAAGAAAAGTAACTAAAATGCAACGTTGCCAGTATGCTTAGTATAAGTTTTACCTCACCAAAATACTTCTCGATCGCGTTAACGTAAAAAATTCAATTCTATGGAAACATGGACGCACGGCCGCGGTGGCGCTGTCCATGTTTCCCTAGTAATTGATTTTTTTTACGTAAACGCAATCGAGAAGTATTTTGGTGAAGTAAAACTTATACTAAGCGTACAGCTCAGCAAGTATAGGCTGCGTATCCACCGGAGCTGTGCGAGGATGCGCTGCGAGGGATATGTTTGTCATGAACCAATAGAACGCAACGTATCCTCGCACATCTCTCGTGGAAACGCAGCCTAAACGCTCTTAATTCAATTTAGGCTATGATAAGCATTTATGAAAGTCAAGAAATCAACCATCGCTTCGGAAAAACCCTGTTGAGAAGATTCCGGCACGAAACTCAACTACGTATATTCTTCAACCAGATCTACAATGTTTTTAATTACACACATCAACAGTACTTATCAACACTATTTTGAACACAATAGATACTCTATTTAAAATTAGGGCTGTGGGGTTAGGGCCAACAACGCACTGGCATCGCGTAAAGCGCTGCGGGTATCTATGGACAGTGGTGATCATTAAACATCAGGTGACCCACTAGTTCGTTTGTCTGGCCTCTTTAACATAAAAAAGGGATTGCCAAAGCAGATCAGGATTATTTCCAAACATCCCTGTTTATGATATCCTAACTCTAAATTTTATACTTAAAGAGAGTTGCGATCTATATCTTAGATAATGCGTCCCTGCAGGAGGCTTACCAATTAATTCGTCCTCCTACTATTAAGTGGTCGCTCCAAAACATACCACATATTCAAATAAATAAAATATACCATAAGATAAACATACATCATATTTAAATAAATTATTATTATTGAAACCTTAAGGTGATATCAGACGGTTCATTCGAATGAACATTCACTCGAGTGAAAGCTTCATTTTCTTTCACACAGGCAGCTTTTTTTGAATAATGTAGAGGTACAAGATCCGTTAAAGGTGTCCATAGACGGCGGAGATTACTTGTCATCAGGTCCGCTTACAATGTATGTCTGTGTATGTGTTGTACGTCTACAATACTTCAGTAAATAAAACGCCTGATTACTAAACCATTCAATTTCTCCTTTGGATTGCTTTCGAAATTTAGTATCACATCAGGCACTCCTACAGGTAGATAATCCACTGTCCAGTCGAAAGCATAAATATGTATACAGTCTTCGCGTCAAAATATGTAAACATCAACCTTATGGTTAATGACATAGAGTTGTATAGATATTTTTGACACCTTGTTAACGTATATATATTTTTGCACTTGACCGTCCATATCTGTCGGCTACGAGCACAGATCAAAAGATGAACAGAAATGGCCAGATATGACCTATTCTGAATATTACTTAAGTTCCTTTATCAGTTCTATGCCCAAAAAGGGCACACAAAAAGGTATGTTTATACAAATGGTGTAACATGAGCAAACCGAATAATTTTAACCATGCATTCCTGAGGCCATATGGAGTAATAAATGTTATATGAAATTAGGTCAAATTATGCTTTTTAACTTTTTTATTTTTTCATACATAATAAATACCGCTAGATACCGCTGGTTGGACGAAGTGCAGAAAGACGTAACCGCCCTCGGCGCAGTCAATTGGTGCGAGGTGGTGCAAAATAGGGAAGAGTGGCGCTCTCTGGTGTCGGAGGCCAAGAGCCTCTTTGGGTCGCTGAGCCAGTGTAGTAAGTAGTAAGTACATAATAAATACGCAATCCCAGCACCTCCACCACTTTCATAGTAAAATTTAAACATAAAAATGGAAATATCTCAAAAACTAAGCATATTTCAACCTAGGTTCAGATAACATAAATAAATAAAAATAAACATTTAAATAAATAAATAAACATTTATTAGTCCATATGGCCTCAGGAATGCGGGAACGATATTAGACTTTTTTTATACAAAATAATATATAATTTATGATACGAACGGTACGCCCTTAAGTTTTTTATCAATACAAATAGAAACGGCCAGAGAGGCTCTGTCATTTAGGTCACCAAGTACTATCTCTTATTTAGTCGGTCAATTCAAAAGAAACAAAATTATAAACTCAATAATTATTTTTTATTTACTATAGTAAATCACTGATTACAGTCACAACCGCAGGGATCCACAACTGACACTAAACCACCAGCTGGCACGTGCCCTTCAAACATCACGTAGCCAATAACTGGAACGTTGCCACTTACAGCAGTCGGCCCTCCTACTGGCAACTCGCCTACAATGGTCAAGTCGCCATAACCAGCCTGTTGGCTAGTGCCCTGAAGAATGGCGTTGTTACATCCATTGCTTATATTAATGCCATTTGATGGCACGTTCCCTACTAACACGCTGCTAGGCAGCGAGTTGCCGAGATTGAGGCTTAAGCCGGAACCAGAGCCAATGTTAAGCCCGTTGTTGAGGCACTTGGCGTTGCTATTGAATCCATTGGCGCCGTTGGTAAGCGTTAGTCCATTAGCACCGTTGTTAAGCGTTAGTCCATTGGCACCGTTGTTAAGCGTTAGTCCGCTAGCGCCGTTGTTGAGAGTTAGTCCGCTGGCGGCGTTGTTAAGTGTGAGACCATTTGCGCCGTTGGTGATAAGGCCTAAGTTGCCAAGGTTGATTGGTTGGTTTGGTTGACAACCGCAGCCATTGATTGAGATTTGACTAAGGGCATTCTGTAATGTGAAATTAGAACCAGTGAGTTACGAATAGGCATCGGACAAACATATAAAGGGTGAAATCTAAATGATGACGCAAAGTTAGTGATTTCAACTCAGTCAATGCTGGACAATAATTAAATAAAAATAAAAATAAATATTAGAGGACAATCTTACACAAATCGACCTAGTCCCAAACTAAGCAAAGCTTGTACTATGGGTACTAGACGACGATAAACATACTTATATAGATAAATAAATACTTAAATACATAGAATTATACACTAACTATATTTTTTCAGTAAGTCTTATTTAATTTGAAGAGTCCATACATTGAGTTTGTGATTTCATGATTTCACATCAACAAAGTATGAACATCCTAAATTTTATCAGTATGCTTAGTATAAGTTTTACTTAATTTATTGAATCAGGCGTTACTTTGCGGAGGTCCATATTAATGAACTGAAACAATTACTTTGCTCACCCGCGACCGTACGATAGTTACGTTTATGCATGAAATATGTGTTCATGCAGTTCCTCCACCTCCACACTGTACGAACACACACAAATCACACAAACCCAACCATCACCACCACCAAACTACACTGACGCGTTTCGAACTCAACCAGAGCTCATCCTCAGAGCACCACAACCGCATGCTAAACCACCAGTTTAACATTTGGTGGTTTAGCATACGGTTGTTGTGCTCTGAGAATGAGCTCTGGTTGAGTTCGAAACGCGTCAGCGTAGCTTGGTGGTGGTGATGGTTGGGTTTATGTGATTTGTGTGTGTTCGTACAGTGTGGAGGTGGAGGAACTGCATGAACACACATTTCTTGCATAAACGTAACTATTGTAAGGTTGCGGGTGAGCAAAGTTTTACTTCACCAAATACTTCTCGATCGCGTTTACGTGAAAATAGTTGAAATTGGAAAGTTAAACTTCTAAGCATACAGACTAATTTTGACAATTGAGTTAGTGCATTATGTTGCCCAGCATTAACTTAGTTAGAAACACTAATTTTGTATTACTATTTAGATAGATTTCACCTAGTATAGGTACATAATATTTTGACGACTTGATAGCCAAGTAGTTTGAGAACCTGCCTGCAAAGCTTGAGCCCCGTGTTCGATACCCAGTCGAGGAAGATGTTATGTATGAAAAATATGAAAGTTTGTTCTCGAGTCTTTGGTACTCAATATCTATTGAAGTAAATACTTATCTATCTATTTCAATATATTTATCTGTCGCCTAGTACCCATAACAAGCATTGTTTACTTTGAGACTAGGTCATCATTATCATCATCATCATCAATCCAGTCTATATAAGTCCCACTGCGGGGCATAGGCCTCCTCTCAGAATGAGACTAGTTCAAATGTCCCGTGACATTTATTCTAATAGATACAAGCCTACTGTCTAAATAATCTTTAAAAGACTAGTCTGAACTAGTATTAAAGAAAATATTACCCAAGTTTTTTTTCTTTCAGAATTAATTCCGTACGCTAATACTAAAAAAAACAGTTAAAAAATCACGCGTGAGACTAGAGGACGGTAGATGGGGTAAAGCCAAATCTCACGACATCTCACCAGGGAGGGAGGGGTCAAAAACTCGTGAAAAATGCCTCACGTAATTAATGAACGCCACTAACGCCTGAACCGATTAATTACAAAAACAATACCTGTACAAAGCACGCCAATGTACAAATCACGATTATTTTAAACTCCATTATGACCACTAAATTAAAACAATGCAATGCGAAATAAAAATACACCGTTATATACCGCAAGTTGTCATAACAAAGTTGCATGTCATTTTACATAACAATGACACCGATTCCATGTAATGTTTGATAAAGTTGTGACAGGGTTGAGAAATTATTGTGATATGATTATCAGTTTAGTAAGCTAGTTTAGGAAAGGCAATATGACACTTTGTCACTTGACCGCTAAGGGCCCGAATCACTTCATTTGATTCACACATGCATACGCACGCATGCGTATCTAAATAATAATGTCGCTTTGCCAGCCTTCTGCCCATAGTTCAGCAAATCTCATAAGTAAATTTTTAAGGGCCAACCACGTGCCAACCCTTCAAACTTAAAAGCTAGTTTATAATATTTGTATGAAAGTATGGAATGGAGACGGATGGGCTGCTTACCACATACTAACCCATTCATCCTAGATTTAGAGATAGTTTTAAATAACTTCTCTTCGTCAGATCTCACAATTTAAATAATCCACACAGAAGAGACGTGGGACGGGGGCGCGTAGCAGCCACGACGCCCCTTGAACTAATTATCATACTAAACGTATAGAAGCGTCGCGATCCAAAGCAGACAGAAGAGACGGGGCGGAGACGCGGCCTGCGGACAAACGACGCGGACTGCGACGCGCCCCCGTCCCACGTCTCTTCTGTGTGGCTTGCGCCTAAGTCACTAGGTCCACGAGGATTTCCGGGACAGTGTCATATTATCCGGTGTCCAAAAGAACAAACGCTTTAAAAACTGTAATCATCCCAGTTTATATAAGTCCCACTGCAGGGCACAGGCCTTCTTTCAGAACAAGAGGGCTTGGGCTGATTCCACGCAGGCCCATTGCGGATTGGTAACTTCACACATACCGTTAAATTTCTTCGCATGTGTGCAGGTTTCCTCACGATATTTACTGTCATCTTAAACCTCCTTGTCAAATGTAATTTCGAACATAAATTCCGATAGAGCTAGAAGTACGAGCCCGAGATCGAACCCACGACCTGAGAGGCCATAGGTCAAACCACTAGGCTATCACGGCATTAAATAAATCTGCAATATGTTTATTAAATTAAAATAAAAACAACAAAATAATGCAATAAATCGATTTAATACTCGTACAGATAAAATTACTATCACTGTGTGCTATATAGATGCAAACAGAACAGTTGGTCGTTGGGGCCGAAAAGTTCTTGAATGGAGACCACGGACTGGCAAGCGCAGCGTGAGACGTTCACCAACGAGATGGACAGATGATGTTTTTTAGGGTTCCGTACCTCGAAAGGAAAAAGCGGAACCCTTAAAGGATCACTTTGCTGTCCGTCCGTCCGTCCGTCTGTCTGTCAAGACCCTTTTTCTCAGGAACGCGTGGAGGTATCAAGCTGAAATTTATAACAAATACTTAGATCTACTGTCCCTTGGAGCTGTGAAAAAATCAAATTTTTAAGCCAACGCAATCAAAAGATACAGCCATTTATGCCGCGAATTTTCGACAGTCGCAAGGGAATCAAAACCTACAGGGTACTTACTTCCCGTGAACTCAGAATCTTGAAATTTGGTACGAAGCAAGGTATTACAGCACAGATAAAGGAAAAATTGCGAAAAGCATAAATTTTTCTGTCTGTCTGCCTATATCAGTTACCAATCTACAATGATCCCACACTGCGCACATTTTGCTTAGGAGCAGGGGTCTGCTAAGTCTGGATTTTCATAGATACATATAAATTTGTACGGAACCCTCGGTGCGCGAGTCCGACTCGCACTTGTTTATTTATTTAAATGACATACACATAAACATCTTTTCGCCAAACTGCATGACAGTTTGTTGGCGAAATTTGGTAAAAGGCTCAGGTTCACGGTGGATACATCGAGCTGCTTCGAACCGTAATGATTGAGTATCAATGCGGGAGGTCTATGTCCAGCAGTTGACGTCCTACTGCGGTAATTAATAATGATAAAAAAATAACTACAACAAAAAAGTCGTAATGTCTTTATTTCTGAGAATTAAGAAAGGAGTTGTATAGTGGTGTCAGGATACGTGATCACTTAGTGCAGCCACATCCGCACTGTCCGGAGACACAGACGGAGCCGGATGCGGGAACTTTACCGCCAAACGATACGGAACCAATCACGGGAACTGCCCCGGTCACGCAGGTGTTGCCGGTTGCGGCAATATCGCCGGCAGCAGCCACTTGGCCGGTGCCTTGTCCTCCGTAGCCGCTGGAGCTGCCAGCAATGGAGCTGGCTTGGTAGGAGCTGGCTTGGTAGGAGCTGGCTTTGCTGAGGCTGATGGCAGGCTGGCGGATTTTGCCAAGGCTGACGACGCGCGAGCCACCGCAAGTACCGCAGCCCTGCCCGAAAGCCGACTGAAAAAAAACGCATCAAACCCCTTAGCTTGTAAGCAAACACGTATAAAAAACGGATCCTAAGCATTCTTGGTCATCATAAGACTCTACGCAATAAGTGACGGTATCTAGGTTTCGTTTCAAGCAATTAAAAACGGCGTAGACGCTAGTGAGGTTACGTTTAGATTTATACTATGCTGTCATACGTCATTATCATTTTAGCTGAAAGACGTCTACTGCTGGACCACAGGCTTCCCCCAAGGTTTTCCAAAGAGACCGGTCCTGTACCATCCACATCCAAGGCGTTCCCGCAACCATAACCAGGTCGTCACTCCATCTTGTTGGGCTACCTTCACTGCGTTTTCCGGTCCATAGACGCCATTCGAGAACCTTTTGGCCCTATCAGCTATCAGTTCTACGAGGGATGTGCGCTGCCCACTGCCACTTGAGGCGAATCTTCGAGCTTTGTCCGTGACTTTAGTTCTTGCGCGGATTTCATCATTTTCATAAAAAATTTAAATACAATAAAAAGCAAAAGCAATAAAACCTCTCAAGCAACTCTCAAGCAGAGGTTCGTAGGTTTGTGCCCGGGCTCGCGCCTCTGAGTTTTTCGGAATTTATCTCCGAAATTATATTTGAAATTTGCCATGAGCTTAACGGTGAAGGAAAACATCGCGAGGAAGCCTCCACACAAAATAAATTCATCTGAGAGGAGGCCTGTGCCCTGCAGTGGGACGTGTATAGCTTGGGATGATGACGATGATGATGACTAACTAAAATATACCGAGAAATATGGAGAAAGGGTAAAGTGTGCTTTCGCATCGTTTTTATAATCTGGACTGCTGCTGAGATCAATTGATTCGATTCCCTCGTCTGTTATTCAAGGTCATATGCTGTTACTGAACCAATAATGTACATCTTTGGTCTCATCTTCTCTTAAATATAAGTCAATTACTGGTCAATTATAATTATAAAAATAAGTTTTTGTCAAAAATCCGATTTTTAAACAAGCTTTTCGCCGACTGTATGTTTTGGGCCCTGTTTGGGCCAAAGTACTCGTCAAAATGAATCAAACGAGTAGAAACTATGAGGTTATGTCGTTTCATTACAGAATTCCTATGGAAGCCTTCCAGCTCCATAACTAGATCAGCTCCATGTCATAATAATATTGCATTGTCATCCGATTGCCACGATGCAAAATTTCAGCTCAATCGGCAATTGAGAAGTGGGTCACATTTAACTTGCAAGATTTGTTGACACAGACAGCGGGACAGGTGAAGGTAAATAAAAGCTTGTAACAAATACCTGGATCAGGCATGCCTGGATGCAAAGGACTAACACGGTGAAGGGAGACATGTTGAAGATCTTGTTTCACTGTTGTAGAAACTGTACCACTGAAAGACAGTCTAAGGTTTTTATACAGACGAGATAACCTTGAAGGACGAAAATAAATAATGATAACATTGTTATATTCAGGTGGTTTAGAACTTAAGCCAGGAATGTTGTAGATTTTAATGGAACGTGGTTTATCAACAACATTGGACAATACCCGTTGTTTACTGCTATCACCGGAATTTTGGACGAGTCAAATTGTTTAATATAAAATAGGGTTAGAATCTAGAAGGATCATTCCAGTGTGAAACATTCACTAAGAACCAACCAAAATGGCATTCAAAACTATCTTCCTTCTGGCATCTGCTCTCCTAGTCCAGGTAGTAATTTATTTACACTGTGTTATTTGCTTTTTTAATCTATTTTTTAACCCCCGACACAAAAAGAGGGGTGTTATAAATTTTACAGCTATGATGTATCTATCTGTAGCATAATAACCGATTTGGATGCGGGTTTTTTATTTGAAAGCAGGTTTCTTGGCGATGATTCTTAGACATGTTTCATCAAAATTGGTTCAGCCGTTTCAAGGTTAACAGCTCCTTTGTTGGCTGCGGAAGGAATTTTAGACGCATAATGGGCATTTACTTTATTTTATGTGTGGCCTTATTGCGTTGGGGCGGGAGGAGGGGGGGGGTTTAAATTTTTGATAAATTTTTGAAGTGAAACTTCTAATAAGACTTTCAACAAGGTTGCGTTAAACTTTTAATGCTACCATGGAGGGGGTATGAAAGCATTAGTATAATATGTACTGCCGAAGTATATATGTATACTAACGGATGTTAAAAACTTCGATAGTGAACAGTACTCATACTGTCTGTGCAAATGTATGAGACTTGATAAAAGCGCCATCTAGTGAGTAATTTAAACACATAGATGCATAAGTAAATTTAGTTTAGTTTTCATTTCCACATTACGAAATTTCACTTCTTCCGCGCGGAGGAACTGCACGCACTTTCTTTTATTTAATTTATAGTTTCCCAACTAACATATCTTTATGTCATTATCTTATACCGTTACTAGAACTAGTGAATGCGACAGCAAGCGCCTGCGTATTAGACAATAAGTGTATAAATCCGCCGTGTCCAAAGAAGTATCTACCAAAGTTATATTTAGGTGTTACAGTATTACAAGAAGGATTTATAATCTAATTGTCTTTTTCCAGTCTATATCTGGGCAGAGCTGTCGGCGCATCAGCGCGCCAAGCTGTGGCTGCGGCAATTCCATCTCCAGCGGTTCTGTCTCCAACAACGGCGGCCCCCTGATCGTGACCAGCCTCGGCCCCATCGCTCCCTCAGGTATCGCCGTTGCCTCTGAATTGGATCTGTGTGGAGAATTGTTGGTCAGCGGCGGCCTGCCCTTCCTTAGTGCAGTAGCCTTCAACGGCGAGTTCCCGACCAAAGGCTCTTCTTCCGTCTCGTACGGCTGCGGGGACGGCAACATCGCCATCACCCAGGAGATTGGCAACCCCTACGGCAACAATGTTGCCTCCAGCTCCGGCCTCTCCGCTGCTTCCCTCGGCTGCGGTTGCTACAAAAAATAAATATCTTATACCTATGCTCTGACTTGTATGATTATTAAATAAAATGATAACTGCTTTCTGATATACATTGTTTTTATATGTTGTAAAATCCTTACAAAGTGTCATGGTGATTCTCTGAACATTGCTCAAAGTAGAATTAACTAAATGACTGAATGTCATATAAATTATTTGATTTTTTTCACTAAAAAATGCAGGGTTTTTTTGAATTCAATCTATTCAGTATTAAAACTAACTATATACATAACTAGCTTTTGCCCGCGATTCCGTCCGCGTGGAAGTAGTAATTTGGGCAGCTTATTTTTTTTAATTTATTGATTTTTTTTTTTTATCAAATTTGCTTTTTCATCAATTATGGCTCTCCTTAGTTCCTCGATATAAAAAAAATTACCCGCCCGCGCAACCCCCCCCCCCCGAAAACCCCCCTCACCCCCTCTCAACCCAACCCCCCACCAAACCCCCCGCACACCCGCGTTCACATTCACCACCGTACTCCCAAGTCAAGCGTGCCTATAGAAGTTTTACTTCAAAAACCCCTGATTTTGAAACATTCTTCCGCTCCGCTCCGCTCCTATTGGTGTTAGCGTGATGATATATAGCCTATAGCCTTCCTCGATAAATGGGCTATCTAAGACTGAAAGAATTTTTCAAATCGGAGCAGCAGTTCCTGAGATTAGCGCGTTCAAACAACTAACAAACAAACTCTTCAGCTTATTAATTCTTCTAAAAACTGTTCGAATTATTTTTAAAATAGACGTATCTTTCTTATTTGTGAACCGATTGAAATGAAACAAACACTAAATGTTAATCCAAGAAAATACCAACATATCAGTGAAAACCGCATCCTTCTAGGTTAAGCCGTTTCTGAGATTAGCGCGCACAAACGCACAGACAAACAGACAAACAGATAAACAAACAAACAGACAATAATTCTAAAAATCATTGTTTCGGGTTCTATTGCGCTAATAAATAGCCCTAGTGACAGTTTTTCTCAAATATCTTCAATGTACAGACACCGACTTGTTACAGATTTATTATACACCGTGAAATTTTAGTGGTTGTTTTCCCGAAACGAGGTGATTTAGTTTCGATTGTACAATCGATTTATAATTATTATTTTGACTAGAGTCAAAAATTCAATTGTGAAAAACGAAAGTTGAAAATGACCGCAAACCAATAGTAACGTTTCGTTGGTACAAGTAGCGTACGATCGTACGATAGGTTAGGTACCAACGAAGCGTTACTATTGGTTTGCGGTCATTTTCGACTTTCATTTTTCACAGTTGGATTTTTGACGGGAAAACAACCACTAAAATTTCACGGTGTATGTATAGATTACTAAAATAAGAAACAAAATTAGGACTCATGATGAAGATGATACTAAGGGAGAGGTGCACCAACTAGTTGAAACCAGCCACGAAATCACTGATTAAGAAACTTTCTGGAGCCAAAAATGAATGGTTAACCGTTACAGCAATTTACTATAATTATAGTTATTATAACCAATGTTAAGCCAGCGCCGTTTAATTTACAAATGGTAATACGAAATTAGTGATTATAACTCAGTTAATGCGGGGTAACATAACATAATGCATTGACTCAATTGTTAAAATTAGTATGATAAATAATTTATTGACTCAGGCGTTACTTTGCTCAGCCGCGACCACGCAAAAGTAATTGTTTCAGTTCATCAGTCTAATAAAATATGGGATGTTCATACTTTGTTGAAATGAAATCACATACTCAGTGTATGTATACCTCAAATTTAACGTTTAGGTTCACTTCGTCCACATTCCCATTTCGTCCATATTCCCATTTCGTTCACATTCCCACTTCGCCCACATCCCCACTTCGTCCACATTCCTATTTCGTCCACATTCTCATTTCGTAACAAAATAGTAACGAAATTGGTAGTGTATCTGAATAGTATAGACCCGCACCGTGCTTAAAAAGTATTTTTCTTAACATGAACACCTAAATCACAAAATAAAATCTTCCCTGAGAATTAAGCTAAGTGATAGCGAAAACCGCATTAAAATCGGCTCGGAATGTTGACGAAGTGGGATTGTTGACGAAGTGGGAATATGGACGAAATGGGAATGTTGACAAAGTGGAAATGTGGACGAAGTTGGAAAAGGACGAAATGGTAATATGGATGAAATGGGAATATTGACGAAGTGGAATTGACAACCTTTCATTTTTTTAACACCTGAAAAGTACTGCAGGAATCGATAGAGTTTCGCCTCCTGAACACGGAAAAATATTTATTATAATTTATATCTCCATATTTAAAAAAATACAACAAATTTAAAAACATATATGTACAGTCAAGGGCAAAAATATATATACACTTTAGTACCTTGTCTATTTTTGTCACATTTGAACTGCCATATATGAACTGTCACAGTGGTTAAATTGACAAGGTACTAAAGTGTATACATATTTTTGCCCTTGACTGTACTTACAAATACGTCCACAGAACAGATATGTTTCCTTTACCCTTTACACTAGAAAAAAGAGCTGTCATAATTATAAATTTGATAACAACCTTAACGTCAAATTTACGTCACACTTTTTTTAATAGAGACTAGACAAAAGTAATGGATCTATTCTATCGTTACGCTCTTTTAGAATAGGCACATCTTTAAAAAATTGTAACAAATTAATTAATAATCCTAGTGAAAATTTAAAACTATCAGCGTCTTTCTCTTTCCAAACAGAATACAGAAAACGAATCAAATTATAGTCTTAGAAATATGAAATGTTGTCAATTGTGGACGAAGTAGGAATGTCAACGAAATGGGAATGTGGACGAAGTGAACCTAAACGAAATTTAATATTTAAGACTAATTTAAACAAACGTGTTAGTGCATTATGTTGCCTAGCATTAACTGAGTTAGTAACACTATCTTTGTATCACCATTTTGATTTCACCTTGTATTTCGGCAAGCAAAAATAACTTAATTGGTTTGACGTTGGTTAGTTCTTGGTGAAACTTGCACTTAACTTTTAATTTTTGGTTGCAGAAATTTTGATAACCACAGATTGGTGGCTGGTTTTACATTGTTTATCGTTGCAACTCCCTCTCAGTCGTAGGGAAGTACTTAATTAAATAATAAAGTATCCAGTTACTAATAAATAATGACGTTAACGTTATTAAAGTCATTGCTATTTTTCCACATTTCTTAAACGACGAAGATAGGGTGACCATGTCTACAAAATAAATGGTGAATTGATGGATTTGGCAAGGTACTTCAGCGTCTGTCAAGAATTTGTTGATCACTATCCCGCGGGAACTATGCAATTTTCCGTTATACGAAGTATCATATTTGTTAATGTAGGTTACTAAACATCTGTATGCATAATTTCATCAAAATCCGTCATACCTTTTTAGCGTGAAAGAGCAACAAACATTCATATAACTTTTTTACGTTCGTAATGTTAGTAGAATAAGACAAGTGTTTAAATCATAATTTTGCCGATACATACAACAGACGTTTTGGTAAGTTCTTCATGTAACAGATTAGAATCTATAGCTAAGTTTAGCGATTTGTCATTATTACTTTCAAAAACTCCTCTAATAAAATAAAAGTCTTCATTGTATTTTTATCGCATTTAATTTGCATTTTTGGTAATTAAATTACTGGCAGCCGCAGCCGCACTGTCCGGAGATGGAGACGGAGCCGGAGGCGGGAACAATGCCGCCGAAGTCGACGGCGCCGAGCACCGGCACGGAGCCGACGACGGCGGTGTTGCCGCACACCCCGATGTCGCCGGCCACGCCTACCTGCCCGGTGCCCACGCCGCCGTACGCGCCGCACGACGCGCTTCTCACCGAGCTGAGAACCTGACTGCCCTGGCCAGACGCGCCAACGCTGCTACCCAAGCTGGGCTGCCCAATGTTGCCCAGGCTGAGCTGAGGCTGAGTGTTGTACTGAGAGAAGGGGATCTGGCCGCAACCACACTGCTGTTGGCTCATCACGGACTGCAAAAAAAAAAAAAAACAAAATTATACAATGTCGTTTAACGAACCTTAAAAATTAAGAAAATATTTACACAAAATGTTTAGTACAAGTTAAATTAAAAACTAAAAGAACGGCCAAGTGCGAGTTTGACTCGCGCGCCGAGGGTTCCGTACAAAATAACATACTTAAATTTTAAATGTTACCCACTTGCACGCAGTGGGTAACCATTTAAAATGGTTAAAGGACAAATAAACAAAAATGGTTTCTATATAACAATCTTGTCAAATTACCTGGATCAGGCACGCCTGAGCTAACAGGGCAAGGACAGCGAAGGGAGACATTGTAAATAGAATTCTTGTTTCTTGAAGAAATGAGAATGATTGTGTATCAACTACGTCAAGCTTAAATACAAAAGCCAGGCGTTGAATTAACAAACGTATCACTAATGTTACATATTATTATGTAGAAGCCTTCTTACCTACTTATTAGCAAATAAACATCAGTTTATTTGTAATAAAGTGTAGTATATTTAGCTTATCTCTGCATCATACAATGAAATACAAGTCATTAGGTCATTTTTTGAAACAAATGATAATTATGTTATCAACTCAATATGAAATTTTGTTTTATAAAAACTGGACAGGATGAAAAATTATTTATACGACGTCTGATTCCAAACGAGGAACAAGTACAAAATGACTTTCAACGCCATCATCCTCTGCATTTCCGCCTTCTTGGTCCAGGTATAGTTAAAAGAACTACGGTTATGCACTTCAAGAACACATTAGGGTCAATAGGTATAAATAAACAAATGCAAGCATTTCTTCACATTCGTGGACAAATTTTTGAAGAAATAGCAGAAGATTTTGATACAGTTTCCAGTTGTCTGGTCGAAGTACAGGATATCTAATAAATAACCGAAAACAATATAAAAATCTATAGCTGTCGCTCCATCTTGATGGAGGCTTACCTACTCGGCGTCTAATAGTCCGTGGAAGCTATTTGAGAATCTTTTTACTCATTGGAAATCAATCAGTTATGCCCTGCCTACTGTCACTTTTTCCAATGTGATAACGCAGAAAAACTCCGAGTAGAGCCCTCTCTATAACCCTCTGAGTGACCTTGAGCAACTTGGGATCAGGATACATGCGTTTATTCAGAATTCTGAACCGCTAAGTCTACAGACATGATATTCTGCACGGATGATAATGTTTGCAGGAAATTCTATTGAAAATTCACGTGAGAGAAGTCGTGTTCATAAGCTAGTAAAATATTCATTCACAAATACTTCGGTGTATTCTTTGCATGTATGTGTATTGTTTATGTTCTATTGGTTTGGGTTTACTTTTGATTTCGGATTTTTTTACTCTGGATTGTGTCTGATGTCTCTGATGTCCTGTCAATCGTTCAAAGGTTAACTGGAAGAGATCCCTTGAAGGGATAAGTTCGCCTTTCTACAACTGTTTCTCTTGTTAAATGTTAATTTTCATGTTTTTTGTACAATAAAGAGTTTTACATACATACAAATTCATCAAAGTATTGCGAAAATTGTGGCTTTGTCAAACAATCCTCTGCGGTAATTTAATTAAACTATCCTTCTTACATAATAATTATTGGGAATATTTACCGTTAATTGTTAATTTCCAGTCCATCGCTGGCCAAGCGTGCGGCAGAATCAGCATCCCTCAACCCAGCTGTGGCAGCACCGTCTCCGTATCCAACAACGGTGGCTCCCTGATCGTCACCAGCGTCGGCCCCATTGCGCCCGCCGGCATCGCCGTCGCCACCGACCTGGGTCTGGCCGGAGACCTGGCCCTCAGCGGCTCCCTGCCGTTCCTGAGCGCCGTGGCCTTCGACAGCCAGTTCCCCACCAACGGTGCTGCTTCCGTCTCATACGGCTGCGGAGATGGTACTATCGCCATCACCCAAGAGACTGGCAACCCCTACGGCAACAACGCTGCCTCCAGCTCAGGTCTCAGCATATCTCAGCTTGGCGGTTGCGGCTGCAGAGCCAAATGAAGATATTGATATTTATTCGTCATTGAAATAAAGTTTTGATTTGAAAGATGTCTTTTCCTCTTATTGTCACCACCAAACTTCTATGTCGATGAGCTATTTAGAACTACTGCAAAATTGGTTTTTATTTTACCGATAGAAATGAGGTACCTTTCATTGAAAAAACACTTTTTAACAGGCTTTAAGAGAGGAGGAGGTCCTAAATTCAGATTTTTTATAAGTAATAGCAAGTTACATTTACAACATGAAATACATATTGTTGCGGTGTTTGAACCAGGAATTATTTTAAAAAAGAATTAAGTAAGTATACAAATTAAAGAAATCAAAGAAGATTCAAGTGAAAGAAGTTAATACTTTGAACGAACGCTGTTTAGCCTTAATAAGGTCACGATCAACGAGCAAGGCAGGCAGGTTTAGTAAATATACCTCAGAGGCGTGACGGGAACATTTTTAATAGACCCGGAGGAAAAAGACACTACCTTAAAGTGATTAAGGAAGGGCGAATGAGAGATGAACGAGTGGTGAAAATTTAGGTTACCACCCGAGAGTTAGTGGAGGGCACATTCAATAATGATATTGTACAAATTGTTACGGGACCACGCCATTTTGGCAACTATGACTAGAATAAAAAAAGTTAAACGCGACCGTGTAGAGTTAGCAAGTTTCATGCACTACAATTACTTTATGTAAACAAAACGTTTTGTGAAGTCATCATTCAATTGTTTTATAGGTACGTGACGAACGAATGAATCGAAATAATTGTCAGCTAAAACTATAATATACTAGCTGCTGCCTGCGACGTCGTCTCCGAAGAATTTATTTATCGCCATTCCACGAGAACTATAAAAAGTTCGGGATAAAACTATCCTATGTCCTTGTTTTTGACTGACCAGAAATCCAAGGTCAAGGTTTGCCGACCAGTTGTAAAGCACGTTCATCATCATCAGCCTATGCTCGTCCGCTGCCTGGACATAGGCCTCTCCCGTGGCACGCCACTGAGCACGATCCTCGGCCACTCTCATCCAACTCTTGCCAGCCGCCTTGCGGAGATCATCGCTCCACCGAGTCTGAGGACGTCCCACGCTACGTTTGCCGATCCTTGGTCACCACTCAAGAACGCGTTTATCCGAACGGTTATCGGTTATTCGGGTTATATGGCCGACTCATTGCCACTTCAGCATGCTAATGCGGTGGGCTATGTCGATAACGACACGTAGAGCACGTTACTAGGAGTTAAAAGGATTGATCGTATTAGGAACACCGCATTGCGATCCGAAACTCAAATCGCTGATGTTGGAAATGCGAGCGTCAAGCTTAAATGGGACTGGGCCGGGCATGTCTGCCGGATGCACCCACAAAGATGGGCGCACTCAGCCACATGGTGGGTACTTCTCGACAGGCACCGACAGCAAGGCAGGCCGAGGCTTAGATGGCGAGACGACCTGGACGTGGAACCGAGGGAGTGGCCAACCATAACTTTGGATAGGGAGATGTGGAAGTCAAGAGTACGGACCTTTCCGCAGCAGTGGGGCATAAATATAGGCTAAATAAAAAAAATGAAAATGTCCTTCCCAGGGTCTTACAATATCTAAGTACACAACAACTAACAGACATTCGCATTTATAATATTAGTTAGGATATGCGAAATTTTATTTTTAATCTTGTCTCGGTTTATTTACGTTTCACTGCAGAGAATAGGCTTGGGTTGTAGTTCCCACGCGGGCCCAGTGCGGATGCGAACTTCACACACACACACACACCATTGATTTCTTCGCAGATAAATACAGGTTGCCTCGCGATGTATTCCTTCACGTTTTTAAACGTGCTGGAAGGTTTAGTAGAAGAAAGACGAGGTAGGAAGGCCACGACTGATTTATTTCGACTAGGTGAAGAAAAAACTAAACTATTTGAATTCACTCTGCACTGCTGTGAAATACCAAATTTAATAAACAATAAACAATAAAAAAATACAATGCAATACAATCCAATGACTCTATTGTACACCACATAGGAAACAATACAGAAAAACAAGCACATAGAGAATATTATTATAAGGTAAGCAATAGGCGGCCATATCGCTTTGAAGCGATCTCTTCCACCAACACGTGGTTCATGGTTTATGGCTCCGGGCCGTATGTATGACGTACCTATAATAATAATTAATTTAGTTTTTAATTAAGCAGGGTACAGCTGCGCCAATAAATATTATAATTTGTCGAAATTGGTGACGCAACTAAAACTATGTACCTGCTTGGGAATAAATAAATGAATAATAACATAACATCGTTTATTCAAACTTAAGTTAAAGAACCTTCTTATTATAAAATGACAACACATAATATTTAACATTATAATTAACTAATTATACAGAAATAAAAAATATATACTATATAGAACATTTAACCTCAAACTAAAAACCTTAAAAAATATAATATAATAACTAAAATATATTATTAAAAGGAGTCCCTTTAGGCAAGGTTCCGAAGATACTGGCAGCGTTCCCCCTTTGAATAGCTAGACTAATTCTTTGTCCGAGGTACTGCCAGCTCTTCGGTCTCCTGTGACGTCGACTAACCTTTTTGCTATTTCCTTAAAAAGCCTTATAGCGCTAGGACCCCACGGACCAAGGGTCTCGACACCGAATGGGACAAATTCATATTCGGAGCCTAGACCCGTGTATTTGCATGCTTTAGCTTTTTCAGCCGCTTCACAAGCCGCACCAGCTCTGTTGTTGGTTCCATGTTGATGGGAAGAGGCCAGCGTGTCTGAACAAGTTGCATCCCATACCAGCACCCGGCCTATCTTCCATGGAATCAAACTCATACCGTCCGGTCTCTTGCCATCGTCTCTTGCAATACTAGTCGGCTCAAGTAGACTTGGCACGTTGACGGTGGCAAGGGACCGGCGTAACATAACATAACAGTTTATTCTAAAATGTTTATTATTCTCCTAATAAACAATGGAATGAAATAAGCTACCACTTTATTTGCCGCATCCACATTGACCGGTGATAGAGACGGTGCCGTAAGCGGGCACGGTGCCAATGAAGTACGCTTCGCCGATCACCGGAACGGCGCCGGTGACGCAGGTAGTCCCTTCAGCTGAGATCGGTCCGGTAGCAGACACCGTTCCGGTACCAATCCCACCGTAACCAGAGCCAGAGTTAGAACTGGAGATCGATGAGGGGATGGAAATGGGCCTGGAGGTGGCAATGGGCTTGGAACTGAGGCTGATGCTGCCCAGGTTTAGGAGGGACCCGCAACCTACGCTTAGCACCGACTGCAAGAAATAAATTTCATAAAAAAAACACGGGACTATTCACACCAATTGACCTAGCCCCAAAGTAAGCAAAGCTTGTGTTATGGGAACTAGGCAACGGATAAAAATACTTAAATAGATGTTAAGCATCCAAGATTCGAGCACAAAATATTCGTTTTTTTCATAGAAATATCTACCCCGACCGCAAACTGAAACCTTAAAGCTGCGTACGGACTGCGCGCACTCGGGTACGCGTACCTGGGCTTGCGTGTCCTGGAACGCCATGTCCGTACGCCATGTACGCGTACAGTGTACACGTACACGTACACGTACTGTACACGTACACGTACACTGTACGCCGCGTACATGGCGTAGGACATGGCGTTCCAGGACACGCAGGCCCGGGTACGCGTACCCGAGTGCGCGTAGTCTGTACGCAGCTTAAGACCACTACAAACCGGGAGCGCGGGGCGGCGACGGAGCATGCCCAGCGCGCTCTATAACACTGAATCAAACATACGGTGACACACCGGCAGCGCGGCGCACCGTATTTGATTCAGTGTTATTGACCGCGCTGGGCACGCTCCGTTGGCGTCCCGTGCTCCCTGTTTGAGGTGGCCTTAAGCTTCGTAATCAAGTTCTCTAACCACTAGACCACTAATTGTTCATAAAAACATTAAATTACGTAAAATAATAATAAAAAAATCGTTAACCTGTAACAGGCAAGCCTGGACGCAGATAGCCAGCAAAGTCAAAGACGACATTTTATCCAATATAGGTAGATCCTGTTGCTACAAAATTGAACTAATAATTACTGTGGTTTGATTCAGACTTTTATAATAACACTTCAAAGGAATTCACAATGAACCCGATAAAAGGAACGTGGACTGATGAAAAGAGACAAAGCTTCGTCATTTTTGGATAACGACGTGCAATATCGGCACTTTGATTTTGGAATTCCATTTTTCTTTATTTATTGTTTGTTTTAGTCTTTTGTTAACTTGGAATGCAGAGATAAATAGTTTTGTATATAAGCTGTTTGTATGTTTAAATGAAATCATTCTGGCATAGATTTACTCAAAGTCCAAGTCAACATGGATTACAAAACAATTATCTTCTGCGGTACTGCTCTGTTCATTCAGGTACCTAAATTAATTCTACATTATATACATTTTTAAATAAAGCCGTGATAGCTTAGTGGTTTAACCTTTACGTTGTAATTTTGTTTTTAAATTGAATAGGGTCTTGTTACTTTTATAAAAATCAACCAAATAGCCTGATCTATTGTTTTTTTTTTAATAAATGCTTTTAAATAACATTTTTATATATATAAAAAGTACATAACCACTTCTTTATCCTTAAACCTGTTCTGCAAAGAAAAGAAGTTAAATAAATGAAAGTGTTTATTGTAACAAAATTTATTGATTTAGTAGAATTTCTTCGTAAAAATACCTGCACTCAGAGTTTATAAATTTCAGCTGATCCCTAATGTTTACTTTTTTTTTCTTGGGATATCGGATATGTCAGAATAAGAGAAAATAAAAGTTTGTCTCATAACGTGGATGAAGGAGCTAAGTGCGTCACAACACTTTCTTCTGTTACACTCACTCGCAAACTGGTAGCCACTTCTAGAGTCATGTGCCCTTAGCAGTTCATTCAAGAAAAACGTAACGTATTCTTGTAAGTACATAGGTCCTTCATACACTGGGTTTAAAGCTGTTATAGTTTAAAAACATAAGAGCTGATAGTGTTCTGTGTTGCATTATGACTTAGCACCTTCATTTTTGGCATAAAACTGCAAATACCCCCTTCATCCACTCACGTCTTCATTTTATTTATTATGAGAATTACGGTGAAGGACAACATCATTAGGAAACCTGCACACACTTCCGAAGAAATTCAATGGAGTGTGTGAAGTTTCCATAGTCTGCACTGGGCCCGCGTTGGAACTATGGCTCAAGCCATCTCATTGTGAGAGGAGGCCTGTGCCTTGAAGTAGAAATTATATAGGCTGGGATAATGATAAGTCTTTGACCAGTGTGTGTTGCCAGTGATGACTTTATGGCACTGAGACGTGGCCGCTAACGATGGGCCTCATAAGCTCAAAGTCACTCAGAGGGCAATGGAGAAGGCTATGCTCGGAGTTTCTCTGCGGGATCGCATTAGAAATGATGAAATCCGCGCAAGAACTAAAGTCACGGACAAACCTCGAAAAATGGCTAGTCTTAAGTGGCAGTTGGCAGGGCACACCGCTCGTAGAACTGACGGCCGATGGGGCCGAAAGTTTCTCGAGTGGCGTCCGCAGATCGGAAGACGCAGTGTAGGTAGGCCTGCAACAAGATGAAGCGACGACCTACCGAATGCGATAAAAAATATTCACAAAAATCGATCCAGCCGTCTCAGAGGAGTTCGATAACAAACACCGTGACACGAGATTTTTATATATTAGACTAGCTGCTGCCCGCGACTCCGTCTCCGAAGAATAGGGTATAAAAAATAGCCTACGACCTATTCTCAGGCCTACCAAATATAGACAAAAAAAAATCATAAAAATCGGTCAAGCCGTTTCGGAGGAGTTCGATAACAAACACCGTGAGACCGTGAGATTTTTAGGGTTCCGTAGCCAAATGGCAAAAAACGGAACCCTTATGGATTCGTCATGTCTGTCTGTCTGTCTGTCCGTCCGTATGTCACAGCCACTTTTTTCCAAATCTCTAAGAACTATGCTGTTGAAACTTGGTAAGTAGATGTATTATGTGAACCGCGTTATGATTTTCACATAAAAATAGAAAAAAAAAACAATAATTTTCGGAGGTTCCCCATAAACTGAAACTTTTCGGGGGTTGAACTGAAACTCAAATTTTTTTTTTCATCAAACCCATAGATGTACGTGTGGGGTATCTATGGATAGGTCTTCAAAAATGATATTGAGGTTTCTAATATCATTTTTTTCTAAACTGAATAGTTTGCGCGAGAGACACTTCCAAATTGGTAAAATATGTGTTCCCCCCCTGTAACCTGTAACTTCTAAAATAAGAGAATGATAAAACTTAAAAAAAAAATGTTGTACATTACCATGTAAACTTCCACCGGAAATTGGTTTGAACGAGATCTAGTAAGTAGTTTTTTTTAATAGGTACGTCATAAATCGTACACCGCAATTTTTTATAGATAACGGTACGGAACCCTTCGTGCGCGAGTCCGACTCGCACTTAGCCGGTTTTTATATTCTAGATCGATTTGTTTTACCCGATCATGAAGATTCCAATGTATAAACTTGAATTTTTTCGCAGTCTATCTCTGGACAGAGCTGCCGACGAATCAGCGTGCCAAGCTGTGTCTCGGGGAGTCCCATCTCCAGCGGTTCCGTCTCCAACAACGGTGGCTCCCTGATCGTGACCAGCGTCGCCCCCATCGTTCCCACCGGTATCGCCGTCGAATCCAACTTGGATTTAAAGGGAGACCTGGATGTCTGTGGAACCCTCCCCTACCTTTCTGCTGTTGGGTTCAAAGCTGACCTTCCTACCAGAGGATCAGGGGTTGTGGACTACAGTTGCGGTACCAACACCCCGGTTACTATAACTTCTGTAAATGGTGGTAGCTTGAACGGTTTTAACAATCTTTATTAAAAAAAAAACGAACTAAATACATGTCGGACCATGCTCTGTGTAGATTAGTAGTATAAGCATTTCTAAGTTAATATAGATTATTACCATAAATTAAAAAAAAATTTAAAACCCCAGCACAATTTGGTCAAACAATTATGTTTGAAAATAAAGTAGGTACCTGAATGCCTATTATGCGTCTACGATCCCTTTTGCAGTTAACAAAGGGGCTAATAACTTTGAAATGGCTGAACTAAGTTTGATAAAACATCTAAGTATAAGAACCATCGCCAAGAAACCCGTTTTCAATTTAAAAAAAAACCTCATCCAAATCAGCTTTTAAAAGCTATGATGCCATAAACAGACACACAGGCAGACAGACACGTACACACACACACACACACACACTCGAACATAGCGGTCAACTTATAACACCTATCTTTTCGTGTTGGGGGTTAAAAATTAATAACTAAATGTATTGGTAAGCGTAAAACTGGAAATACGCTGAATCAATTTGGCTAATTGCTTTGTTTGTAATTCTTCATAAATAAACACGTAAGTACGAGTATGAGTGCTACAAGCTGTATCTTATGGTATGTTCGTACCAAATACATTTATTACAAACCAATTTTATTCATGCGCTTTTATTTTACAATTTTTAGGGTTTCCCGATATACCTACGAGTTTAAGAAAATAGCAAAGAAGTTTTGACTCAGGCAAAAAAAAATCAGCTTAGTTAAATATTATAAGGAAGAACGCTGCCAACGTTTTCAGAATGTTGCCTAAAGGGACTTTCACTATAAGTTTTAGTTTTTTTTTCTGTTTCTTATTGTATCTACCTACTTAATAAAAAATAAGAGGCTTATGTTAAGGTTTAAACCTTGTTGTGTAGGTATGTGTAGTTTTTAAGTATATCTATAAACGAGTACTGATTAAATATTAATCCCATTTAGTGCTAAGAAAAAGCTTGCAGTAAAAACGAAAAAATCTAAGGGTCCAAATTGAAATTTTATTCAAAAATCAAGTTCAGTAGCGTTTGCAACCACAACCGAGGGAGGCGACGGTGAGACCGGAGCTGGAGGCGAGGTTCTTGCCGTAGGGGTTGCCAATTTCCTGGGTGATGGCTATGTCGCCATCCCCGCAGCCATACGAGACGAAAGCATCGCCACTAGTCGGCAACGTGGTACCGAACTCAACAGCGCTCAGGAACGGCAGAGTTCCAGCAACGTCCAAGTCGCCGCCGAGCGCCAGGTCGGTAGCAACAGCGATGCCGGCGGGCGCGACGGGGCCGACGCTGGTCACGATCAGGGAGCCGCCGTTGTTGGAGACGGAGACGGTGCAGCCGCAGCTAGGTTTAGGAAGGATGATTCTGCCGCAGGCTTGGCCAGCGATGGACTGAAAATGAAAGGATCTTTATTAGTCTGGCGAGTATATAATGTCTTTGAAGCCTAGTCTAGTATTTCGATCGAAAGTATGATAGATGTTTCTAGTGTAAGTTTAACCTTTTACGATGCACTTTTAACTTTTTACAATGCAAATGGTCGGAAAGTGCCTTGTTCCGTAGTTCAACACATCTATAGAAATCTTTCTAGAGACTACCTCTTCTTTTCCAGAGATGTCGCCGGTGTCATCATCTTCCCAGCCTATATACGTCCCACTGCAGGGCACAGGCCTCTTCCCAGAATAAAAGGCCTTGGGGCGTAGTTCCCACGCGGACCCAGTGCGGATTGGGAATTTCACACCTACCATTGAATTTCTTCTCAGGTGTCTACAGGTTTCCTCGTATTCTTCTTCAACGTAAATTTCAAATATAATTTCGCACGTAAATTCCGAAAAACTCAGAGTTACGAGCCCGGATTCGAACCCACGACCCTCTGCTTGAGAGGCAATAGGTCAAAACACTAGACTGGTGGCTTCAAAGTCGCAGGTGGGCAGAAAGGTATTTATTTAATTTAAGTAGGTACCATGTTTACTACCTACTAGCTTTTACCCCTGAATTTGTCCGCGAAGCAATTCAAATTTATAGTTCAGCTTCTTTATCTCTTTGATTAAATTTAATAAAAATCCATCATCATCATTGGTATCAGTGAATATGCAAAACCCGCTTTTTCCCTATCGCGTTGGAATTGGAGATGTCTATTTTTTTGCAATGTATAGTAGGTAAATCGAAAACCATTTCGAGATAAAATTTTAATATTATGTAATGAATTTACTACAAAACCGATAAGCAATGACCTTCATTTGACATTGGTGTTAATTGCGTGACCGGTCCAAGTTGTACTTTATTCTGTGTGGTTAGAATTCTTCACAATTTACGCGTGGATTATACTACGGAGTTTGATTTGGACCCGCTGTCTGACATCTAGCACTTTGTCAGTGCCAGTAAGTAAAGTGACACTAGTTACAGTGTACCTACCACTACGCAAAAAATAATAAAAGGAGTTGCCTTATCGTACGCTAAATGCAAAATTAGAAATTTGGCAGTGTGAGAGCCCTCAATTACAATCTGACGTCATCAACCAAAATAGTTTCAGTAATTAATTTTGAAAAAAGTAGTGAACTAAATGACAAAATATTGAAATTAGTTTCTTATAATTTACTTTTCTATACAAAAAAAATATAAAAACCACTGGTAATTTTTTTAAGACATTCCCTATTGAGGGAGCCCTCTGTCCAGCACTGGATGTCCTTTAGCTTATATGATATATGACTTTAGCTGGTATGATGTATATATGGATGATATTACATACCTGAACCATGAAGGCGGCAGCGCAAAGGACGATGACCTTGATCATTTTGATGTAGTTTCCTGTTTGAAAGCTAACTTTGATTGAAGACTCAACCATTAAACGCCATTATATATTAAAGATCCTCTGAATATCGCATTAATTTCGTAAATATAAATGAGGTCATTCAAAATTGACCTGATTAATAAACATAGGTACACAAACGTATTGAATTGTGACATATACGGAGATATCTACTTGGACTACTTATTTTTTTATCATCAAGAACTGCACACGTGCTTTGTCAGTTACATTTGCAACATCAATGACCTATTTCTCAATAACAGTTTGGCCAGTATAAAAGCATTGCTAACCTATTTGAAAATCATTCTATTTCTTTAGAGAAACAAGATACTCTCTACCATGTCTACCTTCGCAGTCCTCGCCCTGTTTGCTCAGGCTTGCCTGATCCAGGTAATTTGTTTTTTATTTCAATACGTAACTTGCAAAGAAGCATCGACTTCAATAAACTTCCTTGAGAGCTAAATTGGGGAAGAACTTCCCAACCAAAAAAATATTTTTGAAATCGGTACCTGCATAAATGTCGGTCTTCTGTGGTAAGAAACGTAAAAAAAAAAACAACCGAATCGAGAATCTCCTTGTTCGCAGTCGAATAATACTTTTTTATGCTTTCACACTCTGTTATTTTATTTAATAATAATAAAATTTATTGTTGTGTAATAGACAATAGGTATTATTCAGAACATGACTGTAAATCTACCATATGCATGGATTTCAATACAATAGCCACCAAACAATTACTAGAAACATATTCTCTGTTTCTTTGGCTTTATTGTGTAATAATTTATGTAACACATATTTGAGAAATATTAAAAAAATCGATATTTAAACAAATTTGACACTGCGTCACTGTTTGCAACGCAAGGCGAGAGCACTTCATGGCCGTCTTTTTTTTTACGCGAGCAACTGAGTGGCTAAAAGCATTACAAAATAATATTTGTATCATGCAAATTATAAAATTGTATTGAATACTTGTCTTAACACCTCCGCTGCGGTATGGGGTTGATTCAACCCCATATATGTATGGTTAATAACAAGTTAAACTAATTGCCGCAGTGAACGTATAGTAGGTATTGTCATACCTGGTTTACACTCGCGTACGAGTGGCGAGACGAACTGCGGGACGAGCCACGAGAAGAGAGTGTGAACAGGCGCGCCTCGCGCCTCGTCTCGTGATTTGCCTTGATTTTGAGGCTCGCGTCCGGAGCGAGACGACGAGGCGAGGCGCGAGGCGAGGTGACAAGGCAAGAGTGTAAATCAGTTATCAAAATTTTAAATTCAATCAATACAAACTAACTATTTACATACATTATAAATGTCATAATGTCCACTTTCGTGCAGTCAATTCTTCTTATATAAATATACCTACTGATCATAATTGCATTACATAACATTACAAAGAAATATTATTAAAGTTTATTAAATTATTCTCATTGTATTTTCTCCAGTCCGTCTTGAGCCAGAAGTGTGGCTGCAACCAGATCTCCTACGGCTACTCTCCGGCACCGATCAACATTGGCCTCTCCAACCTGGATGCTCCTTGTCTCAGCCTGGGCAACATTGGCTTGTCCCACTTGGGTAGCAACATTGGCATCTCCAGCCAGGGCAATGCTCTTATTAACGCCGTCAGCTCCGCTTCGTTCGGCTCGTACGGCGGCGTGGGTACCGGGGAGGTAGCCGTAGTTGGTGACATCGGCGTGGGCGGCAACACCGCCGTCGTCGGCTCCGTACCGGTGCTCGGCGCCGTCGACTTCAGCGGCATTGTTCCCGCCTACGGCTCTGTCTCCATCACCGGACAGTGCGGCTGCGGGTGCAACTCAATCAAATACTAATAACACTGAAATAAAAACTATAATTGCAATTCAAATGCTTGTTTGTTCTATTACCTCACTATACCTTGACAAGCTCGTGCGCGGCGCTCGGCGGAACCCTGTCGCAGGGAGCCTCTGCTAATAATAAGTAGTAATTTTAATAAGTGCGGCAAACGCTGACTGCGACAGAGTTCCGCGGAGGGCCGCGCACGAGCTTGTCGGACTACAAAAACTTCATCACGTACACACGTCCTCGTTCCTACTAGGTCTTTGCCTATTTTTTCATGATCCTATTCAAAACTGAGGCCGTATTGTCTAACGAGCGGACGCTTGTCCTCACATTCACTATTTCGCTCTGTCAAACGGTATAAGAGGAGACTGAATGAACTAGCTGTTCCGTATCACCGAACTGCCGCTTTTAAGGGTAGTTTTAAATACACTGTCACAAAATGTTGGAATAATTTGCCTCCACCATTCAAAAAATTAATCACTATTAGCAATTTTAAGATTAAATTACAAAAATATTTAATTAATTTGCAACAAACATTGCCCGCAGGTGGAAAGGCCAAGTCCTCTTACCTCTGATGCGACTACCTTAAATGTATAATTGAAATAAATAATAATAAAAAATAACTAACTCCCACTATAATATATGTATCTATTTATTTGTTGCACACTTTTTATACAAAATTTTGTTTGTGCTGATTCCGGTCCAACAAGTTTGATGTACGGATATGAAGGGTTTGACTGAAAATCAGGGTTTACTAATGTTTCGCAAATTGCGTTTCCCAAACTGATTCACTTGGCAAATGTTTAATTTCCCAAATGTTTATTTTTTCTGAAACTGTAAAATTTTCAGGATTGTTATAAAACAACCCTAACCTAACCTAACCTAACCTACAAAATAGTCCTGAAATATATCCTGAATTGTTTACAGTTTCAGAAAAAATAAACATTTGGGAAATGAAACATTTGCCAAATGAATCAGTTTGGGAAACGTAATTTGCCAAAAGAAAGTACACCCGAATAAAGTTATGTCTATGTCTATGTCTATGTCTATGAATGAGATGATGAAAGCAATGGCAAGCGCCTGCGCGTTAAAAAAAATACGGCATCTAGTCCACCCTTACAGCTCACTGAAGCTTACTGATCTTTAATGACATCTTAGCCATAAATCAACCGCATTATACTAGAAACTTGATTTTCTGACTGAATTCACCACTTCTTTCTATCTGACGGAATGAGACGCATGCGGCGACCGCAAAAGCACAGATAACTTAATAGTTACTTCGTAACATGTAAAAAGAAATAATTTGTATTGTAATTTTATTAAATAAATAAATAAATAAAATAAATATCACGGGACAATTCACACCAATTGACCTAGTCCCAAAGTAAGCCAACCAAAGCTTGTGTTATGGGTGCTAGGCAACGGATAAACATACTTATATAGATAGATATATACTTAAATACATAATAAACACCCAAGAACCGAGAACAAACATTCGTAATTTTTGATACAAACATCTGCCCCGTCACGGGAATCGAACCCGGGACCTCAAGCTTCGTAGTCAGGTTCTCTAACCACTAGGCCATCTGGTCGTCAAAATATTGTATATTTATTGAAGTTTATAATATCAAATGGTATGTTTGTATTGTAAATATTATTTTTTTTTTTTTTTGCTTTTGCTTCATTTTATTTTATTTTATTATAGATTTTAGTGGTTATTTTTATAATATATTATAATGGTTTAATGATTTTAATACTTGCATGTTCTGACGTTTTATAATGAGTTTGTGACATTAGAATTTTGATAAAATAATTAATTAGAATAATTTTTAATTTCCGATTGATTGCATGCCTTTTTGGCGAAATGATGAACTTTTATCTGTTAAATTAAGACCTTTTGTAACATTATTTCAAGCAATAAAGACTTATGATTATGATTATGAACAGATACTGCATCCCGTACAGAATCTTGGTACTTACAGCGATTATAGCCACAGATTAGCCTACTCCATCTCCTTATGAATGTGTGCGTGCCGACAGTGACAAGGGCTGGCAGTTTGGATAAAAAAAATTATATCCATTCAAACTTTCTAGCACTAATATTCCTTAAGCTGAGCCACGGACGGACAAAGGGACAGACGGTCATGGCGAAACTATAAGGGTTCCGTTTTTGCCATTTTAGCTCTGGAATCCTAACAAAAAAAGGATATTTATTGTAATGCGCAGAACACATTGCCATGCTCACAGTACCCTAGCGTTATACTAGATACGAAGGTCAACTTGCGAACTTCGCATCGTGCCATTCCACTCACGCAATAGCTTTTTGTAGAAGAGTAAGACAGCACGATACGAACTCCCAAATTGTTATATTAGCTATTAATTCTAGCATAGTCATATTAAAATTTCGGGGAAGTCGGTTGGGAGCGACGTGGTTCAATTGGTAGAACACCCAGGTTGGGGCGCATACCCGGGAGACGTGGGTTCGAATCCCGCCGGCGCACCCGAAAAACTTTTTCGCTTTTAAATAATCTTAGATTCGGTGAGCGAGCAGCCGTATTGCTAATAAAAATCTATACATATAATAAATCTGTACATTGAAGATATTTGAGAAAAACTGTCACTAGGGCTATTTATTAGCGCAATAGAACCCGAAACAATGATTTTTAGAATTATTGTCTGTTTGTTTGTTTATCTGTTTGTCTGTGCGTTTGTGCGCGCTAATCTCAGAAACGGCTTAACCTAGAAGGATGCGGTTTTCACTGATATGTTGGTATTTTCTTGGATTAACATTTAGTGTTTGTTTCATTTCAATCGGTTCACAAATAAGAAAGATACGTCTATTTTAAAAATAATTCGAACAGTTTTTAGAAGAATTAATAAGCTGAAGAGTTTGTTTGTTAGTTGTTTGAACGCGCTAATCTCAGGAACTGCTGCTCCGATTTGAAAAATTCTTTCAGTGTTAGATAGCCCATTTATCGAGGAAGGCTATAGGCTATATATCATCACGCTAACACCAATAGGAGCGGAGCGGAGCGGAAGAATGTTTCAAAATCAGGGGTTTTTGAAGTAAAACTTCTATAGGCACGCTTGACTTGGGAGTACGGTGGTGAATGTGAACGCGGGTGTGCGGGGGGTTCGGTGGGGGGTGGGGTTGGGAGGGGGTGAGGGGGATTGCGGGGGGGGGGGGGTTGCGGGGGCGGGTAATTTTTTTTATATCGAGGAACTAAGGAGAGCCATAATAAAATTGATGAAAAAGCAAATTTGATAAAAAAAAATAAGCTGCCCAAATTACTAATTCCACGCGGACGGAGTCGCGGGCAAAAGCTAGTAAATAATATTTTTATTAAGTAATAGGTTAATAGAGGATCAAAGAAAAAATATGTGAGATCCTAATTACTTTATTACTCGATGTAATCACTGAGTTGTCTGAGTGCGACTCGCGCTCAGTTGCGCTTCCTGCAAGTAGCGAGCTGATCGACGCTGAGCCCGTCGCTAGAAGCGGCGTTGTACCCGGTAGGGTTGCCGATTTCTTGCGTGACGGCGATAGTGCCGTCCCCGCAGCCGTACGAGACGGAGGCGTCGCCGCTGGTGGGGAACTGGCCGTCGAAGGCCACGGCGCTCAGGAACGGCACGGAGCCGTCCAGCGCGAGGGTGCCGGCGAGCTGCAGCTGGTCGGTGGCGGCGCTCAGCCCGCGCGGCACCACCGGGCCCGTGCTCGTGACCACAAGCGCGCCGCCGCTGCTGCTGCTCTCGCCGCTCACCACGCCCGACCCGCTCACGCGGCAGCTCGGCGGTGGGAGGCACTGCTGCCCCAGGATGCTCTGAGGAACAGAGTTGCAGTTTAAACAGAGTCAGACGCCGAAGGATATGGAGGCATACGTCTCAAAAAGGATCCTTTGCTATTATTTTACTTGCCATAAAAACATTTGCCATAAAATATATAAACTGGCGAGCAACAATAAAGGGTCGGTTACAAAAATTACGATAACTACAAAACCCGCTGTGAGAGCTTCTTCGAGTAGGTAAAATGAGTTTAGTAAAGAGTTTTATTCTTAACAAGAAAAAGTTTAATTGAGAATAAAACTCTTTATAAAACTCATTTTACTCGAAGAAGCTATCACAGCGGGTTTTGTAGTTATCGTAATTTTTGTAACCGACCCTTTATTTTTGCTCGTCAGTGTAGAAGCGTTCATTTTTAAGGATTTTTAGAAATGTCATCTTATATATTATAATAGGTTAGGTTAGATTGAAGAAAATACTGAAAAAAATACTGTTCTATTTAATTAAATTATGACCTAAACTACGGAGCCCAGACTTGGTCTTAAACCGAGGCCCAGAAGTCCAAGCTCAAAATTTGCTAGCGAGCCATGGAACGCAGCATTGCAGGTGTTCGGAGAACTGATAGAATCAGAAACACCGACCTGCGCTCCAGAACTGAGATGGTCGATGTGGGGACAAAGACCGCCAAACTCAAGTGGGACTGGGCGGGACATGTCTGCCGAATGCATCCGGATCACGGCAAAAATCGTCACCGATTGGGTTCCAAGCGACGGGTACCGGAGCAGGGGCAGACCAAAACGGAGATGGCGGGATGACTTGAACCGTTTTGACCCATTTTGGCGGGATTTTAAGAGGGAGGGTGTATTTGTAGTGATAGAGCCATGTTGTAGCTAGCCACTGCATCACGAATGGGCCGGCTCGTCCGGGGCAGTACCACCCTCTCACAGAACACCGGCGTGAAGCAGCAGTACTCCTGCTGTGTTTCGTACGGTCAGTGAGAGCGCAGGGGGCCCAATATCTCTCCCCCTCCTCTATTCCCTTTCCTTTTTCCTCTCCCTTTTAGGGCCGACAACGCACTGGCATCGCGTAAAGTGCTGCGGGTGTCTATGGACAGTGGTGACCATTTAACATCAAGTGACCCACTAGTTCGTTTGTCTGGCCTCTCTAACATAAAAAAGGGACAGAGGCGGGTGGCAAGAAAAAGGGGAGGCCTTTGCCCAGCGGCGGTACATCCATTAGCATAATTTAAAAAAAATTATGACTGATGAAAATTATAGATAACGATACATTATGCATATGAAATTCGGGCAAACGATAGAGAACCGTCTCAAAGATCCATGTAAGGACGGTGGATGGTGATGATGGATCAATAAATAAGAGAAATAAAAATAGAAAGACGCTGTGGGATGGGAAGCCAGATGGCCTAGTGGTTAGAGAACCTGACTATGAAGCTTGAGGTCCCGGGTTCGATTCCCGTGTCGGGGCAGATATTTGTATGAAAAATACGAATGTTTGTTCTCGGGTCTTGGGTGTTTAAATATGTATTTAAGTATGTATCTATCTATATAAGTATGTTATCTATATAAGTATGTTTA
Source organism: Archips crataeganus (assembly GCA_947859365.1). Lineage (NCBI taxonomy): Eukaryota > Metazoa > Arthropoda > Insecta > Lepidoptera > Tortricidae > Archips > Archips crataeganus. Next base: position 3,131,479 of record OX402075.1, read on the forward strand.
TCCGTTGCCTAGTACCCATAACACAAGCTTTTCTAGCTTACTTTGGGACTGGGTCAATTGGTGTGAATTGTCCCGTGATATTTATTTATTTATTATTTATTTATTTATTATCTTAGGAAAGTTTGATAAGATAGTAAACCGGTACTTCCAATGTCTGCAGAAGTCACCAAGGGGGTTATAGATAGAATGAAGGAACAGGAAGCAAACAGTGAGTGGAAACAGGCTGTAGGGTGCAGACAATCGAAGATGATGCTGGATGTCATAAACCACAGAAGAACTAGGTATCTCCTAAATCTAGGTAAGAGTAGCTTAAGAACTATAACTGGCATAATTACTGGCCATAACTTGTTAAATAGGCACTTAAGCGTAATAGGTATAAAAAGTGACCCCTCCTGTCCACATTGTGGGAAGGAGGAAACGAGTGAGCACATCCTAACCGAGTGTGTCATGTACGCGGCAGCGCGGCGTGATGTATTCGGGAGTGACGAGCTGAGGGAGGAGGAGCTAAAGGATGTCTGTCTCAAAGATATCCTTTTGTTCAGCAGGAGAACGAGAAGATTCGAGGAGAGTTGCTGTGTGGGAGCGCTGCTGGGACAGTAACCTGTCGGCTCCAACCACGGGGAACTGGGCTGAATGACTGTGCAAAACGATCTACAGCCCGCCTGACTCAGCAAGGCGTCCCCATACATCATCATCATCATAAGATAGTGAAGAATGCATTCATTTTGATAACCGAGTAAATTCCCAGTTTTGTGAATTTAACAATATCTAATATCAACATATTTATAGGCGCAAGCTCAGAAGAGACGTGGGACGGGGGCGCGTCGCAGTCCGCTTCGTTTGTTCGCAAGCCGCGTCTCCGCTCCGTCTGTTCTGTCCGATTTGGATCGTGACGTCTATACATTTAGTATGAAAACTGATTCGGAGGATGCCGCGACTCCGACGCGCCCCCGTCTAACATCTCTTCTGTGTGACATGCGCCGTAGGGTCCTTATTTTATTTCAAAATTAATACACCACATCGTGCATTAGGCAGTTATTCTTATAACTAGCTATTGTTAATAATAGTTTAGAGTGTTGGATTTAGATTAATGTTCCTTTTAGGGCTCTGTACCTCAAAAGGAAAAAACGGAACCCTTATAGGATCACTTTGTTGTCCGTCCGTCCGTCTGTCAAGACCCTTTTTCTCAGGAACGCGTAGATCAAGTACTCAACTCTACTGTCCCTTTGAGCTGTGAAAAAAACAAACTTCTAAGCCAACGCAATCAAAAGATACAGCCGTTTATGCCGCAAATTTCCGCAAAATTTTCGAAACTCGCAAGGGAATCAAAACCTACAGGGTACTTCCTGTGAACTCAGAACCTTGAAATTTGGTACGAAGCAAGGTAATATAGCATAGATAGAGAAAAAAATTGCGAAAAGCGTAATTTTTTTTGTCTGTTTGTCTATATCAGTAACCAATCTATTTATGCCGCAAATTTTCGACACTCGCAGGGGAATCAAAACCTACCTACAGGGTACTTCCCGTGAACTCAGAATCTTTAAATATGGTACGAAGCAAGGTCTTATAGCACAGATAAAGGAAAAATTGCACAAAGCTTAAATTTTTTTGTCCGTCTGTCTATATCAGTAACCAATATACAATGATCCCACACTGCGCACATTTTGCTTAGGAGCAGGGGTCTGCTAAGACTGGATGTTCATAGATATTTATAAATTTGTTCGGAACCCTCGGTGCGCGAATCCGACTCGCACTTGGCCGGTTTTTCCTTTTGAGGTACGAAACTCTAAAAATCGAACCCCGGCGCCACACATAGCACAAATGTTTCAACACATATTTGAACACATATTTGATCTATGGTTGATTGTATAGTTGTTCTATTAAACAAATAAGCAAATACCGGTGCTTCACATGTGATCAAATATGACTGTGTTCAAATATGTGTTGAATGAAACATTTGTGCTACGTGTGGCGCCGGGGGAATGGTAAAGTTCTTAAATGAATGTTGTGCGAAGCTAAGTAAGTAGGTAAATCACAAATAGTTAGAAAAGATAATAGGAATGTAATTTAATAGTGTAGAGTGTTGGTTTTAGATTCATGTTCCTTTTTTGTGTAGTAATACTGATGACTGTATTAAAAAACGATCTTTTTAAAATTGAGAAAATATTTTTAAATTTTTACCTGAACGAAGATGGCTGAAGCACAGAATGTGATAGCTTTGAATGTCATTGTCTTTGATTTTCCTTCCTTCGTTCGAATGTAAACTACAAATGATAAATAAGGCTTTGATATAATTATTTATACATTATTTTAAAGAAGGCGCAACCTATGGCCACACACCGTTATCAGTGTTGCAGATTTATTGAAAACGCTAGGGATGGCACTGCACATATTTTTAATATGTACCGATATGTATCTATTAAACACTCTATCAAATTATATACCTATACATTTACACATATAGCCCCGGTCTATTTGATGTAAACATCACAACTCACTTATTTTTATTTATATACAGGGTTATTTGTAATTCACTGACATCCTCTTAACCCTGAATTCCTATCGCTCAAACAAATGTTTTTTGTTTTACGACTTTTTAAAATGAAGCAGTTTTTTTCCCATACAAATACACAGAGTATCGTAAAAATAAGAGGTAATCTCAAATTTTCAAAACGCTATTACACCAAAAATATTAATTTATGACAAAAGCCGTAAAACAAAAAACATTTGTTTAAGTGGTAGGAGTTTAGGGTTAAAAGGATGCTAGTGAATTACAAATAACCCTGTATAAGGTGTTAATTTATTAGTTGCAGATATTTTTACATCTGATAGTACTCGGTCCCTGGAGAGTATATTTAAGTATGAAACATGATAGCTTTTCCAATTTTTTTTTTTTGGAGAAAACTAAATAACAAAGTTGCTACGTAAAAACACCCTGTTTATGTGAAGTGGCCAGTTACAGTTAAGTGGTACGTAAAAGAGGTACTAGAATCTGTTCAATGAGTTCTCATTTAATAATCACATAAACAGGGTGTTTTTAAGTAGCAAATTTTTTTTCAGTTTTCTCCAAAAAAAAATTGGAAAAGCTATAATGTTTCATACTTAAATATACTCGAGGGACCGAGTACCTACTATCAGCTGTAAAAATATCTGCAACTAATAAATTAACACACCTTATATTTTAAGTATACGGACTTAAAAGAGGTTTTATTCTGTTTTAGAACTCCATAATAGGTTTGTGTTATTTATTTGTCATTGATGATGCATGTCGTATATTATTACTAGCTGTTGCCCGCGACTCCGTCCGCGAAGAATAGGGGTATAATAAGTTTTGTTAAAAATTTCATTTTTAAAGCAAGCTTTTTAGCTAACTGTACTTTTTGTTGACTGTACCTGCATTGTCATCCAACCTACATAAGTATACCAAATTACAGGTGAATCCAACCACTGGAAGTGGATCAAATTTGTTCCAAGAAAAATAAAACAAACGGGGTGAGCTAAATAAAAGCTTGTAAAAAAAATAACCTACGACCTATTCTCAGACCTACCGAATATAGGTAAAAAAGTTTCATAAAAATCGGTCTAGCCCACGTCTAGCTGTTTCGGAGGAGTTCGATAACAAACACCGTGACACGAGATTTTTATATATTAGATAATTCGTTTAGTTTTTATTCAGTTAACATCCGTTATCAACAATCATCATCAAGGCAATATTCTTGTAACAAAACGTTTTATATACCAATCTGTCACATTGACAACGAAATAAATATCTTGCAACAACCCTATGACTTAGTTTCAATGGATCTGCAACACTGATAACGGTGTGTGCCTATGACATAACTGTGGCAATGACATTGTCGTGTCACGACACACTTTATTTAAAATTAGACCATTTTAACTGACGTAACGTCACGTACATGTTATCGAGATTAAGTAAGTATTGATGCATTCAAACAAGTACAATGGTATTAGTAATATTTATCATGACATTTGACAATCGTAGGATCTGATTTGAAACCCTTGGCTTATAAAACTCGCTTGGATCTTTTTTAGTCATTCTATCTTCAGCTTTTGTAGATACAAACAAACTATTAAAACATGTCTTCCTTCACTGTTCTGGCTCTTTGCTTGCAGGCGTGCCTTATCCAGGTCAGTTTGTATTATTCAGTCAGTTTCTTCATAAGACGATTGTTTTAAAAATATCATAAGATTAACATGAAAAATGGACCTACCTACAACTTCTAAAACTTAGAGGTTTGTTTGTAGGTTTAGAATTGGGCGTATGTAGTTTTAATGTTGTAATCTGGTCATCATCAGCTTGATGAGTATTTCCTAATACTTTAACAATTTTTTGGATACCATCGGACTTACTTAAAACATTTTTTTGCAGAGTGTATTCAGCCAAGGATGTGGATTCAACAACAATAACTTGGCCAACATCGCCTTGGCAAACCAGCAGAGTAACATTGGCATACCCAACTTCGGAAACATTGGTGTGTCCAACCTTGGTAACTATGGCTTGCCCAACCAGGGTAGCAGCGTTGGCGTGTCCAACCTGGGCAACGAAGCTCTGAACGCGGTGAGGAGCGCGTCGTGCGGCTCGTACGGCGGCGTGGGTACCGGGCAGGTGGGCGTGGCCGGAGACATCGGCGTGGGCGGCAACACCGTTGTCGTCGGCTCCGTGCCGGTGCTCGGCGCCGTCGACTTCAGCGGCACCGTTCCCGCTTCCGGCACCGTCTCCATCTCCGGACAGTGCGGCTGCGGCTGCAAAGCGTAGTGCTTTAACTAGCTAGCTAGGTATTGATATAATAAAATGCTGTTACGTTAAACATTTCTTTTTTTCCTCAATGGAATCCTCCTTTGGGGGTAGTTGCAATAGAGAGATCTCTCTCCAGGCAGATGTTATGCCTGGGGACCGAAGTCCAATGGATGAAAGTTGGAAGTTGTATTTATGCAGCCGAGTTGAGAAACTTCGATAGCGTGATGTAGGATTGTAGTGATTAGTTCCTTATGTGACGACTAGATGGCGCCAGTAGTCGCTACATCAGCCCCCCTATTAGACTGGAGGTCGATACGAATTGCAGTGGAGTGCAGTCTGTGCGTCATGTGGGCGCTTGCAAGGGCCAGTCGCTCAGAGCCTCGTCGGCGAGCATTGTTGTTCCTCTGCTACTTGTAGATGCATGCCTGTTGCGTGATTGCTCAGAGCCTTGTTGGCGAGCGTTGGTTGATTGATTGGCAAGTGGAAGTAGTGGGAGGAGGATTTTGCGAACTGTAGACACCAGGCAGATAATAGATACATGCTAATGGTGCACAGTGCGGTGAGTATGGCTTGCTGTGAGACTGCGTCATCGTCTTGTGTGTCTGAAGGTTGCGATTTTTGTCCCGTGTCGCGGGTCACCAATTTGGGGGTAGTAACCATAGAGAGATCTCTCTCCAGGCAGATGTTATGCCTGGGGACCGAAGTCCAATGGATGAAAGTTGGAAGTTGTATTTATGCAGCCGAGTTGAGAAACTTCGATAGCGTGATGTAGGATTGTAGTGATTAGTTCCTTATGTGACGACTAGATGGCGCCAGTAGTCGCTACACTCCCATGCCATGGCATGTGCTACCCTGTGAATCCAATACACTGTAACTCCCATAGACAGTGTACTGAAGATACAGTGTATTGGATTCACAGGGTACTGTGGCCCGGAGTGAAGGATCATGGTGCAAACGACTCCTAGAGTGGAAGCCATAGGGGAAAAAGCGACCTCAGGGTAGACCACAAATCCGGTGGAAAGACGATGTAAAAAAGGTTGCTGGTTCAAACGTCGCGACGAGTGGAAAAATTGAAGGAGGCCAACACCGAGAAGGTTGAAAAAGGCTGAAGAAGAAGAAGCGAAGGAATCCCCCGAAATGAAAAATGAAAAAAAAAAAAGAAAAAAAATGAAAAATGTTTTATTTGTTAGGTAATAGGATTTTACATAATAGTGGCTGGAGCCTCCTTTTAAGCTTGAAAAAGCCTGTGTCAGAAGGCACCACTCCTCCTCCTTCTCGACATTACATTTTGTGTCTATTACTTAACTACCTACCAACTACGCTATATATATATATAAAATATATAGGCTTAATCTCCTGAGACCCAAGTAATTATGTAAATCAGAATTTTAAACATCAAAACCAAACATTACACCATATTGACCTTGTACCATGATGAATGAAAAGCCGTGGTGGTCTATTGGTTTGACATAAAGTCTCTCAAGCAGAGGGTCGTGGGTTCGAGTCCGGGCTCGCACGTCTAAGTTTTTCGGAATTTATGTGCGGAATGTAATTACATTAGTAATTTACCATGAGCTTAACATTGAAGGAAAACATCGTGAGGTAACCTGCATAGGTACACCTAAGAAGAAATTCAATGATGAAGTTCCCAATCCGCACTGGTGCTCTGCAGTGGGACGTAAATAGGCTGTGATGATGATGATGATGATGATGTGATCCTCCCTATTTTAAACACGTCTTGTAGATTACATTTTTATGTTGTAAAAAGATTTAATTATCCCAAAAAGAAATTGCGGTGAAATGGGTCATAATCATGTTGAAGGAGTGGGCGAAGAAGTCTGATCCACCTAAGTGTGCTACTTGTCTACACTTTAAGAAGCCGTGTAATCACACAACTGGCGATTCCGACTGTAATTCAGCTAACAAATCTGCAGTATTACGGTACATTAATTGACAACATTTCATATTTCTAAGACTGTAATTTGATTCGTTCTCTGTATTCTGTTTGCAAAGAGAAAGACGCTGATAGTTTTAAATTTTCACTACGATTATTAATTAATTTGTTAGAATTTTTTAAAGATGTGCTTATTCTAAAAGAGCGTAACGATAGAATAGATCCATTACTTTTGTCTAGTCTCTATTAAAAAAAAGTGATGACGTAAATTTGACTTTAAGGTTGTTATCAAATTTAAAATTATGACAGCTCTTTTTTCTAGTGATAAGGGTAAAGGAAACATAATCTATTCTGTGGCACTATTTGTAAGTACATACATGTTTTTAAATTTGTTGTATTTTTTAAAATATGGAGAAATAAATTATAATAAATATTTTTCCGTGTTCAGGAGGCGAAACTCTTTCGGTTACTGCAGTAATTTACAGGTGTTAAAAAAATGAAAGGTTGTCAATTCAATAGACTATGAAGACGCCTAAGAACGCCATTTCCAAGTTTACTTTCAGAACTTTTCCTTTAATTATTTTATTTTCGTTTTATTTGTATGAATGATAACTTGATCGATGACCTAGAAGATCATTTCTGTGTATCTGTGTCAGTAATATGTGAGGTTGAAAATTGACTCGTACGCTAAGTTAACAATTTTTTGATGACACTGATGCTTGATTGTCGTACCTAATAAAAAAGTATAACAAGCAATATTGAAAAACTCATCCTACACGGATTTAAGTACCTTATATATGTATAAATTATTGAAATTGTTTAAATAAACATTGTTCTGATAAACGGTAAACTGGTACTTTAGGAAATTTTGGGGCTACTTTGATAGATTTAAAATGGTTATAAAAACGCAAATATTCATAGCTCGATTGAGAAAACGACGTAAAAAATTAGGTAATTTATCAAGGTAGTTATTTCACTGCCACAGATGGTCTGAAAAAACAAGGACACGGCGTAAAAACTGTTTTCCAAAGTAGCCCCTGCATTTTAAAGCAACCCCGTTTTACGGTACCTACTTATTATGTTATTAATTTTATTTAGTATTGTTAATAATGTTTCCTAATTTACCTTAAATAGTACTAAGATTACCTACATAGCGGATTCTTTTTCCTGAAAATGTTAATTTAATTAAATTTAACTTAATTCAATAGTTATTTCTAGTTATATTAGACCTTTTTTTCGCCTGAGACACAGGATCCTCCTAGTTCAGGCATGTGCCATTCTTCACTTTTAATTAAAAAATAAAATAAATAAATAAATATCATGGATAGTGAAAATAAACGGATCACTCACGTCTTAAAACGAGTTTAACTCGACATGTTTCGGGCTAATCCGTAGCCCTTCCTCTCGGAGTCGCACGTCACGGCGGCTGCCAAACGTGCACGTTCCGTCCGTTTATTCCGTCCGTTTATTTTCACTATGAGTGAGGCTCACGGTAGTTTCACGTTTAAAATATCATGGATTTCAAACTAAATACAAACTGAAATATAGATGCACAGAAAAAACCCCAGAAAAAAGACCAATGCAGGGAATCGAACCCAGGTCCTCAGCGTTCCGTGCTGCGTGCTTACCCTACACCATCACTGGTCTAGAAGTTAGCGACGAATTTTTCCCATACATCGTACACTTCAGTCTGTTATAATCACATTATGCAGTGATAAAGCGCACATCTATGTTATACCCTCTACCGAGAGACTTTAACACTCCTTCGGAGCTAACCGCTCACCTGGACCAAGAGATGGCGCTACTAAGCCAACTTTAACTGATTACACTTTACTGATTATACGATACGTGTACGATGTATGGGAAAAATTCGTCGCTAACTTCTAGACCAGTGATGGTGTAGGGGTAAGCACGCAGCACGGAACGCTGAGGACCTGGGTTCGATTCCCAGCATTGGTCTTTATTCTGGGGTTTTTTCTGTGCATCTATATTTCAGTTTGTATTTAGTTTGAAAGATATGGTTTCACGGGATGACCGTAAAAGTAATAAAAAATGAAGTTGAAAAAATAAATAGAAAAAGATACTTCATACTTAACTTGTAAATATCATGGGACAATCACACCAATTGACCTAGTCCCAAACTAAGCAAAGCTTGTACTATGGGTACTAGACAACGGATAAACATACTTATAGAGATAAATACATACTCATATACATATTAAACACCCAAGACCCGAGTACAAACATTCGTATTTTTCATAAAAATATCTGCCCCGACACGGGAATCGAACCCGGGACCTCAAGCTTCGTAGTCAGGTTCTCTAACCACTAGGCCATCTGGTCGTCTAGACTGTTTCTGTCGTTTGTTTAGACTTAAGTTTTATATTGTAAAAACCTATTTGAATAAAGATTTATTATTATTAGGTATTATAAAACATAACCCTCCTTCGACAGTCGGGTGAAAAGAAAAGTATTGAATGCTACATAGCCTAATCTTATAATATAAAGTAATAATTAATTAATCTATTCGTATGAATAACCCCCCTCCTTATGTATAGGTGAAAGCCTCCTCTAAAGAATTCTATTTTACTCTGTCTTGAGCTATTTGTTGCCAGCAGGGGCTGGCAATTTTACTACCGCGTCTGCCCACCTCGATAGACGGGGTGGATCCCACTATTTCTATTATGAATTTCTATTAATTTCTTTCTCCCACTATTTATATTGCTGGCGGCGGCGACAAAAAATGCTGCATCACCTCTAATGCCGACGTTTTTTTTGCCGCAATAGAATTAATGGTCTACAATTTGGAAAACAATGCCTGAAAAGTAAGGTGTTCAACTAGTGCGTCCTACCAGTTATGACTTACGCTGCAGAGACGTGGACACTCACAGGAGGACTAGTCCATAAGTTCAGAGTCGCTCAGCGTGCTATGGATAGGGCGGCTATGCTCGGTATCTCGTTGAGAGATAGGGTCCACAACGAGCATATCAGACAAAAGACGAAAGTCGTTGACGTAGCCCGTTGGATTAGCACACTGATGCGGCAATGGGCTGATCACGTTTGCCGTACAACTGACAATCGTTGGAGCAGACGTGTCCTGGAGTGGAGACCACGTTTGGGAAAGCGTAGTGTGGAGTGTGGGACGCCCTGCGACACTTTGGACTGATGACCTTAGGAGGACAGTTTTATTTTTTGAATAAATAATCGTTAGCGTAGCAATGCGTGTGAAGGAGCAGTTTAGGCTTAAAACTTAAGTTAGTGTGTATATACTTTACTGTTTTTAAATATTGTGTATGATTTTTGTAAAAAAATAAAGATTTTTACTTTTACTTTACTTTTACAAAGGCTTCGGTTTTTACAAGCTTAAAACGTCCTGTGCTCGACACTGACCCAATACATGGCACCTTCAATCTTATGTCATAGTAACAGAGGTGACAGATGGGTGTCATCTACTGCATGGGCGTTGAGGTGTCGAGCATTAGTTCGTTTACCTTACCTTCACCTGTCCCGTTGTCTGTGTGTCATCCATTATATCTTGCAAGTTAAATTTGACCCTCTTTCCGGTTTCCGATTGAGCTGAAATTATGCATACTGGTGTATATCGCATGACAATGCAATATTATTATGACACGAAGCCGATCTGATGAAGGAGCTGGAGCCATAGGAACTCTATAATAAATCGACACAACTGCATCGAGTTTGAGCTCATTGGGCTCGTCTTGACGAGTATTTTGGTAACCAGGGGCAAAAAGTAGGTACAGTCAGTAAAAAAAGCTTGTAAGTAAAATATAATTTTAAGAAATAAAATTAATAACTGCATTCCTGACGTTGGAGTCGTCAATCGAGTCGTGATTCGCCTGCGTCTTGTTGCGATGATTCCCTCACAAAAAAACAATAAAATGCGGGCTCTTCTTCTTCTTCCATCAGGTTTTTTCAGTTTTTTTTGAGACGAACAAATGGCCTTGAAAAAGGATGAAATGGCTTTTAGAGAACCTGACTACGAAGAGGTCCCAAATTCGATTCCCGCGTCGGGACAGATATTTATATAAAAATACGAATGTTTGTTCTCGAATCTTCGGTTAACAAATATATTATAATATATTATTATGTATTTGAGTAGGTATATATATCTATATTAGTATGTTAATCCGTTGCCTAATACCCAATAACACAAGCTTTGCTTTCTTTGGGACTAGGTCAAGTAGTGTGAATTATTCCATGATATATTTTTTTTAATTTTTCATATATATTGAAAAATAATATGATAATATTTTTTTTTATATTTATTTCATTTATATTTTTTTTATAATTTTTTTATTTTATCGTCGTTTATCGTCGTCTAGTACCCATAGTACAAGCTTTGCTTAGTTTGGGACTATGTCGATTTGTGTAAGATTGTCCCCTAATATTTATATATATTTTTTTTAAATATTAGTATCGCTTTTGTTACTAGTTAAAACGGCTTTACTACTTTCCTCCAACGTGCTATTCTATGATGCTGGCAGGTGTTTTTGATACACAGTACGTGATGACTAGGAAAAGAAGTAGGTTATTAGGTAAATATGCCAATAACTGATAAGATACTTGCAGTTTATGTGAAGCAATGCTAGCGGAATCGTAAAAGGAACTGCATATAAAAACCAAAGTTGCATTTAGGGTCATATTCTGGTAATCAGCAGCTAACGAGGCAAACTTTTAATAGGAACAATGGTGTCTAAAGCCGTTATTTTCTGCGCTACGGCTCTTTTGATCCAGGTAAGCTTTGCAGTATTGATTGCATTTTTTTTAAAACAAAAGAATGGTCAGACTCACTGAAAGACTATTTCGTTTGATGAACTGAAACAATTACTTTGCTCACCCGCGACCTTTATGATAGTTACGTTTATGTAAGAAATGCGTATTCATGCAGTTCCTCCACCTCCACACTGTACGAACACACACACAAATCACACAAACCCAACTATCACCACCACCAAACTATACGGACGCGTTGTAACCGCTCATCTTACCTACTTTGAAGATGAGCTCTGAAGATGAGCTCATCTTGCCTACTCTGAAATAATTAGAAATTATTTAACCTTTGCAATATTTTCCAGACCACGTTTGGACAAAGCCTTCGCAACATCGATGTGATTACTTCAGATTGCGGATGTAGTAGCAGTAGCAGCAGCAAAACTCGTAGCAGCAACGGCTCTGGTAGCGTACGAGCTGTCGGCATCGGAAGTTTCACTGATTGCAGAGTAACCAATGGTGGCACTGATAGCGGCGGTCCTTTCATCGTTAGCTCCTACGGCCCTGTCGTTCCAAGTGGTATCAGTGTCAACGCCTATAACGATCTCTATGGCGATTTGGTAGTCTCCGGCGAGCTACCGTTCCTAAGTGCCGTGGCCTTCGATGGTGCCTTCCAGAATGCTGGTAAAGCCACTGTCTCTTACGGATGTGGTGACGGGAACATAGCCATTCAAGAAATCATTGGCGCTAAGCCCGGGAGCTGTGGTTACATCTTATAAAACGCGTGATCAATCTTTTATCTTTGTTAAGACTTCTTATGCAATAAAGTTTAATGGAATTATGTTTTATTTTGAACAATACACAACAATTAGAAAACCCACAAATATTCAAAGGGGAGCTCCATCCAGCACTTCTCTCTGAAATGAAAACTTTTTATTGTGAGAATATAGTTTACAAGTTATGAAAAACTACCTACGCAGTGTTCCTTACATGTATATACACTGCGATAACTGTGATTCCATTAACATTTTGAGATGAGATTTTGAGATTGAGACGTAATTAATGACATTAGGTATCGCCACGAGAGTTGAGGTCACGCATACAACAACATGTCATGTGTAATGATAGCGGGATTTTGACATTTATTCGTACCGATAGCAAATTCATCAGACTCAACCAAATTGAACAACAGAACAATAACAACAACAGAATTCAACAAGAACAACAACAAAATTGCAAAATTGACTAAAATTTCTACGACCTATTTCGTTAAGAATTATCTAGGAAAATAAATCTAGTTCAAACAAAGCAGAAAATAAAACATTTTCGTCTATTTTATATAAATCAGTTAAGCATATTTTTCGTTCTTTACAAAATAAAAATTCTTTTGTAGCGAGTATTTCTTATCAGTTTCAAATTGTTTTATTTCAAAAATAGTTTACATGAAAAAAAGAAAGGTTAGAATTATGCAATATTGCGTACGTATTTTATCATAAGATCCTATAATTCACATTTTCACTCACTCACTCATTTCATTCATTCACTACTTATTTTGTAAAATCAGTACTTTATGTAGCTGTGTGTGTAATCATTCGCCTCAACTCTCGTGGCGAGACCTATACTAGTTGTATGCGGGCAGCGCAGGACCAATCGTCGTGGGACTCTTTCGGAGGCGTAGAGAGAGAGAGAGGACGTCTTTGGGCAGATTATGAGATACCTAGTCACGATCAAGTCTCCAGAGATATTAACCTACCTCAGTAGGTCAGTAGGTTAGGTAGGTAGGCCTCAGCCCAAAATATTTTTAGGCCATTTGTAATAACGACCCAGTATCCTATTTATAGGCACTTGTAGTGGTAGCCCAGGACTTCAATTATTACAACATCATTATATACACGCTGAGGACCTGGGTTCGATTCCCAGCATTGGTCTTTTTTCTGGGGTTTTTTCTGTGCATCTATATTTCAGTTTGTATTTAGTTTGAAATATATCATTATATACCTTAATAATATTTTAGACATGTTGTAATTGCAAATTAGTGCGTGTCCTTATTTCAGGACATTGGGATGCTATTTGATAAATTTTAACATTTACTTGGGCTGAAAGAATTACATTTTACAGTCCTAAAAATAGGACGTTGGGTCTCAGGAGGTTAATTTATAACATCGAATATTGTATAAAAGGGTACTTATACGAAATCTGATAATAATACTTTCGACACTGTTACTTATTAAAAGTTTCATTTCTTATCGATAACTTATCGTAAATTTGCTAATTAATTGATTTTGTATATAATATAATAAAGGGACGATATACTTTCCGGCATTCGTTCACAAAGGATACCATAGTACTACAACTTTAGCGTAAAATGTCATCGAAATTATTATTTTTCTGCGCTAGCGCATGCCTTATACAAGTAAGTAAAGCAATTTTGTTATTGTTTAAGGCCCTACCGAGCGTTTGGCGCATTTATTGCGTTCATTTAATCTCGTGCTTGAGACGTGGCCGCTAACGATGGGCCTCATAAGGAAGCTCAAAGTCACACAGAAGGCAATTGAGAGGGCTATGCTCGGAGTCTCTCTGCGGGATCGCATTAGAAATGATGAAATCCGCGCAAGAACTAAAGTCCGACATGCTCGAAGAATCGCCAGACTCATGTGGCAGTGGGCAGGGCACATCGCTCGTAGAACTGATGGCCGATGGGGCAAAAAGATTCTGGCGTGGCCGGAAGACGCAGTGTAGGTAGGCCTCCAACAAGATGGAATTGGTATATATATCCATGCAAAATCACAGCTTTCTTGCACTTATAGACACTGCGCTAAGCCGCGGACAGACAGACAGACAGACGGACAGACAGACATGACGAAACTATAAGGTTTCCGTTTTGCCATTTTGGCTCCGGAACCCTAAAAAAAACTGACACAGACATATTTACACACAAGTTAAGTATGAAGTATCTTTTTCTATTTATTTTTTTTTTTCTTCAACTTCATTTTTTTATTACTTTTACGGTCATCCCGTGAAACCATTTTTCTGTGCATCTATGTTTCAGTTTGTATTTAGTTTGAAATATATTTACACACAGCAAGACAGACACACACACACACACACATATAGCGGTCAAACTTATAACACTCCTCTTTTTGTGTCGGGGGCTAAAAAGCACGCTTTAATGTTAAAATGAACACAACTTGTTACCTTTCTAACAAAAAGTTTATTGAATCAGGCGTTACTTTGCGGAAGTCCATATTAATGAACAAAACCGGCCGTGTGGACCGTGTCGGACACGCCCAAGATAGGGTTCCGTAGCCATTACGAAAAAATCAAGTAATATTTTTCAAAGGATTTCGTATGTGTACGGAATCTTCCAAGTTTAGGTATGTTTTATACCTTAGGCTACTATTTACTCTTAAACTACAAATAATTCCCAAGCAATTTTAGCCGCTATAATTTTCCTTGTAAATATAATATATTTACTACCATTTTGAATTTTTTCAAATTTTTCCACCCAACAGTTTATAGATTTTAGAGGGGGGGGACGGTCGATTTTAATGAAAATTTTCGCTTTAAAGTTGAATATTTCGCAAACAGATCACTGAATAGAAAAATCATGATAGCAACCCCCCAATGGTTTTAAAAGACCTATCAAACGATACCCCACACTATAGGGTCAGTCGAGGAAAAAAAAATCACCCCCACTTTACTTTTTTATTTAATCACTTTGTCGGCGTGACTGATACATATATTCATGCCAAATTACAGCTTTCTCGTACTAACAGTCTCTGAGCTTAGCCGCGGACGGACAGACAGACAGACAGACAGACAGACAGACAGACGGACAGACATGGCGAAACTATAAGGGTCAACTGACTACGGAACCCTAAAAAAATGATGATGAAGTGAAGGTCGCGGATGAGCAAATTACTGAACTAAAACAATTACTTTGCTCACCCGCGACCTTACAATAGTTACGTTTATGCAAGAAATGTGCGTTCATGCAGTTCCTCCACCTCCACACTGTACGAACACACACAAATCACATAAACCCAACCATCACCACCACCAAGCTACACTGACGCGTTTCGAACTCAACCAGAGCTCATCTTCAGAGTTACCACCCCAAAAAAGTTAAAATGTTAGTTTAACATTTGGTAGCATAGCATACGGTTGTGGTAACTCTGAAGATGAGCTCTGGTTGAGTTCGAAACGCGTCAGTGTAGCTTGGTGGTGGTGATGGTTGGGTTTATGTGATTTGTGTGTGTTCGTACAGTGTGGAGGTGGAGGAACTGCATGAACGCACATTTCTTGCATAAACGTAACTATTGTAAGGTCGCGGGTGAGCAAAGTAATTGTTTTAGTTCATTAATATGGACCTCCGCAAAGTAACGCCTGATTCAATAAATTATTCAAATTAATTGTTTAAAGCAAAGTAATTACGTCGATCGGGGGTTACTAAATGTTTCGGCGAAAAACTTTTCGCAAAATGATTCATTTGGCAAATGTTTCATTTCCCAAATGTTTATTTTTTCCGAAACTGTAAACTTTTCAGGATTGTTATAGAACAAACCTTACCTAACCTATCCTATCCTACAGGATAGTCCTGAAATATATCCTGAATAGTTTACAGTTTCAGAAAAAAATAACATTTGGGAAATGAAACATTTGCCAAATGAATCAGTTTGCGAAAAATAATTCGCCGAAATGGCAGTACACGGATTAGTTTATCGTTATCGAAACTAAGCGTAATTGCCAAGTTTGGTGTTAATATCATAACAAGAAGTGGATCAAAAGAAAATCAAGATTAGAGATTCCCCATTTTTGCAGGTCATCACATCGCAGAACTGCAACCGACCATCCAGTCTATCCAGAGGTTCCAGCGCAAGCTTCGTCAAAACCATCGTTGGTCCTGAAGGTTCTCCACTTACAGTCACTTGCACTTGCCCTAAAAAACCTAACGGTGTTAATCTACAGGCTGAACTCGGGATCGAAGGACAGCTGGACGTGAAAGGCTCTCTACCTTTCATTAGTGCAGTGAAATTAGAAGGTAGACTTCCTTCTTCAGGGCAAGCATCGCTTTCTTATGCTTGTAGTGATGGTAATGTCGCTATTGTTGAAGAAACTGGAAACCCATGTGGGAGTAATGCTAAGGTTCAAGATGGCGTAAGTTTTTCTGACTTGGCGAGAGTCAGGCTCAGGCAGATCTGAAAGACGTCGTAGATATCGTTGGGTAAAATTAAAACCAGTCTTTAATTTATTTTTAGCTAAGTAAACATGTACAAATAATATATGTAGAAAATAAAAATTGTATTTTATTGTTACCTTTCACTAGTATAGCTGTTTCATTTTCCCTATCCCGTAAAAAATTCTAGAATCCATTCCCAGTCTGCATTGAGGCCTTTTATAAAGGGGTTTCTCGGTATATATATATATAAAGTTGTCACTAATGTTTATTTTGTACGTGGGTCAGTTTGCTTACCATCGGTGCTTTGCATGCTCGTTTATATATAAGGACTATACTATAAAAAACGTCATAATAAAAGTCTACCTAGAAGTTAGTCAGTACTTTCCTTTTGGCTTGAATACCAAAAAAGGATTTAGAAAAAAAACACACACATTTCAAACCAAATAATTGTATTTTATCGACGTAAAAGTAGGTCATGAATTATTGGCAACCGCAGCCGCACTGTCCAGAGATAGAGACGGAGCCGCAAGCGGGCACGGTGCCGCAGAAGTCGACGGCGCCGAGCACCGGCACGGAGCCGACGACGGCGGTGTTGCCGCACACGCCGATGTCGCCGGCCACGCCCACCTGCCCGGTGCCCACGCCGCCGTACGCGCCGTTCGACGCAGAGGCCACAGAGCTGATAACCTGACTGGCCTTGCTGGACAAGGCAGCACTACCCAGGTTAGACAGGCCGAGACCAGAAGCACCCAGGTTGGAGCAGCCAATGTTTATCGGTGCCGGAGAGTAGCCGTAGGAGATCTGGCCGCAGCCACACGGCTGCTGACTCATCACGGACTGAAATCAAAAATCGTTTATTAGTAGGTACATTCTCAAAAGATAAAAAGTTTGAGTTGGACGAAAAAAGACAATAAGTAAATGGAGGATAGATGCTGGACAAGATGAGTCCTGGAAAGGAGACGCAGAAGAGACACTAGAGATTATAGCAGGAGCTGAAAGGGCAACGTCCGACGATACAGAGGCCAGGATTGGATGAGTAAAGATGAGGATAACCAAGATTGAAAAAAAGGAAGAGGCCGCCATCCAAACTTGGATCACCAAAAGATCATCATCGTGATATTAATGTCAGAAATATAATAGAAAATGTAACAGAAGAGAAATGGAAAGAGAAAGAGAGGAGAGCGAAGACATGGTAGCTTAGTAATTTGACACGCTTGGGCCTAAAATACCACGTTCCCAAAATAACAGATTTATTTTTCAAAATACTACACTACGTATTACCACATTTCGGGCTTACCAAATTCTCGTTGCACCACATTAGAAAATGGAAGATTACTCAAAAATTACTTTTTTGGTGGATTGTCTTATGTTGAACATTATGGGCCCAATTACATAACAAAGTACAACTAATATTACAAGCGGAAATCTCGCTTCAGTTATTATTTTAACAAGAAAGGGAGTTTCCGCTTGTAATATAAGTTGTACTTTGTTATGCAATTGGGCCCTGGTTGGTATAATGGGAATGTCTTAAATAGGTAGGTAGTAGTTAAAAAAAATGTTATTCTGGGAATGTGGTATTTTGGGCACGAGTAGTTTGATCTATGGCCTCTGAAGCAAAGGGTCGTGGGTTTGAACCCGGGTCACACTTCTGAGTTTTTCAAACCAGGGTTTTATTTTCCGAAATTCCGAGATTTATATCAAATGCCAGGTCTAATGGCTACCACGGAAGAAGCCGTAGGTAAATGCTAGTTGTTTACATTGTGTAGTTTTGATTAAAGACTATATCTACGTATTCGAATTGTAGGTCATTTCCTTTGTAAACGTGTTCGTTTTGATGATTAATCACGTTTATGCACGCGCTTGAAACTCATTTCAATATTTTTAACAATTGCATAATACCTATTATTATATTTCATACTAAATACAAACTGAAATATAGATGCACAGAAAAAACACCAGAAAAAAGACCAATGCTGGGAATCGAACCCATGTCCTCAGCATCCCGTGCCGTGTGCCATACCCCTACACCACCACTGGTCTAGAGATTAGACACGAATCTTTCCCATACATCGTATATTTCAGTCTGTTCAATCATCACCTTATGCCTTTTTTGGTCTTTTTTCTGGGGTTTTTTCTGTACATCTATATTTCAGTTTGTATTTAGTATGAAATACTAGGGGCGTTCAATAAAAAGTGAGACTGAGTATGCTATAAACAACTTTTACTAAATGTCATTTTATTTTTCGACATAGTCACCTTTTAGCATAATACACTTAGTATATCTTTTTTCTAAACTTAAAATTCCATTTTTAAAAAAGGTCTCATCTTGAGTACTTAAAAAATCTTGTACTGCAGCGACTACCGCGTCGTCGTCTTCAAATTTCTGGCCTCTCAGGTATTGTTTCAATCTCGGAAATAGGTAGAAATCACTGGGAGCGAGATCTGGTGAATACGGAGGATGCTTAAGGATATCGAACCCAGCATCACGAATTGCAGCCATTGCAACGGCGGACTTGTGTGCCGGGGCATTGTCCTGGTGGAACAGCACAACTTTCGAGAGTTTACCTCGCCGTTTTTCGCGGATCTCATTGCGCAATGTTGCTATTTGTTTGGCGTATAATGTGCCCGTAATAGTGGCTCCATGCTCGAGATACTCAATCATTAATACCCCTTTACCATCCCAAAAAACAGAGCCCATGATCTTACCGGCAGATGGGCTCACCTTGAATTTCTTCGGAGTTGGAGATTATGGCCTTTTCCATGTCATAGACTGCAGTTTCGTTTCAGGGTCGTAATGATGGAGCCATGTTTCGTCCATTGTTATAAATCGCGCCAAAAAAAGTTCCCGGTTTTGCTGCATCAGGTTCAAAGCTTCTTGACAAATCTCTAGTCTAGTTTGTTTTTGCGTGTCAGTAAGCATTCTTGGTACCCAACGCGCAGATACCTTTTTCATACCCAAGCGTTCATGTAAAATATTATGCACGCTCCCCGTTGAAATCTTTACATTTTCAGCAATAAAACGAACTGTGACACGACGATCCGCCAAAACTGAGTTTTCAACTTTTTTCACAATTTCTTCAGTTACTGCTGTAGTAGGGCGTCCGGAGCGGGGGTCGTCCATTGTCGATGTTCTTCCACGTCTAAATTCGGCGCACCAACGTGCGACTGTCGAATACGGAAGAGCACTAGACCCTAAAGTGTCCCGCAAATCCAAATTGACTTGGTCCGTAGAAAAATTTTTCAAATACAAGTATCTGATAACGGCGCTCTGTTCAATTTTCTCCATTTTCGCTAGCGTACTCAATAGCATTGCAAAGAAATTACTGTATATTTTTTTAAACAAAAGACAGTTAGTTTTTTGTTTCATAGCATATCAGCTAGACAGATTAGCTTTACCAGCCAGTATTTAATTTCGTAATATTAAAAGAGTTTGCATCTCATTCTCACTTTATATTGAACGCCCCTCGTATATGGTTTCACGGGATGACCGTAAAAGTAATAAAAAATTAAGTTGAAAAAAATAAATACAAAAAGATACTTCATAGCTAACCTATTATTATGTTTTTAAATATCATTGTCTGTGTCATAATAAAAAGATTTATTTTACTTTTATATGAATACCTAAATTATTCTTCGAATACAAACGCATAAAAGTCGGGATCACTTCTTTTCTCAAGAAAAATTCAATGCATATTTCATTTGTCAAAATTTCACTTGCCATACATTGTGTTTTAATTTAATTTAATTTAAAAAATTTAATTTAAATTTTTTAATATAATTTTTGATTATTATATTTCTTAATTTCTTGTATGTGTGCTGCTTTTGGACTTGACTTGTTTATTGACTTTATTTATTTTATGTAATTTGGACCTATGTTGTTCTTAAATAAATGAATTATTATTATTATTAGTTGTACAATTTTTTGCCGTAACATCCTCTCTAATATATAATAAAAATCTCGTGTCACGGTTTTTGCTATTGAATTCCTCCGAAACGGCTTAACCGATTTTTATGAAACTTTTTTGTCTATATTCGGTAGACCTGAGAATAGGTCGTAGGCTATTTTTTATGCCCTCTATTCTTCGCAGACGGAGTCATGGGCAACAGCTAGTTTATGTATATAAAACGGTACTGTTTTCGGGATTTTTGAAATTTTTATACTATAGATTTCAGAATCCCACGGGTTAAAGAATAAATGGCACATAAGTATATTCGATTCAAAGTAACCTTATCTCTGTGTCTTATAGAGACTTGATACTTGAACTGAAACAATTACTTTGCTCAAATTCAGGGTAGTTTTATGTGATTATAAAATTTCATTCATTTTTGTGGGACAGCTTGTTTGAGAAAAATAAAGTGGTTACTTGAGAAGTTACAGTGACAAAAAAAAACAAACATTTGTTTCGGTTTGTAGTTAGTCTAACATTTGGTAGCACAGTCAACGGTTGCGGTAATCTAAAGATGAGTTCAAGTTGAGTTCGAAACGCGTCAATGTAGTTGGTCGTGATAGTTGGGTTTGTGTGATTTGTGTGTGTTCGCACAGTGTGGAGGTGAATGAACACGCATTTTCACATAAACATAGCTATCATAAGGTCGCGGGTGAGCAAAGTATTTGTTTCAGTTCATTAATAAGTATGGACCTCCGCAAAGTAACACCTGATTCAATAAATTACTTGATACTTGGTTGATATCATCTCTTAGGACTATAGAGGCGCAATGAGAAATGATTGATGTATAATCAAAGATTTCTATTGTAGATAGTCATATTCTACCGTTTTACCCAAATAAACATTAAACATTAAAACATTTTTGGAAATTCTCACTGGATAAAGAACAGAGGCCGTATTGTCTAACGCTTCTGACGCTTGCCTTCGCTTTCACCATCTCTTTCTGTCATCATTTTGTTCCTTTGAAGAAAGAAATAGTGTTTGCGAGCGAAGGCAAGCGTCAGAAACGTTAGACAATTAGCCTGCAGGAGTTTTCCATAAATTTTAACTCGGCGCGGGAAAAGCTAGTGGCAAATAAAAATTATGAGACGATACAGTATGGCAAATGAAACTCGGGTAAATGATGGAGCATCATAAAAAATCACTTGGTGTATTTACCTGGATCAGGCAAGCCTGGGCGAAGAGAGCGAGGACGACGAAGGGAGACATGTTTAACAGATCTTGTTTCTCGGGAGAACTAAGAATGATTGAACAAAAACGATGTGGTCCTTTTATACCAACCGCTGCAGCAAGTATTTGGAAATGGGTCAATTTTACGAAACCTATCTTTATCACTTGTTTTTCCATTTTTAAGTACAACTCGTGTCCTTAGCAACGTGTGACCAAATAACGTTGCACCTGCATCTGTTCTGTACCAATCCTCCGCGGTTTTATCAAAGTACATTGTGAATTGAATGTTGAGAAACTGATGAAGTACTTCTTGGTGTGCTATATAAACTGGGCTGGTGCTTCGGTTGTTATTCCACGTTTGTCACCAAACTACGAAACCTCAAAATGACTTTCCAAATCGTCGTCCTTTGCGCGGCTGCGTTCCTGGTTCAGGTAATTATTATCATCAGCTTTGTCATTAGGGTTCCGTACCCAATGGTCGGCAACAGAACCCTAATTGGGCCATTCTACTTTTAAGTAACCATTAATCTTTTGTGAAATATAAGGCATACCTGGTGATTTTTTTCAAATCTAAATAACTTAAATACAACTAAATTTAATCTTTTAAAGCAAAAACACTTAAAATTTGAAGAAACTTTGTGGAAAAAATTGGAAACTCAGCGGAAAATACACCAATTTCCATACAAATGGCGCGGACAAGCATGTCCACTGCGTTACCTACTTTATAGATAATAATGACTACTTTTTATATGTAGTGATAATTTTAAATGTAAGCTTAATATGTGCCTATTTAAATGTTTAATGATAAAACCGAGCACATCACCGTTTTATTAAAAAAAATATTTGAATAGCACATTACAAAAAATTACTGGGCAACGAAAAGTAGAATGACCCAATTACTGAAACACCGCTCTATCTGTCCGTGTGCTCACCCATCCGTCTATCACAGCGCTGTACCTCTTGAACCGTAATAGCTAGAGACTTGAATTTTTCAGCCGTCAAATAAGAAACGCGTTTTTTGCAGACTAAAGTAACATTTTAAGAGTATGAGAAGTGAAATAGTTATTTGTTATACAAGGGGGGAAATTTGTATTTTACCTGCGAGTGTTCATTTGAAACACGAGCTATCGAAAGGATTCTATGATTGACCACGAGCGAAACGAGTGGTTCAAAAATAGAATCCTTTCGATAGCGAGTGTTTCAACACACGAGACGTAAAATAACTTTTCACCCGTGTATAACACAAAACTTTTCACCTCACTACAGCGAGGAATATAAGAAAAAGGGTTTGTACCTACTATGAATTATTATTTATTTACCTCTTTGTCAATACTTTAATTTTGAAGTATAGAAATATTGGCAAAATCAAAAATAATGGAAAATAGCCTAAGCATATCCAGTCTTTATGGAACTACTCCAATACCGACATTCCGCAAGCTCAATTCCGCATTTTGCACGGTTTCCCGTAATTCCACAGGTGTTAATACGTCTTCTTCACTCGAATCACTCATTTTTAATAACAAAATATCTAGAAAAACATGCGAATATTTAACGTTGACGGCTTAATTAATTGAAAAGTTTTGATTGACTTAAGTTTTTTTTTATTATTTCGGATGCGTTTTGTTCGCACATCGACTTACTTGGACTGTCAGAACATTTTATCCGTTTTACAACAAGAATGAAGGTTAATGTTGAATGCTGATATTTATGAATTAAAATAAAGTTGTAAGACTGTATTTAGTGTTTTTTACTCGATGCAATTCATTAATTGTGATGTTCAAAATTCAGCACTTTTAACGTTTTGCGTTTTGTTAGCTGTCAAATATCACTTAAGCTGCCTTCAAATGTCAAAACTCTTTCTTCACAAGTGGATAAAAAGCGATTTCCTCAATAGATGTCAAACAAACAAAAAGGGCTTTCCGAGCTAGTGAGGTGAAAACCTAATTATTTTCGGGTATGTATTACAATACCGAAGTACGAAAGACCGAATGTATTAAAACATCGAATGGGTCAAAAGACCGACACGATTTTTTTCTGAAACCGTTAACTTTTTAAGATTGTACAAACCCTTTTTCTTATATTCCTCGCTGTAGTGAGGTGAAAAGTTTTGTGTTATACACGGGTGAAAAGTTATTTGCAACCGCAATGACACACTCTATTTTTAGCCTTTGTATTGTCCTTTTTGTTAAAATATTTATGTGTCTTGTGTTGTTGTAAATAAATGTATTTTCTTTCTTTCTTTCTTTCTTTATTGTTATAAAACAAACCTAACCTAACCTAATGAGTTCTGTATGATGCCGTTTTAATAAATTCTGAGAAGTTTACGGTTTAAGAAAAAAATCGTGTCGGTCTTTTGACCCATTCGATATTTTAATACATTCCGCCTTTCGTACTTCGGTATTGTAATACATACCCTTATTTTAGTGTAAACGAATATAACTGATCTCTCCCTTGGAAGTCTAAAGCCTCAAACGAGTATTAAGTACGGCAAACTATTTAAGCAGACGCGGGAATATTTCCCAGTCATTAAGAGGTGATAATTATACATTTCTTGGTCCCGTGCTTCGGCACGATATACAGGGTAATTTTTGAATAAGTGCACAAATTTTAATATGTGATACAGTGTCGTTAAAATAACAAATTTCAGTATTTTTGGTTACTTATAATATTTATCACTTGTTTTTTTGATTTTCATAGTAACTCTACCAATTATTGGATGAATTACTATGAACATCCCAAATTGCAAAATGAAAAAAAAAATCTCGAACAGATAATCGTGATCTATCAACGATACTGAATCATATATCAAAATTTGTGCACTGATTAAAAAGTTACCCTGTATATGACTTTTTACAACTTATAATGATGAGCAAGGTTGTGAGTAAATAGAGAGTTGGTCGGAGAAAGAAATCGTGGCTCCGCAATATTCAAGAGTGGGCTGGAATAGCGAGCGTATCCGAATTGCTTCGACTCATTAAGGACAGACAACAGTTCCCGAAGTGGAAAGCCAAGCTTCATTAGTTGGAGAGGCGCTTAAAAATGAAGAGAAGTTTTACAAAATCAAGCTTACACCCGCGGTTCTCTCCATCTGCTTCTATATCCTTCTGTATTTTGTGAATATTTCCTAAAATCTATATTAATTATTTACATCATACTTTGCCCAGGAGTATGGACTACGCGGCGAAGACTGTCAGTTACTTAAAATATTTCTTTTAATATTAAGATTTGACCTTTCATGTTGGAACTTTGCATCGTCATTGAAACTGTTATCACTTTGTAACTAAGACATTTTATTCCAGTCCATCGCTGGCCAATCCTGCGGCAGAATCAGCATCCCAGCACCCAGCTGCGGCTGCTCCACCTCAGTCGCCAACAACGGAGGCTCCCTGATCGTGACCAGCGTCGGCCCCATCGCGCCCGCCGGCATCGCCGTCGCCACCGACCTGGGTCTGGCCGGAGACCTAGCCCTCAGCGGCGCCCTGCCGTTCCTGAGCGCCGTGGCCTTCGAGGGCCAGTTCCCCACCACTGGCTCGGCTGGCGTCTCGTACGGCTGCGGAGACGGCACCATCGCCATCACCCAGGAGCTCGGCAACCCCAGTGGCAGCAACGCCGGTTCCGCGTCTGGTCTCAGCGTGTCCCAGCTCGCCACCTGCGGTTGCGGTCGTAAATAAACTGTTTAACTCACAGTGCCGTTCTACAATAAATTTGGCAAACTCAAACTTTAATTTTATTTTTCTACTTCTATACTTTTATCTGTTTTTTACATGGTCACGAACAATTAAACAAGAACATTAGATAATGACTTCAGAAAAGTCTATACTCTATTCCCCATAACAGCACTTGTGTCGTTATGTCGTTATTACGATACACCTAGCTGCCACAGATTATTAAATGTAGGTTACACTCAATACTAAAGCCCAGTTTAGATCTGCAAGGAAAACCGTGCAAGTTGCACTACACTTGCTCGATTTTTTTGCAGGTGTAAACTCAGCTTAAAACAGGCAACTGTATTCATGCGGCTTTCCGAGATGTTTTTTACTGCCAACATATTTTTTTTTAACATCAAATGTCAATTAAAAACAAAGTTTACCATAGACATTTCCACCTGTCAAATGTATGTCAAACATTTTTATATTTTTCACTGGCTTCGCTCGATTACTATTTGCTTTAATTTTGCCATAGTTTGCCATAATTAAAGGAAAACATGAGAATGAAGTAGAAAAAATATTGTATGCACTTCACTTCGTTCGTATCGCAACTCACGCCACTCGCCTTTTAAGACCTCACCTATACAACAGTTGCATAAAATACTGTTTTATACCTACCACTTTTAATTCAGGGTCGTGCTTTAGGTATTTTTTCATGAAATACTTATATTATCCCGCAGTTTCAACTGTATCAGAAATTAATGAAAAAAAGGTTACGGCCGCATTTCTAAAGCACAATGTTCGCTTGGACAACGATATCTATGGATTATATATAGACTAAGTTAACACGATTTCTTGCAAGTAAAGATATTATCGGGAAAACGTAGTGTAAGGCGTCCTGAGGCACGGTGGACAGCCTTAAGAGGGTCGCTGGCGGCGGATAGATGAGAGGGGCCGAAGACAGAGTGTTGTGGCGCGCCATGGAAGAGGCCTATGTCCAGCAGTGGACTGCTATAGGTTGATGATGATGATTAAAGATATTATCCCACTAGATCTCATAATACAATACAATACAATACAATACAATGACTCTTTATTGTACACCACAAATAATACAATACACAAAAACAAGTACATGAAAAAAAGAAATAAGGTAAGCAATGGGCGGCCTTATCGCTTCGAAGCGATCTCTTCCAGGCAACCTTTAAAAAAAAGCAAGGAATGCATTTCAGCAGGTGGTGCAATATAATTAGGATATTATTTATTTATTTGTTTATTTAAGGAGTACCAACAGCTTAAAATACAATTTTAGTTATCGCCATAGCAACACATAGTCAATTACAGGAACTCACAGATAATGATAAAATAAATTACAAAAGTTTAAGCTAAGTTTAAACAAGGTGACATGCACCAGGAGCACCCGAGCACAAGGATAGGTGACTAGCAAGTTCAACAGACTCAACAGTGGATTACAAGATTGGCTAAAAATTTCTTCAACCTATTTCGTTAAGATTTATAATCAGTCACTATCTGTGAGATCCTGTAATTGGCTCTGTGTTACTATTGATAATACCTATATTATGTTATAAGCTGTTGGTTCTCCTTAAATAAATAAATAAATAAATAAGAATTATTTAGGAAAATACATCTATTTCGAACAAAGCAGAAAATAAAATATTTTGATCTAAGTATTTTATTTAAATCAGATTAGCATATTTTACCGATTTTTTTGTTGCGAATATTTCTTATCACTTTCAAATCGTTTTATTTTAAAAATAGGTCATGTGAAAAAATAAAAATTATAATATGCATAGTATTGCGTACTTTTCATTCATTACTTATATGTTTATTTATTTATATGTGGATGTTTATCCCAATGCTTATATTTGTTTTAGACGTGTACTTATTATATGTACGATATATGTATGAGTAGATGTACTATTTTTTGTTGCGTTTAATTTTCTGATCCACTGTTGATGCACCACCTGCTGTAAACTAGTCCTTCCTTCTTTCTGGTAAAGGGTTGCCTGGAAGAGATCGCTCTTAAGCGATAAGGCCGCCTATTGCTTACCTTGTAACTTACTCTCTGTGTACCTGTTTTCTGTATTGCTTACTATTCCTGGTGTACAATAAAGAGTCATTGTATTGTGTATTGTATTGTACTTTTTTGCAATCAGTACTTTATGTAGCTGTGTGTGTAATCATTCGCCTCAACTCTCGTGGATTGCTTTTACCTCTTACAAGTATATTACTGTACATAGTAAAACAGCTGTGTGATTCTCTAAACTATTCCCATCCGTGGCATCGTCGCAGATACATCGATACGGAGTCTAATGTCTTGCCGTTGATCGTGTTGGTCAGAGGTTCCCAAATTTTTTTTCACATAGACCACTTTCACAATTTAGCTGGTTTCGGCGGACCCCCTGCAGCCCTGCTGCCTGCTTGATTTCTACCATATCCCAAATCCCCCATTTTTATCTCGCCAACGTAGACCCCCCTCGAGTCTCCTGTGTGAATGAATGACATAGACCAACGTCAAGATATCCAACTCTTATAATGCCTTCGAGCAATCAGTCAACTTATGACCTTCTGCCGAACGCAGTGCTGACTTCGAAGTTCATCTAGATAATCATTTTACAGTTGGTGGATAACTACATGAGAAGTATTAAGAAATTTGAACAAAGTAATATTATGCCAAATGTTTTTTATTTGTTAAGTTTGAGAAAGCAGGAATTGAGATTCATGAATTATTTTGAGCAGCCACATCCGCACTGTCCGGAGACACAGACGGAGCCGGATGCGGGAACTTTACCGCCAAACGATACGGAACCAATCACGGGAACTGCCCCGGTCACGCAGGTGTTGCCGGTTGCGGCAATATCGCCGGCAGCAGCCACTTGGCCGGTGCCTTGTCCTCCGTAGCCGCTGGAGCTGCCAGCAATGGAGCTGGCTTGGTAGGAGCTGGCTTGGTAGGAGCTGGCTTTGCTGAGGCTGATGGCAGGCTGGCGGATTTTGCCAAGGCTGACGACGCGCGAGCCACCGCAAGTACCGCAGCCCTGCCCGAAAGCCGACTGAAAAGAAACGTAAGTACACATTTTATAACTAGGCAACTCTTTAAATTGTACATAAAATTGTCTCAGAAATTGTACATGTAGTATCCTAACGGCAGTTGGCGTGGCCAGCCATATTTAGATTTGTTTTTTTTTTATTGTCTATGATTGCTCTTTATTATTTTTTACTATGACCCGATAGGGTAAAGGACACAGGCCTATAGTATTGCTTTTTGTATTTTTGTTTAGTCTCAACTTGGTGGTTTTT